>OZ023265.1:73346723-73946723 GCA_964006375.1 Tillus elongatus
GAGGTCAATTTTCCAAGGAACTGGTTATTCGTTTTTAGTTTGACATTTTATCAGTTGTTTAATTTTTTCTTTTGGATATTAATTTTCTTAACCAACTTCGCGTTAATGACTATGTACATGTTCCTCTGAAAATTGCACCATTCTTCATATTCCAAGTTATCTAACTTAAAGGTTAACTTTTTAAACAAACTATATGCCTGCATTTCTAACATACTACGTTTTGCGTACAGATATTTCATTTCTAGATCCAGCCATTTTTGTTTAGAAAAATCTTCAGCCTTTTGATCTACTTTTGTGTCGTTAGTAATTTTTAAATTGAAATTAATTAAATTCGGAAACAATGATATTCGTTTGCTAGATTTAAAAAGCGACATCTGTACCTATTGATCTAATTTTACAATTTAACTTACGGTAAATATTCAGTTCTGTGCACATGGAAGCCATAATTCACTAAGTGAGAACACTTGGAGAACACAAATCACCACAACACATTTTAAAAAACCTGACGGTCGTTTGACTAACCAAGTAAGCTTCATCAGAGGATGAATAATTCTGAATTGAGAATTATCCATCCTCTGGAGATAACAGCAGGGCACAGGGCCAAAATATTTGTGTGTTAAACAAAATCTATAATTTTTCATGGCGCGTACATAATTTTTGAAAAAAAATTGCGTAAATCATTTCTATGGAAATGCACTACCATAACGGACTTGCTGCCGCCAGACTTCTTTAAGAAGGTTTAATTTAGAATCATATTGAAATGTAAGTGAAGATTATTAAAGTGATTATAGAAAATTGGTGGAAGAAGAAACAGGGGAAGCAACATTGAGGCAAAATTCAGAAATTCACATTGAATAAAGTTGTTCTGGCAGTTTGGTTTTTGGAGGAGTTTAACAAAACCATGTTAATACCAACACAGGCATAGCTTTTTGTAAGCCATAATGTATAATTTTGATCACCTATAAATTACTTATAAATGAGTAAAATAACGATTCGTTCGAAATGCACTGTATATAAAATAATATGCCGATTTTGCTGACACTTAGTACATCTAGTTCCTCTTTTAAGTTGGCGGCGTTGCTTTGCCAACCATATCGGACAAGTTGTTTCAAAAATAACTGTCTTTTTAAAAAAAAAAGTTGTATCTCCGATAATAATAAAATTGTTTTAATGAAACCTGACAGAGATATGGAGGCTTCACTAAATACAACAACAAAAAGTCTGAACGCAGCAAGTGCGTTATGGTAGTGAATTTTCATAGAAATGATCTGGCATCCAATATTTTATTATAACTTTTCTTATTGTAACGTAGAAATATTAATTTTGGTGTATAGTTTACTTTTTATATCGTAAACCTACCTACCAAAGTTGGTTATTGTAGCTTTTTTATTTTTTGAGATAAAAATTTTTTTCGAGTGAAAACACAAAAATTTCCCGGAAAACCTTGTTCGATTTTCCTGGTTACCAAACCTGTCCAAGCCACTTACAGAAGGAAGGTACATGCCAAATTTGAACAACATCGGCCTATTATTTTATGAGTTATCGGTGTGATATATATATATATATATATATATATATATATATATATATATATATATATATATATATATATATATATATATATATATATATATATATATATATATATATACTTATGCCTATGCGGAAGTAGCTGGACCATTTCGTATAGCAAGTGTATAATAGCTGGACTAACCGTGCAATAGCTGGACGTCCAGCTATTAACATGCTGGTATTAATATGTACATGCGTTATTGGCTGGACCTATTTCATGAGAACATTAAAAGTAAAAATTAATGCGCCTGTGCGGTGTTGCCAAATGCTCAAAATATTAATTCTATTTAAATATTTACATGTTTTAGTGAATTTTATGTACACTAGGACCGCAAAAAGCATGAGCTTACTTAAGACTTTATTTAATAATAATATCGTCAGGATATTTCTTATGAATTTCTGGATTAAAAATGATTATTGCATAAGTTACTATTCATGTAATATAGCAAAAAATCTACAGATGGTTTGTAAAAATAATGTTTTGGAAGAGACAAAATATGAATTATTTTTTGATATTTGCAGTAAATGTGCCAAAATCATAAAAACACAAAATGATTACCAAGGCCCTAGTGTATAATAAGATTGCAAATTATATTTTGTCACCCTTTGCAAAAGTGAGGAAAATGCATATGAAGATCGGGATAGCAATTAAGACGTTTTCCAAATATTTATTATTTTATCGCATTTGCAGTTAATGTGCTAAAATCATAAAAACAAAAAATTATTACTTAAGCCCTTGTGTATGAAAAACCATGCAAATTATTTTTTGTCACCTTTTTCAAAAGCGAAAAAAATGCATATGAAGATCGGGATAGCAATTAAGACGTTTCCGAAATATGAATTATTTTTTGATATTTGAACTAGATGTGCCAAAATCATAAACAAAAAATGATTTCCAAGGTCTTAGTGTATAATAAGATATTCAAATTATTTTTTGTCACCTTTTGAAAAAGTGAAAAAAATTCATATGAAAATCGGGATAGCAATTAAGACGTTTTCCAAATATGTATTATTTTCTCGTATGTGTCAAAATCATAAACACCAAAAATGACTTCCAAGGCTCTAGTGTATAATAAGATATGCAAATGATTTTTTGTCACCCTTTGCAAAAGTAAAAAAAAAAATGCATAAACAGATCCGGATAGCAATTGAGACGTTTCCGCAAATGCATTATTTTGTGACATTTGCAATTTTTTAAACAGGAATCTTTTTTTTATATTTACATTTAAAATCATAAAATCACAAAACTATTACCAAAGCCCTAGTGTATAATACTACAGCATACACAACTCTCAAATCGGACAATTTTAGAATGAATTGAATATGATTCTATTCCTATTTTTCAAGTTGCAGATTTTTTAACGTGCTAAAATCTAATATACAGTCACAGCATAATAATTGATTGATTATGCTGTGCTACAGTTACTTTTCAATTTTTTCTAAACATATGTTTGACAGGTCAGGTAAAAGCTTTGAAATTTACAAAAGAAGGGTACATAAACAGAGCTGTAAAACTTTCTGGGATCAACGTCGTAAAAGCGGTATATCAAAGCCCAAACGTTCTTTATCTATGCGACGCTTTAATATACAAATACATAATATTTGAGAAAAAATGCTAGATTTAATATTTGAATATGACCAGCCACTAACTGCTATACTAGAGTGACTAACATTAATTAGATTCTCATAATTTTTATGTTCCATTGTTCAAGTATGCAGTACAGCATAAGAAACAGTCTTCTTATGCTATGTAACCAAGATTTATGCCACTAAAAATAAGTTGCACTTTAAACCTAATTTATAGCAATTATAGCAATAAACATATTCTTATAACGAGATTGGGGTAGTTTCTTTGTATACACAACATGTTTATTAAATTTATTTAAATTCATCATTTTTCCAAAACATAATAAAAATAATCTGTATCACTCACTCACTGACTGAAGACAAAGTCGCTTAGTAGTCGCAACGATAGGTTAAAATAAGGTGGTTTCCCGTTGCCTTTTATGTGGCACATTGACTGAAAAAAAATACATTCTTGGAAAACCTCTTAACTGCTATCCCGATGTTTAAATTCTTTTTTTTTCTTACTTTTGCAAAGGGTGACAAAAAATAAATTTGGTGTAGTATTACATAATAGGGCCTTGGTAATGATTTTTGGTTTTGTAATTTTACCACATTAACAGTAAGTATCACAGAATCATTAATGTTGAAATGAAAAACGTGGTAGTAACTATCCCGGTGTTCACATGCATTTTTTTTATATTTCCAAAGGGTGACAGAAAATTATTTGCATGAGCTTTTATGCGTCAGGACCTTAGTGATATTTTTTGTTTGTATGAATTTGGCACATTAACTGCAAATGCGAAAAAATAATACATATTTGGAAAACGTCGTAATTGCTATCCCGATTTTCATATGCATTTTTCTCACTTTTGCAATGGGCGACAAAAAATAATTTGCATATCTTATACACTAGGGCCATGGTAATCATTTTTTGTTTTTATAATTTTGGCACATCTACTGCAAATATCAAAAAATAATTCATATTTCGGAAACGTCTTGATTGCTATCCCGATTTTCATATGCATTTTTCTCACTTTTGCAAAGGGCGACAAAAAATAATTTGCATATCTTATACACTAGGGCCATGGTAATCATTTTTTGTTTTTATAATTTTGGCACATCTACTGCAAATATCAAAAAATAATTCATATTTCGGAAACGTTTTAATTGCTATCCCGAATTTCTTATGCGTTTTTTTTCACTTTTGCAAAAGGTGACAAAAAATAATTTGCATGGTTTTTCATACATAAGGGCCTTAGTAATAATTTTTTGTTTTTATGATTTTGGCACATTAACTGCCAATGCGAAAAAATAATACATATTTGGAAAACGTCTTAATTGCTATCCCGATTTTCATATGCATTTTTCTCACTTTTGCAAAGGGTGACAAAAATAATTTGCATATCTCATTATACACTAGTGCCTTGGTAATCATTTTTTGTTTTTATGATTTTGGCTCATCTACTGCAAATGTCAAAAAATACTTCATATTACCGAAACTTCTTAATAGTTATCCCAATCTTCATATGCATTTTTCTCACTTTTGCAAAGGGTGACAAAATATAATTTGCAATCTTATTATACACTAGGGTCTTGGTAGTCATTTTGTGTTTATATGATTTTGGCACATCTACTGCAAATATCAAAAATTAATTCATATTTCGGAAACGTCTTAATTGCTATCCCGATCTTCGTTTTTGTGATTTTGGCACATCTACTGCAAATGCGAAAAAATAAACGTGGTAATAGCTATTTCGATCTTCATATGTACTTTTTTCACTTTTGCAAAAAGTGACAAAAAATAATTTGCATGAGTTATTATACATTAGGGCCTTGGTAATAATTTTGCGGTTTTATGATTTTGCACATTAACTGTAAATGTCAAAAAATAAGTCATATTTGAAAAAACTCAGTAATAAGTATCTCGATGTTCAAATGATTTTCTTTTATTTTCCAGAGCGTGACAAAAAATAATTTGCTTAGGTTGCTATACACTAGGTCTTTCGTAACTTGTTTTTGTGTCTATTTTTATATTGGGGCCTTGGCTTTATTCTCGAATATTTGTCATTTGGGTACATGTAACCAAAATAACAAATAATACATATTAAAATTTAGTTTTCCTCTATGACTATGTAAATAATAAACGATTGGTTTAGTGTTATTATGTTATTGCATAACACTTAAGACAAATTCTTTTTTCGTCGGTAAGGTGTAGTAGCATATAACAATATATGGCTGGCATCTATGGCTAGTCATAAAAATTTACTACATCCCGCTTTCTGCTGACCCTACGTGTAAATCTATGGCTCAGAATTTATGGATAACTTCACTCAAACTTTATCTCAATTATATTCAGCAAACATGTCTTATCCCTGCTGCATCGAACATGATGCAAATGCAACTATGTGAATCTTAAAATGCAGCGGCTTTCCAGGAAATAAAGCTTTTAAGTTATTTACTTACCAATGCTACTATTTCTACCTCTACGACTTTTTATTTATAATAAAAAATATGTACATTGTTTGCCTAAACCTGCCAGTATAATTTTTTGACAGCTATATACATATAGCGCGAGATTAAAACATGGAATAAATTCAGTTAATCAGATACAGCTATCTTTTTCCAATAATTCGCAGACATGTCGATAGACATTTTATGTTGCAGTCTTTTCAGAAAATAAAATAAATATCATACAGTATGTGCCAAATTTAAGGTACGACCTCATCGATATTTTTTTCAAATCCTACCCTAGTTTGTTTTTGTTAAATAGGTTTAACCTACACATTAATTTGAAAAAAACAGCAGATTTAAATTTTTATTTATTTATTATTATAAATCTAAAGGAATTAGTATCACGAATAAGAAATGAATGATGACTTATTTTCCCAAGATAACCAGAAATGTGTAAAACGAATTTCAATTCCATTTATACTACTAACAAATAGTCAATTGACAACAACCTAAGCATTTATTAAAGAAAATTGATTTAGGTTATTTATTTTTTATTTCTGTTTTTAAAATAATATAATGTATATTTTTGTGGGAAGGAATATAAACTTGGTGGTTTAGCATAACTTGACATGTACTTTAGAGATAGCCAACAAAACAGTAGGATTGTCGGTTAAACAAATTATCGACGTCATATCTCAAATTTGGGACAACTTCATATTATTAAGGAAATATCACAGCTTAAAAACCACTAATTGACGCGTTCGCGCATTTGAAAAAGGTGTATTTGATTAACTGAATGTATTCTAAGTTACCAACATGCATTGTGTAATAATGCTGATAATTGTTTATCTTTTTTTGTCCTTTCCTCAACGGCGACGTATTTCTGCGACTATGGTCAATCACCGACGACAGGGAGCACTTTCAACTCACTTTCCTTTAAATTTGGCCAAACCCCGTTTTTCTATAAGGAGGGTAGGGATATTCAGCGTGCCCAATCTCGCACGGTACACTGTACTAACGACTTCACGACTCCTCAGTGAATCGGAACCTGCAGAAATTCAACCTGCTCCAACTAAATGATAATTTTACAGTAGGGGCTGAAAAAATGAATGAGGAACCCTGGAAATCGAACCCAGTACCCTTGGATCCAGCGGCATACTTTCCTACCACTGGATCACTCAGGCTTTTTGATAATAATTGTAAAATATCTTTTGCAACAGATGTATACAATAATCTAAAATATATAACTCTATAACACTGAAAGTAGATCTCGTAAGTTTATAAAACAACAGTCATTATACACCTTGTCCTATTTTCGAATTAAGTTTTTGTGTTATCTTCTAAAAAAAGCAGGAGTTGGATTAATTTTAATTCAAAATACTATATTACAAACCAAAAAAAAAAAAGGTACGAAAGCTGCTCTCTTCTCTTAATACCAGGAAAGCCTCTGGCCTTGACGAGATCCCAGCAATTGTTCTCAAAAGATGCGCACCAGAACTTGCTCATGTCCTGACCTGTCTGTTTTAGATATCTTACAATAAAGGCATATTCCCTAGTAACTGGAAAACTGCTCGAGTACAACCCGTCCCCAAGAAAGGATCCAAAGCGCTTCCTAGCAACTACAGGCCCATTTATCTCCTTTCAGTCGTCTCTATCCAAAGTGATGGAAAAGTATATAAACACCGAATTACTAAACTTTCTTGAAAAACACAGTCTAATCCACGACAGGCAGTATGGATTCCGTCAGCGCAGATCAACTGCCGACCTCCTTTCCTTTGTCACATATTCCTGGAACAAGTCTATGAAACTACACGGTGAATGCCAGATTGTCGCTCTAGACATATCCAAAGCATTCGACCAGGTTTGGCACGCAGCGCTGCTTAATAAACCTCCGGTCTATGGCCTAGCACCAAAACTCTGTACCTGGACAGCAAATTTCCTCTCCAACCGGAGCATTTCTGTTGTCGTGGATGGCCATTCCCCTAAACTGTATCCAATTAATGCAGAAGTCCCTCAAGGTTCAGCTTGAGCCCCTACTTTTTTTCTTCTCCACATCAATGACCTCCTCTCTAGCACATCTAACCCAGTTCACAGTTACGCGGACGACAGCACCCTCCTCTCAAATATACAATATTCTAAGCCTGTCTCTTTAGCTCAATTAAGTGAGGAACGCAGACTCATGGAGGGTTATATCTCTGTGGATCTTCAAAAAATATTATACTGGGGAAGTAGAAATATTGTACAATTCAACTCCACCAAATCTCAGTCTTGCTTTCCATCCATAAGAGATGCACCAGCCCTAGACCCATCACAATGAACAACCAAGTTATTCAGTAATGAGACCTTTACACTTGTTGGCATATCTGTGGATCGAAATCTCATTTGGCCCAACATGTCACATCAATTGCAGAAGTGGCTGCTAAGAAATTAGGTTTCCTCGTCCCGGCTTGCAAACACTTTTCACCAGATAATCTCTATACCTTATATACTTTACAAATAAGGCGCCACACCTCGAATACTGCTCCCATATCTGGGGTGCCGCTGCGGCTTTTACACTCGCTATTCTGGACTCCATTCAGAAGAGAGCTATACGTCTCGTCGGTGACACTACCATCACCCAAAGGCTGCCATCCCTTGCCCAGCGACGTGTTGTTGGTGACGTCGTTCTCTTTTATAGATATCTGCACGGGCACTGCTCAGATGAGCTTTCTTCCATAGTTCCTCCACCTGCTGCCCCCAACAGATCTACCAAGAACAGAGCGAATGCACCGTTTTACTGTCCAGGTCACCAGACATAGAACATCTTGTTATGCCCGCTCTTTTGTCCCGAGGCCTTCCAAATTGTGGAATTCGTTGACGGCACATGTTTTTCCTTCTCCTCAGAACCTCCAAACCTTCAAGTCCAGAATTAACAAGTTGTCTCTTTCCTCCTTCTCGACACCCACGGCACGATAGTATTTAGGCTGTAAGCCCTCGTGCTGTGTTGTTGAAAAATTAAAAAAAAATAACCCTTTAAGTACGTTACGCCCAAACATCTACTATAATTACTGAAAATAGTCCAGGATCAGTTTGACTGACTTATTAATTTAGACACCATGTCGACTTATAAATTTCGGTCGGAATATTTTTTGAGAATAAACTTGGCAGAAAATTTTTAAAACAAGTTTCATTTCTTAGGCAGACTAAATAGTTGTAAGTTTTAAATTACCAGTGCTTTCTTTAGACAGAGCCTACAATATGTTTTGTTGATGTACTCATTAATCAAATGACCTTGTGGTTAGAAAACATTTTATGTCCGAATTTTCTTAAAGGGTTTCTTAAGCAATTACTGAGCAAGGGGGTTGGATACTGCTCACTAGACGATGTGCGTTAACTAAACGTTTATTATGAGGCTACTATAACAGTTAAATAATTGTAAGTACATATATTTATAATCTCGGAACCAAGACACCCTACAAAAAGGCATTATGGGAGCCGAGACTATAATGTAATGTGTGGGAACTGTCATCGTTGCATTTTGTATTATAAAATACATATTATCGTGTCGGATGACTCCTCCCCTGTTAGATGGGTTTTTATGGGGTGCATAAAATTTAATTTGCAAAAATTTATATTCTAAGGTAAAACATTTAAAATGATCAAAAATTGAAAGCAATTACATCAATAGATCAATAATTCGATAAAATTTAGAAAATATAACATATAACATTCTTATTCTTTAGGCAAAGGAAAAGCCTTTTGTTTGCTGCATTTTCGTTAACCTGTACGGAAATTTAAATATCAAGTATTTAAAGTTAACAATAAACAATTATTATGAAACACCCGTTAAAAGTAGCTTCCGCAGTATACACTCTATCACTGTTGCACTTCTTACTATAAGCTTAGCATAAACAATATGCTACTGTTTTCCTCTAGGTAAAGGAATAATGTCTTCAATTTCTGCGCCTTCCTTAAAGTAATTTTTTAATTTTTAAAATTTGAACAAACTAAGTTTATTCATCCCCTTAATGACGCTTACTTTGTTAGCGAACCGATCATCGGGTCAAAAAACTGTATTGTGATGAATTGGGTTCTCCAAATTGTACTTATCAGTACTCATCACAGGTTACAATCTTCACCCATTGTACAAAGCTAATTTCTATGATTATTGTTTCACAGCAGCACAACCAAGATGTAGTTTTCCCCAAAGAGAAGCAGTTAAGGAGACCATTAGAAGACATTTAAAGGACGGAAGCAACCCCTCGATAGCTGAATGTGAACTTCTGATTGAAAATTGTCCAGTGTTAAACAAAAGAACTCCCCAGTCTCTAAAACCTTACATTTCTAGTAGCACGAAAAAAGACAGACAATATGATAAATATTTCTTTTTAGCTATATTAAAATAAAATAACATAAAAATGCATCAATGACTATTTATTTTACATTTTACAAATTTGCCTACTTTGTACAAATTTTCTTCTACTAAATTCCTGAGTTCTCCACTTTTTCTGCATTTTCTATTTATTGTGTGTGTGTGTGTTGTCTTCTTTCATGGCTGCGGTCGTCAGACCATTCGCAAATTTTTTCCGGCTTATTCTATTTATTTACGACAACTATTTTCACTGATTTCTCACATTCAATTCAAACCATAACACAAGAATTGTGTTTCATATGTAACTTATGCAAAAGCTTTGGTCATCATAGTTTTGTTAAGAGTTTGAATTATGTTACTTCCATTATGAAAACAGATCACATGCAATGTATTCAGATCCAGATTACTAATTACAATAATTTTGTTTTCTAGGAACTCAATGTATTACATTTTGAGATAAAACACGTGTGTTTTTAGACAAGACTGTCATAAATACATTTTTATACACAATTTATTTATTTTAAAATAACTGGTAAAAAATTACAACACAAAACTTGTCTTTTATCTTTTTTCTGCTTTACAACACCGGTGTGATAATTTATGTAGGCAAATAATTTTAAAATAATTTGTAGTCAGTTTTTATAATTTTAATATTATTCACGAATTGCTTCATTGTAAAACTGTCAAGGTAAAGAGAATAAATAATGTATTAATTAAAACATATCATCTTTGTATACTAGCACGCAGACCTTAAAACCGTAATGCTACCTGTTTAAGCGTACAACATAAAACTAACCAGAAAACTTTTATACATCCTACTAAAAAGTGCGGCAACACTGTGAGGTTAGGTCCAGCTACTTCCTTTTGGACATATTAATTTTTATGGCTGAAATGTCCAGCTACTTCCTTATAAACATATATAAATCCCAAGAGAGAAAGGTCCAGCTACTTCCGCATAGACACAAATATATATATATATATATATATATATATATATATATATATATATATATATATATATATATATATATATATATATATATATATATATATATATATATATATATATATATATATATATATATATACTATACAAAGAGAAAGGTTAAGGGCAAAGCCGCAAGGAGACAACCGCATACACGTGTTTCAAGCTTATTAGCTATCATCAGTACGGTATAGCCAGGTGATGATGGGAACACTCTTCGGGATGAAGCAAAAATACACGGAGTCACAACATGCAGCCAGTGCACATTTGCAGAAAACATTCGGAAGACCCTCAATTCGAGCGCAACAACCAAAATCGCCACGAAGGCAAAGAAATCACCTGCGTTAGCATCCGTAGCCCAGGAGGATTTTTAACACGGCATTTTTGTATACTATACAAGAAGAAAGGTTAAGGGCAAAGCCTATATATATATATATATATATATATATATATATATATATATATATATATATATATATATATATATTATATATAAACACATAAAACTTGAAACCGACCCCGGATATGGGTTCTGGGGGTTCGTGCCTGCAAAAAAAAATTCAAAATTCAAGAGTCAGGATCTCCCTATTAGTGAATTTTTTTTATGAACATTCACTAATTGAAGATTTAAGCAACGAGATATTGATAAGTACATCTGGAGACTCCAAATCACTACAACATATATTTTTGAAAGACCTTACGATCGTTTCACTAACCACGTTAGTATCACCAGGGGATGAAAATTTCTAAACTGAATTAATAGCTACAAATGTATTTATAGCATACCTAGATAGACGGACTAAGCCGAAGGTAAAATTGTAGTCGGAGACCCATCGTTTGTCTATTTTGTCTATGTTGCACAAACGAGGTTGACGAACAACTTTAATTATTCATTGGTTACCAAACACAGAACAAAGAAAATGATATCTGAATGCACGATATATAGGAAAGGTAAAATAGAGAAAAATTTGTGTGTCTACCTCATGAATCACGTATCACAAAGGGTTTGGAAAGTATTTTTAAGAAAGCCGATTTACATTTGACTTTTTCGACGAAAAGTAATTTAAAAAATTTGTTGGGTAATACGAAAGACAAAGACAAGGCCACCAAAATGTCGGGGATTTATGAGATATGTTGCAAAGATTGTAATCTTAAATACGTCTGTCAAACCAAGAGAAACATAGCCAGCAGATTTCGTGAACATCTCGCACATTTACAATATGGTACGGTAGACAAATAATGTGTGGTACAACATATATGGAATAATAATCACCACATTGACAAAGAAATTTTGAAACTTGTCAAAAATGTTAGAGATCAAACTATGCTTGACGCTTATGAAAGTATATATATATATATATATATATATATATATATATATATATATATATATATATATATATATATATATATATATCGATTAAGAACAAAGCGTCACTGAACCGTGCGGCACCTTTGATTACAAGCCCTTTATTTTCACTTTCCATTTGACCAGATATACACTCCTAATCAGTCGGGCAGAATAATAAATTATTGTCAATAACTCGGCTGGTCTATACAGATACTGGGCTCTACGTTGTGTTCTCGACATAAAAATCCCCTTTCGTTTTCTTTGTTATCTAAGAAATCAATATCAATACTTGTTTTTATGTAGAATATAAGTTGGAATATTCATCCTCCGTTAAAGTTAACATTGTGTGCGAGCTTTAAAAAGTATATGCGGCAGTTATTGGTTTGTTCGCCAGATGTGCTTGTCGGCGCTCATCACGGGCTCCAATATTCACATAGTGAATTTACAGATCAAGAAAGAACGTGAGCTTTCTTAAATAACGCGGCACCTTTCATTTTAAGCCCATTATCCTTTACATTAGATAAAAGCTTATAAATTTGTCGACTAGAAGATTAAAGTAGTTCGTCAACCTCGTTCGTGCAATATAGACACAATAGACAAACGATAGGTCTCCAACTACAATTTTTACCTTCGGGTTAGTTCGTCTATCTAGGTATGATATAAATACATTTGTAGCTTTTAATTTAGTTTAGAATTTTTCATCCTTTGATGATGCTTACGTGGTTAGTGAAACGATCGTAAGTTCTTTAAAAAATATATGTTGTGATGATTTGGGTTCTCCAAGTGTACTTATCAGTGCTCGTCACAGGTTCCATTTTTCACATAATGAAATATTGAATTATTGGAATTTACCGTTTTGACGAACGTGCTTGACAGTTGTCATTTTTAACTAAAACGTGATCAAGATTTATTTTGATGTAGTTAAATGTTTTTATTTTTAATATTCCTCAGATTAAAGGCTAATTAAACAAAAATATCATCTTGTTTCCAGCAAAAAAACTTGATGTTTACCTTAACTACTAACAAACAGTCTTCATTCTCTATGTTTAACGTATCTACCTGTCATATGCCGTTAAGTTTATTATATACTACTCACTTAAGTGAAAATTCTCTTTATTGTTAATTATTTCTATCTTGTCATAGTTAGTCTAAAATTAGACCCAAGAAAAAACCTGAGATGCAAGAACTTCATTAGACGGCATGCCAGATTAGTAATTATAGATCTTATAGAGCAAAGATTCTGCAGAATTCTTAATTATTAAGAACCTTATAATTTTGTTCTTTAATTAATTTTGCCTGGAGGTGGAAGTGAATGGCACTTAAACTACCAATAACAATTGCAACGCATCTTGGCAATTTAATACACGTTTATCTACCTTCTCCTTCTGGTCTCAGAAATACTTTTACCTTCTTGGAAATGAATAAATAAATGTTTATACAGGTAGTTCAAATTCAAGCCTCACCATTGGGCTCTTGTAAACCGTAAGAGATACGAGGATGGTCAGATTGGGGAAAAGTTGCGCGTTTCTATAGTAATCAATTATCTGAAAGAAAATGTGAGGTGTCATTTAGGATTTTCTTTTGTTTTTATGGGAATACCTAATAAACTAGACTTTTTTGAACTATAACATTGTTGGCATACTTTTTATGGGCAATCTAGATCTGTCGTCATATTTTCCCAGGCGTTATGGATGCAAGAGTTACAATACTTAACATTGATTTTTCTTAAGGGCGCCATATTGGATTTTCAAATTTTTAAAGGGTGTCTTTTTTTCTGATTTCAATAATATTACAGGATATGATCACATCTTACCTGATATCCAAATTTGGAAAAAATCGTTTGTGCGAAGCCTGCTTTGGAAGAGACGCCAATAAATTTGTTTAACGATCTAAATATTGACAGTTCAGGCAAACTTTGATCTTTATAGTATTTCTGTACGCTGTTTCTGTAGCATTTGTTCGAATATCACAAGTTTTACAAATGAATAAAAGAGAGACATGATAAAAATATATTACTAAAATAATAAAAACTCTGGACGCAGCAAGTGCGTTATGATAGTGAATTATCATAAAAATGTTTTTATTGCAAATATGTGTGTTTTCTTTTTAAGAAAGCAGGCATCAATTTTAGTTACCAGTATAACCTATATAGCAAAAACAATGTGCCATGTTTCATAAAAATAACTTTATTGTGTGAAAATGTACAAAAATTTGCAAAAGTAAACTTAAAATGTTCCCGGAAAAACTCGTTTCTTGGTCAACCTTATAGGTTAATAGCAAATTGGGCTATTCAAATATGAAACATTTGATCAAAATTGGCTACCATAACGCACTTGCTGCATCCAGAATTTTCTTACAAACATGCATTATATTTCGATGGAAAATGCAAAAATGCAATAACATAAGGCATGATTGATTGAAAAAAAAAATTTGTATCACCAACGACTTATGGGCCATCCTGTGATTGTAGAAATATTTTTTAAGATGTAGTTCAAGACACCCTATAATTAATATATACAATTTTTTTCATATCTTGTATAATAACGGATATATTGAGCTTTATTGATTTTTTACAAAAATTCGTCAAAAATTATATACCATTAAACGATAAACTCTATAGCTAAGACTACTGCCAAGCATCAGAGAAAGGGTCTATTTGAAATGAATTTTCTGGGAACATTTTAGTAAAATGAAGGACAATGACGGTTGAAACTAAGACTTCAAGGTTTGTAAAACATCCTTCTTAAGACATTTGATTTCCATAGCCCGTATTAGATTCAAGTTATTTGCCGAAATGTTGCCGATTTTGACGTTTTAAATTGCAACTTTGACTTTTTGAGGAAAACCCCAATTTATTTTTCTTCAAATGCCTGTAACTTTTTTGCGTTTTGAACTACATAGCCAAATTTGGTTGCCCTTACTTTGTTAATTCCGGAGATATGAATTTTTTTGAAAGAAAACACAAAATTTTCCGGGAAAACCTGGGCAGATTTTCCTGGATAACAAACTTGTCCAAGCCACTTGAAAAGGGAATTTATTCACCAAATTTAATCAAAATCGGCCCATTATTTTTTGAGTTATCGGTGTGATACACACACACACACACACACACACACACATATATATTTTCTAGAGAAAAGTATCAAGTGAATATCCAGCAAGACAGCAACCACACTATTCTTATTTGGTTCATTTCGAAAACCCAAAAAACAAGTATGATAGTAGAATCAGCGAAGTTGGCGAAAATCTAGTACTACGACAGGTAGGCGTTTAATGGATTTAATTTTTGTTCTTATGACTGAAGAAAATCTTTATAAATATTCTTCCACATCGTCAATACTTGAGGAAAAATGAGCTTTTTAAACAAATTGAAGGCACGGCAATGAGGAATCCATTATATCGTTTTATTGCAGACCTCTTTATGAGTAGATTTGAGACGGATTTAAAAAATACAAATGGGTATTTCCCTACAGTTTGGTTTCGTTATGTGGACGATATTTTCGCAGTGTTTGGCACAAATATATGGAAGGTTGAAGAATTTACTGAAAAACTAAAAAGTCAATTTTATTCAATAAAATTTACCCACGAGATAGAAGTTAAAAATAAACTTCCTTTTCTAGATGTACTAGTTATTAAAAATAATGACTTGCTTGAATTCGATGTCTACAGTTTTCACAAAAACCGGCTAGTTTAAATTTCTTGGTAACTAGATGGATAATTTTCCATTAAGTAAAAGTAGATTTAATATAGAAGGTACATAAAAAACGTGGCTAGATATAACAGTCATTCGAATTGTTTAGTGGAAAAATTGGTTAACAGAACAAAGAAAATGATATCTGAATGCACGACATTTAAGAAAGATAAAATAGAGAAAAAAATTGTGTGTCTACCTCATAAACGACGTATCACAAAAGGTTTAAAAAGTATTTTTAAGAAAGCCGATTTACAGTTGACTTTTTCGACGAATAGTAATTTAAAAAATTTGTTGGGTAATACGAAAGACAAAGCAAAAGCCACTGAAATCTCGGGTATTTTTGAGATAAGTTGCAAATATTGTAATCTTAAATACGTTGGTCAAACCAAGAGAAACATTGCCAGCAGATTTCGATATAGACTGTCCCATTAAAAAAATATGTTTGGTGCAACACTCTGTATATTAACACCCTGTATAAATGGAAATAATTTTAAAATGTGCACTCGTGGAACATCTATCGCAACGAGAAAACCGCATTTTAAAACATATCCTGAGTGAGGCGTTATGTTCCGTCCTCACACTGATGGGACACCTGTATAAATTCAGGTATATATATATATATATATATATATATATATATATATATATATATATATATATATATATATATATATATATACAGGGTGATTCATCTAACTGATTCATTGGAGGTTTATAGGGAAATAGAAGAGACATCAATCTGAAATTTCAGTTTCAGCTATAATACGATGCGATCTATTTTTCTATAATATTTTCAATGCACCTGAGCTTCTGGCTGGACCGGAAATGACATTAACTTTTTTCAAAAACCCTGTAAATATTATTGCATTTTTAAATTCTACGTAATATTATGAAGCTGCTGCATTTTGATTGTTTTCTTATGTTTAGTGAATTTTTTTTATTTAAAAAAAATCACTAATAGATGTCGATGGTGAGACTTTGCAAAAAAAATGTCAAATGAGCGCGAACTAGGACACCTAGAACCCATATCCGGGGTCAGTTTTAATTTTTATATGTTTATATATATATATATATATATATATATATATATATATATATATATATATATATATATCCAACCGATAACTCAAAAAATAATCATCAACCGATTTCGATGAAACTCGGCAAGTGCCTTTCTTTTATTAATGGCTTGGATGACTTCGTTAGCCAGGATAATCCGACAAGGTTTTCCGGGAAAATTTTGGGTTTTCTTTCGAAAAAAAAAATTTCTCCGAAAATTACAAAGCTATTTTAATGAAATTTAACGAATATATTGCCTTAGGAAAGGCCTTACTACGTACCAAAAGTCAACTTTCTAACTTTATAGAAAATTGAGTTATTAAATTTTGAGTTTTCTTTCAAAAAGTTTTTTCTCCGAAAATTACAGTTATTTTAATGAAATTTGACGGATATATTGCCTTAGGAACTGACCTGACCTTACTACATACCAAAATTCAACTTTCTAAGCTTATAGAAAATTAAGTTATTCAAATTTGAAACACTTAATAAAAATTCACTACCATTACGCACTTGCTGCATCCAGATTTTTAATTGTTTGTGAGATATTTAATGTTTTCAAAAAAGTTTAACTATAAAGAGCTTATTCTTGGTAAGTACCTTAAGAAAGGAGTGTCCTATCAGATGCCATTAATAATGTTCTAAATTCTTACACAGGGTGTCTGCTATTTCCGTTCAGTTTTTTATTATTTTAAATGTCAATAACTTTCTTACTTCAAATCGAATGACCATAATATTTTCACACTATTCGACGGGGAATTGTATTCTCTATTGATATGTTATAGCATACCCTGGAGCTAAAATGGATATTAACATTCAATTTCTCCATATTTTTACGAAAAACATTTTCATCAAAAATAAACAAAATGAAAATTGAAAAAAATAAAAAATAAAACTAAAGTATGATATTGTGAAGGCCGATACTTGATAAATCCATTTGTAAATCCATTTTCAACTTAGGTAAATAAACAAATTAATTTATACTATTTTATTGAATGTATAACTGCAGTTTCGCTGAAGTTCTCGGCTTTGCCAAATACAAAAAAAAACTATCAAAATGTCGCCCATGTTGTTCACGATACATAATAATTCTTCTTCGGACACCTTCAGTCGTTGACCTTTGAATTTCTTTTTGCGACAATTGTGAAAAGGCTAGTCGTAGTTTCTGCTTAAGTGATTTCCTTGAGTTACATGGTGTTTGGTACACGTTACTCTTTATAACACCCCAAAGATAGAACTTTAGAGGTGTTACGTCAGGTGATCTCGGAGGCTATTCCCATGGTCCACATCTCCTAATCTATCGGTTATCAAACAACAAGCTCAATTTTTGGTTATAATTTTAGCACAATGTGCCGGAGCACCATCCAAATGGTACCAGGAAGAAAATCTCTTGTTCAGGGGCAAGTCATCCACTAAATCCCCAACTATTGAATTCAGTATGTCTACATATTTTGGCGAAGAAAAGTTCTCGTTGTAAATAGAAAATTATAATTTATTGTTCATTAAAAAACAAAAAAAAAACGTTAAAACTAAAATTTAGGTCGATGATTAATGTCTCGAAGTAGATGGCGATTTTGGTTTGGCCAAAGGTGACTGTTTCTGGAATTGACTATGTCGTTTCTTGAAAATTTGGCTTAGTCTGTTCAAATAATTCTTTCAAGGAAAGAGTTATCATCAAGTATGTGCATTATTTGCATACAAAACAATTCTCTTCGTTGGAAATACTGATCTACGAGGGCTTGCATATTTTGAAATTTATAATTATGCATACCGGCTTTGTTGTATATCCGCTGGACTGATGTATATGAAATTCCACTTGCGGCTTCTACTCTTGATATACCCTTGCGGATCTGCATTGAAATGCCCCAAAAGGTTTATTTTATTTTCTTCATTAAGTGTCACCGGTCTGCCTGTTTCCCCCAACTTTAACCTTGTCGTGATTAATAAATGTCTTCTCTATTTTTTCAAACCTGGAGTTTGCTGAGAGAAATCAAATGAGGCTACCTCTCATTAAAAGTCCTCACAGTTTTTACAAAATTTTGCCACACTTGCCAAATGTATAAAACATATCACGATTAGTGTAAGTATTATTTGCAGCAATGATAAGACAATTAACTATCTGTCAACTTACATTAACAGTATTTGTCAAATATGAAATTTAAAACCATAACATATTACGAATATCACGATTTGAGTAAGTATTATTATGAGACATAATAAGACAATGAACTATCTGTCAGTTTACATTTACAGTGTTTGTCAAATATGAAATTTAAAACCATCCAAAGCACACTCGCGACAATACACACGAGTCGAATAAGAGTTTTTTCACATTTTTCTCTGTATCTCTGTAAATATTCATTTTAGTTATAGGGTATGCTATAACATATCACTAGAGAATAAAATTCCACGTCGGACGGTGTGAAAATATTATGGTCATTCGATTTGAAATAGTCTTTTTGTCAAAAATAATATCTATTTTCTTTAAAAAAATTCACTAATAAGGAGATCCCGACTTTTGAATTTTAAAAAAATTTCTTCAAATGAGCGCTAATTAGGCCCCCCAGAACACATATCCGGGGTCAGTTTCAATTTTTATATGTTTATATATATATATATATATATATATATATATATATATATATATATATATATATATATATATATATATATATATATATATATAAATCACACCGATAACTCAAAAATAATGGGCCGATTTTGATTAAATTTTGTGAATACCTTCCTTTTGCAAATTCCTTGGATAAGTTCGTTAGCCAGGAAAATCTCCCAAGGTTTTCCCGGAAAATTTTGTGTTTTCTTTCGAAAAAATTTATATCTCCGGAATTAACAAAGTAAGGGCAACCAAATTTGGTACGCGGGTTTAGATCATTCCAGGTAAGTTACCTACCAAAATTTAGCTCTGTAGGTCAAAAGACTTATAGGCATTTAAAGAAAAATAAATTAGGATTTTCCACAAAAAGTCAAATTGCGATTTAAACGTCAAAATTGGCAACATTTAGGCAAAGAACTTGAATCTAATACGGGCTATGGAAATAAAATGTCTCAAGAAGAATGTTTTACAAACCCTGAAGTCTTAGTTTCAACAACCATTGTCCTTCATTTTAATAAAATATTTCCAGATAATTCATTTCAAATAGACCCTTTCTCTGATGCTTGGCAGTAGCCTTAGCTATAGAGTTTATCGTTTAATGGTATATAATTTTTGTAGAATTTTCGTAAAAAATCAATAAAGCTCAATATATCTGTTATTATACAAGTTATGAAAAAAATTGTATATATTAATTATAGGGTGTCTTGAGCTACATCTTAAAAAATTATTTCTACAATCACAGGCTGGCCCAAAAGTCGTTGGTGATACAAATTTTCTTTTCTTTTTAATCAAACACGCCTTATGTTATTTTGCATTTTTGCATTATCGATCGAAATATAATGCATGTTTGTAAGAAAAAAAAATCTGGACGCAGTAAGTGCGTTACGGTGGCGAATTTTGATCAAATGCTTCATATTTGAATAGCTCAATTTGCTATTAACCTATAAGGTTGACCAAGAAACGAGTAAACTTTAAGTTTACTTGGGAAAATTTTGTACATTTTCAAACAATAAAGTTATTTTCATGAAACATGGCACATTGTTTTTACTATATAGGTTATATTGGTAACCAAATTTGATGCCTGTTTTCTTAAAAAAAACACATTATGGCTATTAAAACATATTTTTATGAAAATTCACTACCATAACGCACTTGCTGCGTCCAGAGTTTTTTTTAATCTCTTTAAACCACAAAATATATGGAAATAACATACATGGTAAAAAAGGCACCGGGAAATCACATCAACAGTATTTTATAATCAATCACACGGCGTTTGGCCACAATAATCAGATGTAACTATTAAAACAGATATAATGTCCCATTGAAGTGTATAATAAACATAGCTAATTAAGGCACGGTTGATGGTCCCATATGGACAGTATTTATTTGTTAAAAGATAAGAAAAGGTAGGCGTTGAGAAGCCAAGTTCATCGACCAAAAGCTTGCAATGTCAAGGCCCATAGCTTCTGGCTCTTTGCTTGTGGCTTTTCGCTTAAACACTAGGTAAACACCGTGAGACAATCACTACAGACTGCTCAGCACAACAAACTGCACCAATAAAATCCGTAAAACACACTGTTGCCAATATTTATGTTCACTGGTGTTTTATAATACAATAATTATTCTTTAAATGTCTACAGCTGCCTTTGACAAGTAACAAAGGCAAAAAAAGCCTGGACGCAGCAAGTGCGTTATGGTAGTGAATTTTCATAGAAATGATCTGGCACAAAATATTTTATTATTACTTTTTTTTCTTGTAACATAGAAATCTGAGTTTTAATGTATAGTTTACTTTTCATATCGTCAACCTAGCTACCAAATTTGGGTATCATACCTCTTTTAGTTTTTGAGATAAAATTTTTTTCGAATGGAAACACAAAATTTTCCCGGAAAACCTCGTCCGATTTTCCTGACTAACGAACTTATTCAAGCCATTTACACAGAGAAGGTAGGTGCCAAATTTTATCAAAATCAGCTCATGATTTTTTGAGTTATCGGTGTGTATATATATATATATATATATATATATATATATATATATATATATATATATATATATATATATATATATATATATATATATATATATATATATATATATATATATAAATTGACCCCGAATATGGGTTCTATGGGTCCTAATTCGCGCTCATTTGCAAAAATTTTTTCAAAGTTCAGAAGTCGAGATCTGCCCATTAATGAATTTTTTCTACGAAAATTCACTAATAGCTTCATGATATTTAAGCATATGTGTACCTATTTAGATCTTTAAAGCATGTACCAAACTGTTACATTAAACATACTCATATACTGCCTTTGACAAGTGACAAACGCAAAAATAGCTTCATGATATTTAAGGATATGTGTACCTATTTAGATCTTTAAAGCATGTACCAAACTGTTACATTAAATATACTCATATACAGGCTGGTCTGTAATTATTGGACCATAGAGTAACTATATTTAATGCATGGATGTAATGAAATTAGTTTAATATCCCTAAAATGTGTGTATTTGTATTTTGTTTCTTTAACGTCGGCCTATTTCCGCAACTATGGCGAATCACCGACGCCAGGGAGCTGTTTAACCTTACTATCCTGGAAATTTTTCCGAACCCCTGCCTTTCCGTAAAGAGGGTGGGGATCTTTAACGTGCCCAACATCGCATGGACACGGGACCGACGACTTTACACCCCCTCCGAAGGGCGGAACGTGCAGCCTTTCAACTTGCTCAAATACAAAGTCAGAACCTCGGTTGATGGTAATGTTACAGTTTGTACTGAAAAAGGTGAAAGGAGAAGCCTGGGATCGAACTCAGTACCCTTTGGTTCAGAGGCACACGTTCTTACCTCTGAACCACCGAGGCTCTATCCCTAAAATGAATTTTGCTTGTCCAGGACATGCAGGGTGTTACAGACTGCAAATTTGAATATAAAGCCTGATTAACTAATTATATTCAAAGGAAAAAGATATACTTGTCTGATATCGAAAAACCGCTCCAGCTTCAAAATAATCGCACTAAAAACGTTCAATGCAATAGAACTTTCTGACCACTTGCGACATTATTCCCTTACTACGATCCCAAGTGGGCTCTGACGTTATTATTTAATAAACATCTGCTTTAACAATAAAATCACCAATTAAATACAGCAAATCCGTATTCAAAATGCTTAGGCTGAAATCCGATTGTTTTACCTAATCGGGCAAACAGTCTTTAAAATGTTTTATGATTTGGCTGTGGTTCAGGTACAGTTTCAAATATCTTCTGGCTACGAAACGGCAATAATCGTTATGCGCAAATCTTTTCTCGCATTTCAAATGTGAATGCATTTTTCCGAATAAAAGTACAACTAGAACATGTCACCTTTCAACAACTTACGACATAAAATTTTTTGTCAGGGAAAGACACTGTTTTATTTGCACGCGTTCACACGTCCGTTGAAACAACAAATGCGTACCTATTATTTCTAACTATTACCGCACCCGCCTAATTAGCTTGATTTGCCCTCTTGGACTTTTAGTTATTTAGATATCTTAAAATCTTTTGGGGCCCAAAGATTTTCTTTAGGTGGGGAGGTTAAAACTGCTGTAAGAAGGTATTTTGAAGAACTAACGGAATATTTTTTCAAAACTTGTAAAGATGCATTATAATACAGATGGAAAAAATGTGTAAAGCCTGCGAGGGGGGATTATGTAGAAAAATAAAAAAAACAAATAATTTACCAGTGTTCCATTCTCTTGGTTAGACTACAAACATTTTAATCCACCGTTGTACTTTCATTCTCTAAGTTAGACAACAAAAATTTCAGCCGTGTGATTTTACTGGTGTCCTGACGTGGGAACCCCCAAGTTAAAACATGTTCCGAAATTGGCTTGAGAAGTATGAAATTTATTATACTGTGCAGCTGCCGTTAAATATTTTAAAACTACTGCCTGTGTTTAATCAGAACGATTTTGTAAACATAACAATTCCCAAAAACTTGAGCTAATGATTTCATTATTGGTGAACACTAGTGCCTCTTTCAAACGTTCGAATGCTTCTCTAGTCTGAGGAGTCCACTCGATTTTACGTTTGTCGCGTTTTTTGGGATTCTGGCAGAGGTCGAATAGTGGTTGCTGAATTTCCGCAGCACGTGGAAGAGAACGACGGTAGAAACTTATGAGACCTAGAAATCTTCTGAGTTTTTCAATGGCATCGGGAAGAGGTAGGTCGGTAATAGCTTTGATGCGTTCAGGAAGTGGAAATAATCCAGATTTATTTACACGAAAACCTAAAAATGAAATTTTGGCCACTCCGAATTCACATTTAGATGAATTGATACGGATGCCGTTGTCTTGAAGTGTCTGAAAAAGTTTTGCTAGATGCTCTTGATGTTCTTTTTCAGAGGCTGATGCAACGAGAATATCGTCAAGATAGGAGTAGGCAAAGTCAAGATGTCTTAAAATTGAATGTAAATATCTTTGAAATGTTTACGAAGGCCAAATGGGGTTTTAACAAATTCGAATAACCCAAATGGAGTTATGACTGCTGTTTTGAGAATATCTTGAGGTGCTACTGGGATGTGATGGAAAGCGCGAATGATATCCAATTTTGAAAAAATACGTTTGCCTTCTAACTGGGCATTAAAATCCTGCAAATTTGGAATGGGATATTTGTCTGGGATTGTTTTAGCGTTTAGTGCTCGGTAATCCCCACATGGTCTCCATGAGCCATCCTTTTTTTGCACCATGTGGAGGGGGCTTGACCATGGACTTTTGGAGGCTCTACAAATTCCCAAGTCCATCATGTGCTGGAATTCTAGCTTTGCTTGAGCTAGCTTTTCCGGGGGCAATCTTCTAACTTTTGCAGTAACAGGTGGTCCTTCCGTACTTATAGTATGGAAGAACCCAACCTCTGGAAGGTTGCTAGAAGAAGTTTCCTTAAAAAGGTCAGGAAATTGTTGTGGCAATTTGAAGTACCGGTGTGTCGGGTCTACGAGATGAATTTTAGAATTAATTCCTGGTGGTAGGTTAGCACCGGTCTTAGAGAGGTTCGTCTTTGTATCGATTGTCTATTGTCTATGTTTCATATCCACAAGTAAAGCAAACTCTGCTAAACAATCAGCGCCTATAATTGGTTGCTTGATATCGGCAAGTGTGAAGGGCCAGCAGAACCTACGGCGTAAACCTAGATCCAAATCTAATAGTTGTTCGCGATAGGTATGAATAGGGGTCCCGTTTGCAGCATACAAGGTAGGTTTCGATTGAAATTTCCGTTGGTCGTGAGTGGGTGAAATGACTGAAATATCCGCTCCAGAGTCGATTAGAAATTTCATATTGGAGCGTCTATCAAAAATAAAAAGACGGTGTGTTAGGTCGCTCTCGTCTCCTGCCGCGTGGAGGGAGTGCCTTATTAGTTTTCCGACACATGTTTTGCTTTAAAATGCAATTTTTAGGTTGGATGCAACGTTTGGCCTTGTTGCCAAATCGTTCATGATACCAACACGTGGAGGTTGAGGAATTTGTGTTTATGGAATTTCCAGAAAGCTTGGGTCTTTCTCGGGAGGTAGATCGGGAACGCGTTCGTAATTCGTTGACTGATGCCGTAAGCTTCTCTAATTGCGTTTCTTACTTGGCTAGCTTGTCGGGCTCGCGTGACTGAATTCCAGTCACGTTGTATTTATCTCCGGAACATTCCACGATTTTATCTGCTGTAACCGACAAATTTTCTAGAGAATCGTTTCTCAAAGCCAAAATTGAACGAACGTTGACTGGTAAACGTTGTAAAAATAAAATTTTAAGGAAATCCTCTCCAATCTGACTACCGGCTAAAAACTTCATTTCGCGTAAAAGTTGCGATAGTTTTTTGTCGCCTAATTCTAATTCTGTTAAAAGTTTGTTTATTTTGCGCTTTCGGACTCTTCAAATTCTAATAAAAGACATTTTATTAGATCTGAATAGGGGGTTCATGATAATGGTTGGGTTAAAAAATCTGAAATTGACTCTGCGACATCAGGATCGAGTACAGCGAGTACATGACTGAATGTTGTCTTTTCAGAACTGATCCGCTGATCGAACTGGGCGTCAACCTGCATTTGCCAGATTTTCACGTTACGTCTCCATATAGGAGGTAATTTTATTGCAACCCTTACCATGATATTGCTGCTTGAAGAATCTTCGGCCATTGTAAAAAAAATCAGATAATTTTTAATTTAGAAAGGACTGACCTGTTTAGATATTCGTTTTCTGTAGGCATGAGCACGTGCGTGGAAGTTAGGCGACGTCGGCTGGAACATCAGGTTAAGCATCTTTGGCTTGCGGCACGGGGTCACCTATATGGATGTTAATTGCACTTGTTGATATTAAATCCATACGTAAACATTTAATATACTTTATTATTTCACTAACTGAATAAACTATATGATACATTTAACTATAAAACAATGAGTACATAACAGATAACTGACCGAGCGTGGAGACGTGTGTTCACTGTAGCGGTTGGTAGCGAGGAGAGAGCGAGAGAGAGATCGCCTGGTGTCTCTTATATGCCGTAGTTCTTGACAGCTGGCTGTCGCATAACGTAACGCAACGTTTAACTGTCAAGAGTATATATGCAGAAACATAGAGTTGTGTTGATGGAAACACTGCGGTCGGAACCACCGCCACAAACACAATCTTTGAAAATGTGAAATATGTCTAAAGAATCGTCAAAATTAATTTAAAAAATATGTGTTTCCTCTGTTTAGCGTTATATAAAATTTGTTTTGTAGTTGGCTGTAAAATAACTTAAATATACCTTTAGCTGTAATTGTTTCCTTCACATACTTATTGTGAAATGGCGACTAGCAATAAAAAAATGGGCTTGAATTGGTTGTATATTGTAGTTTGCTTTTAGTTTATTTTCGTCCAAAACATTCACTAATGGGGAGATCATGCCTTTTGAATATTGAAAATAAGTTTTAAAGTGGGCGCAAACTAGGCTCCATAGAACCCATATCCGAGAACAGTTTCAGTTTTTCTATGTTATATATATATATATATATATATATATATATATATATATATATATATATATATATATATATATATATATATATATATAATATGTGAACATACAAAGTCTGAAACTTACCTCGGATACGGGTTCCAAAGGCTTTAATTTGCGCTCATTTGAGGGATTTTTTTTTATACCAAAAATCGTTACCCCCTTAAGCAAACTTTTTTAAATGAAAATTCGCTAATAACGTAAAACCGCTAGTCTTGCTTTGACAAACGCAAGTTTGACAACAGTGACGTAATCGATCAATTTTTTTAAAGAAATTTTGTAATTTTTGAAATACACGAACGTAGAAACTCATTTTAAATCATTTTTTATCATCCGTTGTCATGAGTGCGTATAAATATTTTAAATTTTTTCCTGATTGACAATGCCGTAAAGGCGAAATCAGTTTCAGAGAAAACAAGACGCTATTGTGAAGCGCAAGCGAAAGCTTGTAACTAGTTAACATTGTTTGAGAACAACAAACGTATCTCTAAACCAAAAACAAAAGGTCTGCCGAACTCTCTTTGTAGCGTAGAAGCGTCGCAAGCCATTTACTTCGGAAATTGGTTGCAAAGGCTGTACTTCGCGCTCATTTGATAAATTTGCTAAAATAATGAATTTAAAACAACTAATCGCTAGGTATCAAAAAACATCACATCCTTCATTAGTGGCTGATGTCTGACATATGGTTATTAAATTGTCAAAGCATGTCAACAACGCATGAGATCAATTAATAAATGCAACAGAAACCACAACAGGTAACTAGTTCAACCTGTTCACCACTGTTATTTCTTATGCATTACTCCATCCTCTTCAACTGATTCGTCAATGACATGAAACCACTAGCTATTTGTCATAATTGTAACATGATTTGTACGTTGTGTATACATTTACTAGTTGTTTATTGCTACCTCACTAGTTTCAAACACTTTTTCTTTTTGTTTGGCGCAAAGACAACTATCTTATCTAAAAAGTTTGTTATTCCTCTGGTAGGTGTGTGATTTAACAATTAAGATAGGTTAAATGAATTACAATAAGTTATGAGTTAAAAATTCTTTAAAAAACAATCTGTTATTATATGGGTGTCCTGAAGAGAAAGAATGCCCATATTGAAATAATGAAAGCGTCATCTAACCCGCTGTATTTTACTCGCTAAGACCTTTCAATTGACACCCATATTAAGGAGGTTGTTGTAAAAGAAACATTCCGTTATCTTATCTTATCTCCATTTTTGTTTGCATTTTGCATTTTACTATATTTTACTCGTGAAGCTTTTTCTTTTGATACCTATGGCAACGGGGTTTTAAATAAAAATATATTTCTCCAACTTGCGTCGGCCGCCATATTTAAATCATGAAAGCGTCCCCCATACTATTGTATTATATTCGTGAAGTCTTTTTTATTTTATACCCATATCTAGGGGCTTCTTGAGAAATATATATTCCACCATCTTGCATTCATCGATTGTTGTTGCCCTTACTTAGTGAAACTGTTTCATACTAACAACAGACTTGTAGATTTGTTCTGTGGCTTCACTATTGGCTGGCTACGTCCTTCTTTTACAGAAAAGTAACCCAGTAGTGATGCCAGTAGTCTCCAACTCTGTATTCACCCATCTTGCATCGTCCGCCATTTTGAATTTGTGAAATTTGTTAAGACGTCATCTAGCCTACTGTATTATGCTCATGAAGCCCTTCCATTTGATACACATGTCAGCGGTGTTGTTGATATAGGATTATTCCATCATCTCGCTCAAGTCGCCATTTTGAAATGATAAAAGGGTTACCTGGCCTGTTATAATTTGCTCGTAAAGCCTTCCAATCTGATACCTATCTCAGGGGGACAGAAAGAAAAGGAACAATCAGCCGTCTTGAAGCGTCCGCCACATGAAATTTAGGATAATAAAAGACAGGATATGTTGCATTCTCACCTGAATTCTACATACGTAACAAATTTCGGGCCAATCTGATAAATTGAAACTGATTTTCAATTGACTTGCAAGATTTGACTTAAGCATACTAACACGTAAAGTTATAGAAAAGTTTGTGAAAACGCATGTTTCTTTATGCTTCACGTATTGATTGAAGTCGGGGATTTTTTTTATTCTTTGAAATTCATTATCTATTAAAATTGGGATAGACATAAAGGTGGGTTATTAGTGTGACAAAGTCGAATATGAGTAACGCTTGTAGTCATCATCGTCACTGTCCAAATGCGATCTAGCCTCTTGTTGCAACAATAAATCTCTGTCTTAAGTGTCTCTTTTTACTTAATTACAAGTAATTGGATTTAAACAAATTTAGGTGGTAATTCTGGGTACCAATACAATCTAGTTAAAGGCAACCTGTATCATGTGATGCTTTCCATGTATAGCGTCTTCTTCTAGGTTCTTTGGACATTGTACATGGCAGCGTCGGTGGTCCAGTAGTCCAGTGGTAAGAACGTGTGCCTCTGAACACCATGGTACTGGGTTCGACTCACAGCAGAGGAAGATTTCACTTTTTTAGTGCATACTGTAAAATTACCATCGGCCGAGGTTGTGGCATTGTATTTGAGCAAGTTGAATGTTTGCACGTTTCGCCCTTCGGAGGGGGCGTGATGTCGTCAGTCATGTGTTCCATCGAAGTTGGCCACGTTATAGATCTTCACACTCCTTACAAAATGGCATGCTTTCGGAAAAACATTCAAGATCGTGGGGTGAAATTACTCCCTGGCGTCTGTGATCGGTCATAGTCTCGAAAATATACCGACGTTAAAAAAACATTATACTAGTTATATATATAATTAGACCATTTTCGTTACAAAAACCAATTAGTCTTATGCCTCATACATGGAGGGGTTATAAGGGTTTTAAACACCAGAGTCGACTATGGCTCTATCCTCTACGACCAAGCTGCAAAAACACACTTAGACAAAATAGAAAAGATCCAAAACAAATGGTTTAAAATATCAATCGGAGCTCTAAATAGCACACCAACAAACAACTTGCTAGCAGAATATGGAGAAATGCCCCTTCAATATAGAAGAAAAATTTTAGCATGCCGAATGAATATTAAATGGTACGCCAAGGACAGCCAACTTACGGGCAAAATACAACACTTGTTTATAAGTGACCTTACAAACAAGTATTGGACCAAAAAAAAAATCAGTATGGCTGGCAGAAGTATACAGTGACGTGCAAGATATAAAAACTCAAATGCACATAGATAGGCTAAACCTGATTCTTGAAATAAATTCGTCAGAAATTAACACCTAATATATCGAAAACCTGCTACCATTTCCAATACACACTAGAAATCATATACTAAATCTCGAGCTAGACAAGTACAAAAATCCTTAGTGCATATATACAGATGGCTCAAAGCAAGAAGATGGTACAGCATGCGCGTTCTACGACCCACAAATCAAAACTTGCAAAATGTTAAAATTAAACAGCCATATGTCAATATACACGAAGGAGATAATTGTTATCTTAGAAGCCCTGAAATATATCCTATCAATCCAACACACTACGTTTGTTATCTTGTCAGATAGCCAAAGTTGCATAAGAAAGTTAGAACACCTTTATACCACCAAATCGACTAACTACATTTTAGAAGCTATCAATGATTTCCTTGTGGAAATTTCAAAACAATCAAAACACATAACTTTCTGCTGTATCAAGGGTCATTGCGAACTTACAGATAATGAATGTGTGGACAGCTTAGCAAAATTTGATATCGAATACGGGGAAGAAGGACCTTATTTATGTCGGTCAACCGATATTGACATCTACGCAAAGAAAATGCACTTTGAAAAATGGCAGAAACATTATAGAGCAGACCGAGTTGGTAAATTCTACAAACAGCTTCAGCCAGACTTGCAGAAAACGCCATGGTTCTACAACACAAATTGTCAAAAAGAATGGATCCGCATTATCTGTAGGCTCAGATTTAACAATTTGCTAGTTACAGCCTATCTAAACTAAATAAACCTAAGAACGAGTCCTTTGTGTGAGTGTGGTGAACTGTGCGACTTAGAACATATGCTACTGCAATGCCCCTTGAATCTTGCCAAGATCGATGCCTATGTAAGCCAAATCTACAAAATGAAAATAGTGCAACTACCATTGAATTTAATGAATTTACTGCAAGGATCCCATCTGTATACTACTTTTCTTTTAATATATATACAGTGTGCCCGAAATTGGTGATGCATGTATTGCGATCTCCGAAACTAATTTTTAAATACAGAAGTTTGCCGTTCGTGACAAATAAAATTGACGTTCCAATTTTCCAAATAAGTAGTATCCCGGGAAACGAACAACAATGCAGAGCTCAAGTAGCCATGCAACTCGCCAATTATTGCTTCGAATGTCTAATTGTGCGTTTACTTTACTTTTTTATTGGTTGAGATGAAAGCAAACCTACCCCAAGTTTAATTATGGTAAAGACTTTTTTAATACAGTTTCAAGTATTTTTTAAAGTATACCTAATCACAGAAGCCGTCGAACAACATTTAAATAAAGTCGCAGCTAAAAAAAATTCATAGTAGGCTGATCTGTTTGAAAATTTAGAGCCTGTCATAAATTTTAATTCTAAACAATTTTTGTTTATAACTTTTTGCAGTATCTTCATAAACGAAGCTAGTTTACTCTTAATACATTTCATTACATCTCAGTTTAAGACAAAGCAGGAGCGATTCCCAGAATATCATAATCTAATTCGATTTTTTTTGTCACTTATACCTTACCCACACTCAATCCGTGGACACACTGTATATTATTATTTGTTTGCTGTACTTTTTGTGATTTTGTATTGGTTTACGTGGACTGCAGTTTCGAACCGTCCTGGTTCATCATTGTGTGATGATGATGAACCAGGACGGCTCGAAACTGCAGTTTGCGTAAACCAATAAAAAATCACAAAAAGTAGAGCAAACAAATAAACTTTATATTTAAAAGTGATTACAGTATAGTATAAGATGTCAAAAGATATATATATATATATATATATATATATATATATATATATATATATATATATATATATATATATATATATATATATATATATATATATATATATATATATATATATATATATATATATATATATAGTAATATTATGTACAGTGTTTTATTCCAAGTCAACATTAAATCAAAATTGTCCATCCAAAATAGATTTTTGCGGTCATGACTTACATAATTTAGCATTTAGCACCAGTTCCATTAAAATTCAAGTGAAAATTCAGGCCACTTGATTAGTATCAATGTAAGAAGTATTTCCTGTTCATTCCAGACATGTTTATAACTGTAACAAAGAAAGTGTTTATATGTTAATTAATTGGTATAACAGCCATTACACAATTACTAAAGACGCACACCTGCCCACTTAAGGTCATAAAATGAATCGTTTACCAGTTAAGTTCGGCTTCGTTTATTTATAATAATTATCAACACATATTTAATATCACTAATCATAAGCACACTTGTAGAACCCAAATCACCACAACACATTTGAAAAAAATCTGAGGATCGTTTCACTAACCAAGTTAGCGTCATCAGAGGATGAATAATTCTGAGTCAGGTTTTTTAACATGTGTTCTGGTGATTTGGGTTCTCCAAGTGTGCTTATCAGTGCTCATCACAGGTTGCAGTCTCCACTTAATCACTAATCATTTTACATATTATTCATGATACCAGTTTAAAAAAAAACGATGTTGCCGAATGTTAAATACTTGTTTGAACATTTTTAGCAAAGTTACTTGCCCCAACATTTAACGCAACTATTAGCTTCTGATTGTGCTCTATTGAGATGTTTTTTGATACATGGCTGCCCGTTCCAAATATGTAGGTCAGGTAAAAATCACAATACATATGATATTTGAGTTTTTTGTAGTAAAGCGTATTCTATGTGGCCTTGCAATCAAGCATTAATGAAGATGCATTATTTCAGCAAACTTACATTTAAAAAAAATTGCTCATAGAGAGGTAACGAACATTTTGTCAAATGAGCGACAATTATATATATATACACAGTTTTTTTTTAAATTCTTCAACATAATCTCCTTTTAGGTCGACACACTTTTTCAACCTTTCTGCCATTTCTTCAACCTCTTCAAAAAATATGATTTGTAACACTCTTCAAAATACGACTCTGCTTCGGCGAGAACCTCCTCGTTTGAGCTGTATTTTCCCCCGACCAATGACTTTATGTTGGGAAACGTAAACAAATCGCTGGGAGATGTTGAGGAAATGTGAGCAAGTGAGCACAATGGGTGCGGTAACAATTTCTAATGCAATTTTTTTTTCTTATCCAAATAGGGCCGTGTCTTCTTCAATTTCTTATCGTGTCGATCCAGTAATTCGCTATAGTACTGCCTCGTGATCGTTATTTTTTTCTGCAAAAAGATCATGAGTATTATTCTCTTGGGATCTCAAAAAATCGTAACCATGACCTTTCCTGTCGATGGGACCGTTTTTGGTTTTTTCGGAGCAGGTTAACCTTAAAAATCATTTGTTTTTACTGTTTCTTGGCCTAAGGCGTTTAATAATATATCCATTTATGGTGACGACTCGACGAAAAAACTCCTACGAATTTCGGTTAAAGAGGTCCAAACACTTATTCGTATACGGTTATTGTCCACCGTGAGCAATGGTGGCACCATCATGTTGACACCTATCTCATACTTAACCTATCCTGTAAAATAATGATTGCCATTCCGTACGAAACGCCTACGGCCTCTGCTACTTTGCGTAACCTAGTTTGGCGATCAGGGAGAATCATGTGGACCTTTTCAACGATTTCTTCCGTAACCATGTCTACTAGGCGGCCTCGTGGCTTCCCAATAAACACAGATTAACGACCACGTTTTAATTCCTGGTACCAAAATCTCACGGTGGCCATAGGCAGCATCCAATCGCTTCTCTTCTTCACATGTTTTTCCATTCAAAAATAAAAAGCGAATTACGGATCGATATTGCACTTTTTCCATTTTATCGAGAAACAGTTAACGTATGTGCCGAATAAAAACTAAACAATAAATCAGTCTGAAATTTTGTATAGTGTCGTTTGACAGCTGAAAATATACGACGGTAATGCCAACTTCCCTCAGCAATCAACCTATCTTCAAACACGGATACTTTTGAATCGTCCCTCGTGTGTATATATGTATATATATATATATATATATATATATATATATATATATATATATATATATATATATATATATATATATATATATATATATATATATATATATAATAATTAAATAATTAAGAGGATAAATAAACAAATAAACCACAAAGCATGTTAATGCTATACGTGGTATAACAATGGATACATTTATATATTTTCACACAGTGAGCAATTGACAATATAAAAGCTACACATAAGAACCTCGGTGGTTCAGGGGTAAGAATGTGTGCCTCTGAACCGAAGGGTACCGGGTTCGATACCACACATGTTTTTGACAAAAAGTGACTTTATTGGTGGTATACATTTGAGAACAAAATTACTTGTCTCTACTTTCACAAGACAAACTTCAAACTCAAAAATAAATAACTCAGTGTTCACTGAATATCTTCAAAAACTCTTCCTCTATATTAAAATTAAAGACAGTAATTAATATCTTTGCCTGGTAAATTTTTATAAAAACCATAAAATACATTAAATTATTATTCTTTTTCTCCGAGATGACATTTGGATACTTGTATTGGGAACATCTGTAGGAGCAGAGTTTTGACCCCGTTTTAAAAAGTTATAGTTGTAAAGAGTTCGTCTTCATTATGACTGTTTTTATAAAAGATTTTGACATAGGTTCTAGCATACCGTATGCATTTGACATCTTTGCACCCTTTTCATTAATTTTCCTTGTTTGAAACGAAGTTTCTGACAAGCCGGTAAAGTCCAAAAAATTTTCTCTTAGTGAATTTTCTTTAAAAAAAATTCATTGTTGACCAGATTCCGACTTTTTAATTTTGAAAAAAAAATGAAATGTGCGCGAACTAGGCCCCCTCGAACCCTTATCCAGGATCTGTTTCAATTTTTATATGTTATATATATATATATATATATATATATATATATATATATATATATATATATATATATATATATGTATATATATATATATATATATATATATATATATATATATATATATATATATATATATATATATATATATATATATATATGGTGTGGAACAGCCAAATGGAATATTTTCAGTGTGCATGTTTACAAAAATTCCCGAAACAGTTTAATTTTGTATTTAAAAAATGACATCTTGCACCGTAAAAACTTCACCGCTACATTCAACCCCCTTAGAGTAACAGTTGCAACCCCAAATTTTTAAATAGGAGGTAGGGGCTTGTGATACCTCATTTGACAGATATTTGTAGTCTCTATTTAATCAAGGTATCGTTTTGGAATTTATTGCAAAAATTTAGAGTAAAAAAAGTTCATCTGATTGACGAACTTCGCTACAAAATACTAAAAAATTAATAACCAATCGCGATTCATTCTTGATAATTAGAAAGCAAGCAAAAATAATTTCAGTCGCCTTTTTGGACGATATCGATAAAAAAAATAAACATAAAATGTTATCTACATTCTTCATAGTTGGCAATGTTAGTTTTATTTAAGACGCATTATCAACTTGCTGTGCGACTGTAACTTCATGAAAGTAGCTGTCAATAGTTAACTGCAATTCAGAAACGTGGTTTATTTAACAGAAATGCATAAAATAACAATTCTACAGATCATTGGTTACGGAGATATAATACGATCACAGATCGAAGTTACTCAACTAATTGAAGAAAAATATTCCGCCTATATCCCAAGGGACAACTAGCAAATTAAAAAGCAATTTTGTGAGCTTGGACATGTAAGGTAAATACAAAACACCTTCTAATGCACTGAGTAATAATACCAAATTGCATCTAAAACTTGAGTTTGAAGAAGGCCCACATACTTTGAGTCGACAAGCAGCCACAACATTGGATGTTAACCATTCATCGATTGTTCGAATATTAAAAGAAAATAAAGTACATTATAATTTGGTACAAACTGAGAAGCTCATGGAAAACGATTTTGATAGAACAACGTCTTTTTGTGAACAAATGATGGTAATGTTAAGTAACCATGTTATCCAACATCTAACTTGAGCCTGTCTTGTTTTCTGATGAGTGCAGTCTTACACTTCACGGCCGTACTAATCGTTAAAATTTTCGCATCCACACTGGAGGAGAGATGGCGTACACAATACAGCCTGCAGAGGTTAATGTTTAGACAGGAATAGTGGAAAACCATGTCATTGGGCCCCTTTTCATTAATGACATAATGAATGGAGATAATTATTTAACACTGCTTCAAAATAATGTCGTGCAAACTTTGGCAAAATTATATCCTGATTTAACAAAGCCACCAGTTCCAGGAAATACGATATCGTCCCAGCAGACTGAAGCACCAGCACATTACCAAATCGATGTCTGGCAGTATCTCGACGTAATATTTCCAAATCGGTGGATAGGGAGGCGAAGGTCGTTAGAATAGCCATCACGATCACCCCATCTCACGGTTTTAGTTCCGTTTATTTCAGATTTTCTTAACTTCTTGAAAATGATCCCAAAACGGGAACCTAAATGTCGTGTTTTATTAAATTCTAAACGCGGTGGTTTGAGAACTGATAATTTTACTGCACACTAATTGACGGTCTAGTATGTTTATTAGTTTAAATTTAAAATATTTGAGAAGGTGGGCTAAGAGCACTAATGTGGGTAATAATAGTTTTTAAGTTTTATAGCAATTAATGGTTATGTAATCTAATATACATAGATTTTATATAACTAGATAACTATCAATAAATAGATCGTTAACGATTGCATCTAAAATGAATATCACAAGCCTTGCTCTAGCTGAAACCGCTTGTTAACATTAAAAATTTCTAATTTTAATCAAAATTGTTACGGTGTATAGCGGCGTCTTATAATTATTTATACCGCGTTCTAATATTACCATAATCGGATTTGATCAGGTGCATTATTCTTCTGAAATAATATCTTCAATTACATACTAAAATGTATTGTTATTTTTGATAAACATCGTGCTGTTGGAGAACTTATGTTATGTTTGTTGTTGTTGATGGGATTTTGGAGTTAATGTAATACGGAAAAGTAATTGCTTTTGCTCTCGGCGATCAAACATTTAACGAATATTGAACACGTTACAGGAGAAGCAACTTTTCTCTGACGCTGTGTCCAATTCCAATATTTGCGCTATGATATTACAATTGAAATAAAAACACTTGAGGTTTCAGAACACAATAGAATTAATTTTGCTGCTTATTATTAGCAATATATGGCACGGTATTAACTTTTAAGAGACATTCTTGTTCGTAGAAAAAAGATCGGCAGTCATTGACCTCAATAAATGTTTGAATCGCAAACACAAAATAATCTATGTGTTATGGGTTATAGTCTTTCTTCTTGATTAAATAATGACATGATCCTGAAAATATATACTCAAGGTGAGTTGATTTAACTAGCACAGGAAATGCAGTTTTATAAAAATATATCTGGAAGGCTTACATTTTTTTACAAAAGCTCTAGAGGAACGAGTCCCAGATTGTGGTACTCGCCCCCTTTGATAAGCACCCTCTCTTCTTCTTTGCGTGAGCAAAAATCAAAGAAATAACTTCGCATTGAAAAAATACACCTTCAAACCTCAAAAAAAACAAAATATAACGCAAAGCAATACCTAATGCAAACTGTACTCAACAAATAACCTCTTAAGGTACACTTGGAGAACCCAAATTACCAGAACACATCTTTTAAGGACCGGACCATCATTTCGCTAACAATGTTAGTCATCAGCGGATGAAGAATTTTTTATTCACTGATGACGCTAACTTTGTTAGCGAAACGATCGTCAGGTCTTTAAAAGATGTGTTGTGCTGATTTGGGTTCCCCAAGTGTACCAAGCTGTGTTCATCTGAGGTTCCAATCTTCATTAGTAACCTCTTAAAGTCAGCATTTAGAAACATCGGTTTAAAAAAATATTTAATGAGTAATTGTGTCAAGGGGGATAAAAATGATTACCTATGCCTAAACATTAAATTTATTAGTATAAAAATTAATGAGCAATGTTCCTAATTTGGAACCATGGTCCATAAAGTCACAAATAAGAATCTGCCAAGCATTTTTTTTTTTAGAAATACGGAAATAAATATTACATTTTATGCAGTAATTGCATGTTTTGAGACCACAACCTAGTTTTTGGCATCGTTGCTTTTCTTTTTTCTCACAAGCAAAATGGCTGTGCTATCTGTTCGGTTCTCACATCAAACTGAGGCATGAGTTTTGTTCAAATGCGTTTTTTCTTTATTGCGTATTATTTTCCAAGACTATTACTTGACCTTTCCCTCTTTCTTTTCCCATACTTTCTTCTAAAAGACAAAGGCATTCTGCCATTTCCATGGAAATAGCAAGGGATACAAAATATATTTGCTTGCTGAACACGCTTTTACAATGCCAGACTCACATCTTAACCAGGCCATAACAAGTGCCACATCAATATAATGGGCTTTGTGATCTTATGCTATAATATGATATAAGGCCATCTACAATCCCACCTATAATCTTATATTGCCGAAGTAGTACCGAAGTAAGTACTGCTGCATTGCTGATCTTTGCCAATGGTACTTAGTCGTAGAAGATTTTTTTTTGTTTTCGTTGTTTTGTTCCATTTTGAATGTCATATTCATTTTATTTTTATTCTTGTTTTACCTGATATAATATGTCGCTTTCATCTGTTGTGCTGCCGTGTATCTGACAAGCCTCAAATGTATGTTTATACATAAAGTGGTGAAATATATATAATCTAATATAATCTAAAATCTAAACGGCGCAAAAGCGACGACGGCAAAAGATTACCCCCAGCAAAGAGTGATATCACGTCTGCTGTGGAGAGCGTCGGTGGTTCAGTGGTGAGAACGTGTGCCTCTGAACCGAAGGGTACTAGGTTCGATCCCAGAGTTCTCCTTTCACTTTTTCAGTACATACTGTACAATCAAAATCAAGCGAGGTTGTGGCATTGTGATTGAGCCAGTTGAATATCTGCATGTTTCACCCTTCAGAGGGGGAGTGAAGCCGTCGATCCCGTGTCCATGCGATGTTTGGCATATTAACGATCCTGACCCGCCTTACAGAAAGGTAGGGGCCCGGAAAAATTTCCAGAATAGTGATAGGAAACGGCTCCCTGGCGTCAGTGATTGGCCATAGTCGCGGAAATATACCGACGTTAAAGAAACAAAAAAAGCACACCCACACACACATGTCTGCTGTGGTCGCTCGTTGTTGATAAACTTATGACTACATTGAGCGGAACAGGATTTATAGTCCAAGGATACAAAGATGATATTGCCATAACAGTAAAGGACAAGAACCATGATGCTGTAGTATCCAGCCTACGCAAACAGCCCTAAATATAGTGAGAAACGGGTGTGAGACAGAAGGGCTCAATGTCAATCCTCATAAGAGAATTCATGTCCCATTTACGAAGAAAAGGAAACTAAATTTTGAAGCCCCCTCTCTGTATGGAACACACATACAATTTTCCTATGAAGTTAAATATTTATGGATCTTCTTAGATCAAAAACTGAACTGGAACATACACTTGGGAAAAACTATTTAGAGATCTACATGGAAATCTGAACAGGCCGTAGACTAGTAAGAAATACATGTGGACTGAATCCCAGGATGACATATTGGATATACCAAACTGTGGTTGAATCCATGGTCATATATTATGAATCTATAGTATGGTGGCCAAAAATTAAACAGGCCTCAACACAAAGCAAATCGCAAAGGCTGATCTGTCTTGTAATAACGGGCGCTATGGCATCATATCGTAGAGCTGCAACAGAGGCAATGCTGAATCTTACTCCACTGAAAAAATATGTGAAGAGAGAAGCAACACCAAGTACCTTAAGACTATTTCAAGCAGACAAATTCAAACCAAGAGACTTGGTTGGCTACTTCAAGGTTGTCGAAATTATTCTATTAGAGTCACTCACCAAACCAACAGATCAAATTCCAGCTTAACTGGGCTTTATAATCCAATTTGACATGGCCATAAGTGACGCCAGGCATGGGACAGAGACAGTGAAAGGCTGACAAACAACAAATGCCTGAAGAGGACCTAACTTCAGACTCGGTAAGTCCCTAGGAAAACTTCCACCATCTTCCAGGCAGAAATATTAGCTATAAATCTCTTTGTATAGGAGTGCATACAATGAAGGCTCAGAAATAGAGACATCTATATCCTCTCAGACAGCCAGGCAGTATTAAAGACACTGAAATTTTCCATGACCGAGTCTAAACTGACCTGCAACTGCTAAAATCCTTGAAGCAACTGGCTACGAACGACAAAGTAACTTTGATGTGGGTACCAAGACATCAAAACATCGAAGAAAATGAGGAAGCAGAGATAGCCTTGCAAAAACGTCAGCAACAACAGCATTCTATTCCCCAGAGCTCTATTGTGGATTAAGAAAAAAACCATTTAAGAAATGAACTTTTTACTTGGGAGAGATACCACATGTTGTCATATCGGAGGAAAACGCCAGGCTTAAGGCATGCAAAACGGTTCATCACAATATCAACAGATAAATTTAAAATGTCTTTTGAATTGAACAGGAACAACTTGAGTAATCACAGGGCAGGATACTCCCCAGTAAGGTCTCACCTTATGAAGATGGATAAGGTGGACAGTGAAACCTGCATACTGCACTCAAGCAGCAGAAACCACAGAACATTTGCTATGCGACTGCATGGTACAGCTCTGGAAACGGCTCAAATACTTTAGAGGCGTGACCTTAACACCTCAGGAAATATGTAAAATAGCCCACCCAAGGATAATAGACTACATAAAAAATCTGAACTTTTTGGGCACCTGTTATAAAAAAAGTCAGCACAAAAGATCAATTAGCGTTATAGCACTGGGAAGCCAAAGGCCTATACGACTCACTAAAAAATCTATAAGCAATATTAAACCTAATCTAATTATATTTGGGCGCTGAATACCAATCATTTTTCCTCTTAAACCTCCGAACAGTATTAATATATTGTTATCCACAAAATGTACTTACCAATAAACACTTTTATTGTAGAAGTACTTTTTTGTACCTGTATTTTTCTTAGACGACCCTGTCTCTTCTCTTATTCTCCTTATCATTCCTGAATAGCACTTCAAGAAGTCGATCTTTCTTAACTATACCCGTACAATAAATTCCGGGCTAGTGAGCAGGATGTAAACCAATTGTCATGAAGCAATAAGTGGTTTTTGTGATATGTAATGACTAATGGTAGACGTAGAACTATGTTTCCACTGGCTTCCTTCCCAAGTGGTATGAGCTTGCATCCAACTTGGGAAATATTGTTGTTATAATTGAAATAAACGGTTTTCTTCATGTCTTCTTATTTTTTCAAGACATATCCTCAGCAGCCTATAAAAGTCGACAGTAAAGTATCTGCCTTGGCAATCTAAAAAAAGTCTGGACGCAGCAAGTGCCTTATGGAAGGGAATTTTCATTAAAATATTTTAATAGCAAATATGTATCTCTAATGCAAGCAGGCATCAATCTGGTTACCGGTATAGCGTATATAGTAAAAACAATGTACCCTATTTTATCAAAATAACTTATTGTTTGAAAATGTACAAAAATATTATAATATTTTATAATAAACTGAAACTGTTTTCGAGAAAACTGGTTTCCTACCCAACAAACCTTGGGTTAATAGCAAATTGAGTTATTGAAATTTGAAGCATTTAATGAAAATTCGCTACCAAAACGCGCTTACTGCGTCTCGATTTTTTTCTTAGAAACAGGCATCATATTTCGAGAAAAAAAAATGCAAAAATGAAATAATATAACTGTGTTCGAAAAACAACTGTAGGGATCACCAACGACTTATGGACCAGCCTGTGATTGTAAAAATATGTTCATAAGAAAAAGCTGAAGACTCCCTATAATTAACGTATTCAATTTTTTCTCGTATCTTGTATAACGACAATTATATTAGGCTTTACCGTAGAAATGCGCCATCCTATATATATATATATATATATATATATATATATATATATATATATATATATATATATATATATATATATATATATATATATATATATATATATATATATATATATATATATATATATATGTGTAAACAGATAAACTGAAAGTAAACCTGGATATGGATTTTAGTGGACCCAGTTTGCGCTTATTTCAAGAAATCTTTTTAAAATTCAAATGCGGCGGTCTCCTCATTTTTTCTACGAAAATTAGCAAAATTATAGACTGTTAAACTTAACTAAACCTACAGCCAAAGCATCAACTTAACTAAACCTACAGGTAAAGCATCAGATAAAGGGTCTATTTGAAATGAATTTTCTCTAAACAGTTTTTTAAGTGAAGGACGATGACGGTTGAGGATGAAACGTAAGGGTTTGCAAAACACTCTTCTTACGACATTTTCTGGACCTAATCCGTATTTGTTTCAGGTTCTTTGACGTTTTGAGGAAAACTCCAATTTTTTCTTTAACTGCCCATAACTTTTTTGTCTTTAAACATATAGACCTAAGCTTTGGCAAGTGGTTCCCTATTTTTAATACAAACTTGCATACCGAATTTGGTTGCCCTTACTTTGTTATTTTTGGAGATATAATTTTTTTTCGAAAGGAAACACAAAATTTTGCGAAAAAACCTGAGCCGATTTTCCTCGCTAATTGTATCCAAGCCATTTGCAAAAAGAAGGTCCTCACTAAATTTAATTAAAATCGCCCCATTATTTTTTCAGTTGTCGCTGTGATATTATATATATATATATATATATATATATATATATATATATATATATATATATATATATATATATATATATATATATATATATATATATATTTGTGTGTGTGTGTGTGTGTGTGTCACACCAATAACAACTCAAAATATAATACGGCTAATTGTATCCAAGCCATTTGCAAAAAGAAGGTCCTCACTAAATTTAATTAAAATCGCCCCATTATTTTTTCAGTTGTCGCTGTGATATTATATATATATATATATATATATATATATATATATATATATATATATATATATATATATATATATATATAAACATATAAAAATTGAAACTCACCCTCGATATGGGTTCTAAGGGGGCTAGTTCGCGCTAATTTGAAGAATTTTTTTTTAATGCAAAAGTCGGGATCTCCTCATTAGTGAAAGGGCCAAATTTGAATTTCCTACGTAAAATATAATTGCAAACATAAACCAAAAAAAAACTTATTTTTTAGATTAGTCTTGTTTTTTGTTTGTTTTGTTTCTTTAACGTCGGCCTATTTCCGCGACTATGGCCAACCACCGACGCCAGGGAGCAGTTTCATCTCACTATCCTGGAAATTTTGCCGAACCCCTGCCTTTCTGTAAGGAGGGTAGAGATCTTTAGCGTGCTCAACATCGCATGGACACGGGAGCGACGGCTTTACGCCCCCTCCGAAGGGCGGAAGGTGCAGACATTCAACTTGCTCAAATACAATGCCAGAACCTCGGTTGATGTTAATTTTACTGTTTGTACTGAAAAAGTGAAAGGAGTACCCTGGGATCGAACTCAGTACCCTTAGGTTCAGAGGCACACGTTCTTACCCCTGAACCACCGAGGTTCTAGATTAGTCTTCAATTATTATATGTATATTTCAATTAGAAAAAGCAGTCATGGTCATAAAGGTGTTAAAAATGTCTTTTGAAAGTGTTACATTATTAGATTCAACAGTTTTGACTTTCTAATGTTTTTTTTATAATTTGTGTTGGAAAATGCAGTTTACTAATGAAGGGTATGGTGATCTATTTATGGATATAGCATTGCGAACGAAATAATTTGTGACTCTGCCTGCAGGATGCTGTCGGTTACCTGTTAGCCAATATAAACACGATTTAAGTTCGCGTTTAGGATATTTCATCCTCTGATGACACTAACCTTGTTAGTGCAACGGTCGTCAGGCCTTTAAGAATGTGCGAGTTTAATTCTCCAAAAAGTGTATTTATGTAAATCCTTCTAACTCATTAGTTTATGCTTAGCCAACTAATGCTATTGAACAATTGGAAGAAATAATTTTCAGTTATGTGCAACACATTCAGGACGAAGTAACTTTACACAAGTTACAAGTCTCTTGTTTTGCGTTGCCAGGCGTGCACCAATGTACATGGTGGCATTTTAAATATTTATTACTTACTAAATTTTCTTAGAAAAAATTAACCCAATAGGGAAATCTCGACTTTTGAATTTTGCAAAAATTTCTTCAAAGAGCGTGAACTAGGTCCGCTAGAACCCATATCCGGGCTCAGTTTCTATTTTCATATGTATATATAGGTATATATATATATATATATATATATATATATATATATATATATATATATATATATATATATATATATATATATATATATATATATATATATATATATATATATATATATATATATATGTTCGTGTAAAAAAAAATAACTCAAAAAATAATCTGCCGATTTTGATAAACTTTGGTGAGCGCGTTCCTCTTGCAAGTGGCTTGGACAAGTTTGTTAGCTAGAAAAATCTCACCAGTTTTCCCGGAAAAATTTTGAGTTTTCTTGCGGAATATTTTTGTATATCTCCGGACATAAGAAGCTATGGCAACCAAATTAGGTGCGCAAGTTTACAGTATAAAATGTCTGGACGCAGTAAGTGCGCTATGGTAGTGAATTTTCATAAAAATATTTTTAATGGCAGATATGTCTACTTTTCATGAAAGCAGACATCAAAGTTGGCTAAATATTTTTTACACAGAATTCTGCTAAAAGAATACATAAAATTGAAATTATATATCTAATCTGTAATTAAAATTGAAAATTAATTAATATGTTGGCACGAAAATTCATTAAAACCTTAATTTCGACGAATTTCATTTGAAAAATGTCAATTGAATAATTTTTCATACAAAAATTCTCAAATGTTTTTTCACAGAAAATTCATCAAATTCATTTATAAGAAAACTCGCTATTAAAAGAACATTTTGTACAAAAAAAAACGCTACTAAAAATAAATTAAATAAATTTTCCTGGCCAACCAACCAATTCAAGTTATTTACTGACCTACTAAGATAAAATTTTTCACAAAAACGTTTTCGACAACACAACAAAAATTTCATGAACATTTACAAACAAGTTTTCAAGAAAATCCGTAAACATTTTTTTATAATAACTTATTAAACATTTATTATTAATTACCAAAATTTCACAAACTATATAATATTTTGGTATTGCGTCTTCTCTGATTTTTTGTCGCACTAAAATTTTCCTTCACTAAGTGCCTATAACTTTTTTCCTTTCAACATAGAAACCTAAATCATTGAAGAAGAATCATGAAGAAGAAAACCTAAATTTTTCCCGGAAATTTAAGAAAAAATGCAGTTAATTATTTTAAAAAGGAGCCTCGGTAGTCCAGGGGTAAGAATATGTGCCTCTGAACCTAAGGGTACTGGGTTCGATTCCCAGGGTTTCCCTTTCACTTTTTCAGTACAAACTGTTTGAAATTAACATGAAGCGAGATTCTGGCATTGTATTTGAGCAAGTTGAATGTCTGCACTTATTTCCTTCGGCCGGGGTGTATAGCCGTCGGTCCGGTGTCCATGCAGAAACGCAGGAGTTCGGCAAATTTCCAGGATTGTGAGGTGAAACTGCTCCCTGGCGTTGGTTATTGTCGCGGGAATGTGCCGACGTTAAATAAAACAAAAAAAAAATATATATATATATATATATATATATATATATATATATATATATATATATATATATATATATATACTTTTTAAAAGTTCGGGACGCAGCAAGTGCATTATAGTAGTGAATTTTCATAAGAATTGTACACTATTAGTAGCGTATATTATTAAAACTAATTCTTTAAATTTAAATGAACCTTGGAGATCGGTTTTAGAGGTCCCAGTAAGCAATTACTTGAGGACATTTCTATTTGCTATGGAGATGTAAGTACTGCAAGTATTTTTAAGAAAGTTGTGTTAAATTTCAATAAATCCCCAAAAGTTTTCCAGAAAAAAAATATTTATAGAGGGAATTTACCTGCCAAATTATACATATAGCAGGTATTTCCCTTATTGGCGAATATTTCGTAAAACTAAAAATTCACTAATGATGAGATTTGTGTTTATATATATATATATATATATATATATATATATATATATATATATATATATATATATATATATATATATATCGCACCGATAACTCAAAAAATAATCAGCCGATTTTGATGGAATTCGGTACGGACCTTCCTATTGTAATTTTTTTTATCTCCGAAAATAACATAGCTATGACAACTAAATTTGGTATATATGTTTCTACTATCAAGCTTATTTCGTAAAACTTAAAATTCACTAATGATGAGATTTGTGTTTATATATATATATATATATATATATATATATATATATATATATATATATATATATATATATATATATATCGCACCGATAACTCAAAAAATAATCAGCCGATTTTGATGGAATTCGGTACGGACCTTCCTATTGTACATTTTTTTTATCTCCGAAAATAAAATAGCTATGACAACTAAATTTGGTATATATGTTTTTACTATCAAACTTACCCTACATACCGAAATTTAGAGCTCTGGGTTAAAAGGAGAAAAGCTGTAGGCATTAAAGGAAAAAAAATTGGGTGCGACAAAACCAATTGAATATTACATACAACGGTTAAGTTTTCTTGACGCAAAGACGTCAAGAAGTAGCAGAAAAAATATTGTGAACATTTTATAATATTTCTTCTTAAAACGTCAAAGTCGCGATGTGAAACGTTCAAATTTGTAATTTCCAGACAAATAATCTGAAACAAATACGGATTATGTAGAATAAATGTGTTTTACAAAGCCTTAAGTTTCCGCTGCAACCATCATGGTCCTTTATTTTACTAAAATATTTTCGAAAAGTTCATTTCAAATAGACCCTTTTCTGATGCTTTGGCAGTAGTTTCAGCTATATGGTTTATGGTTTAACAGTCTATACATTGGCAAATTTTCGTGAAAAAAATTCGTTATTTACAACCACAACTTATGACTTTAAAAAAATGTCTTTATGTAAGCGCGAACTAGAGCCCATAAAACCCATATGCGAGGTCAGTTTCAGTTTTTATCTGTTTACGCATATACAGGGTGACGCCTTTCTACGGTAATGCTCAATATATACGTTATTATACCAGATATGAGAAAAATTATATACGTTAATTATAGGGTGTCTCGAGGTGCATCTTATAAACCTATTTTGAAAATCACAGGGTGGCCCATAATACACACATAATACACAATTCCTTTTTTTAATAGAACACCCCTTATGTTATTGCATTTTTGCATTTTCCATCGAATTATAATGCATGTTTGTAAGGAAAAAAATTAATATCTTGATATTTTACCCTCTAAGACCTCGGCCTCGCTATCTAAGCCTCCTATAGAGTCATTTCCCATTTCAGGTTCTTGGCGACCCACTAAGATCCGTTGCACAACATAACTTTTAGCCTAATATTACTCACCTAATATTCTGGGATACCTGCTATGACGTTCCTGGATCCAAGCGGCGGCAGCAATACCATGTCTAGATCTTTCGACGCCAGTATGAAGGTCCAAGGTTATTCTCCTTCAACCTCACAACCAACGATGATGTTGAAGCCGTTTCCTCCAACTCCCCTAACTCGCTTCCTATAAACGTAAAGTGGTTGGATCAACACAACACCACCGGGGTGGCCTGCAAGGAGCTTTGCCACCTCTCCAGTGGCATCCAGGCTATGCTGAAGGTGGATCTGGGACACCCGCAGCTGCCCCACGAACTAATCGTGGCGCTGTCGGGGTGAAGCCGTTTCCTGGCCAGTACCCGTTCTAGTGCCCGCCGTAGGGCAGGAGGAGGCGACAACACTCCATGTCGGCACTCTGATTACATTCGGAGTCACCAACTCGAAATACAGCCGTCACCTCTACCCGTCTAGGCCACGAACAACTTCAGACCTAACCAGAAAGACGAGGCACCATGCGTCGGGTCATACTGCGGTCTCCAGGTACCTGCACTGCTCAACGTGGAGCGAGCGGTTCTGGAGAGTCAGCATCCTGATTACGGCTTCTAGGTTTACCTCTTACATCCTAAGCCAAAAACCGTTACGGACCGGCCATGGGGCGTCTCCAGCCCTTACGGCACTAAAGACGTTATTCCGCACTACCGTTCCGGACCAGCCGTTGAGGATTCCCTGGGCGCTTAAAGTACGCGCCTCCAGATGACGTAGTCTAGCTTGGCGGCCCCAGCGTTGGAGAGCCTAATGGTCCTCTTTGGGTTTTTGGCCCCCTGACCAGCTTTCGTCCATTTGAGCGCGGCTGCACCTTATCATTTCTTTGTCCTTCAACTGACCGCCCGAGAAGCTATAGGGGTAGAATCTTTCGACTCTCGCTTCCCCTAAGCTACTCCCCCGCCCCGCCCGGTTGGCAGGACAATCTATTTTCCGACCTCGCGTTTGCCTTGGGCGGTCTCTCAGCCTCGACGTTCCCAAAGGAATCATCCGGCTCCAAAACAACCCGATCAGCAGTAGAGACAGAGGGGATCTCAGCTGCACATCTTGTGTTGCCACCGTTGCCAAAGCATCTCGCATCTCTGAAGGCTTGACACCCTCCTGACTACACCGCTGCTTTAACTCCTCCCTCTCCCGCCTTCTTTTTTGGGCTCTTTACCTCCTTTTATTTTCCTTCTTTCATGGCCTTTGTGTCTCCTCGCCCTTGGCCCTCACATGGTCACGTCCTTGGGCTCGACCGGACTTGAAGCCAACGAAATTGATTTGATAAGATTATCTATGTATACATTTTTATAATATATAAGTACTTGATAAATTGTTTTCACAAATATGAAATGAAACTTTAAAATGACAAACTTAAATAACGTTTTTATTTCTGATAGCCTGTGACATGAAAATATTAATATTTTTAGGCTTATATCTTTCTTCATTTCCAATTATTCTTTTTTTTTCGATTACAGATTGGGTATATACTTTGAATTTTAGGTATTGTTTTAGGACATTTTCGTATAAAAACTTATTGTAAATTTTTTTGCGAAATCACGTAAAAACTGTTTTAGAATTTTCATGAAACAAATTTGTTCAATCAATTTTCGTGCAAAAAGCTGTTTTCTTAATTTTTGTAAAAAGATTTGTATATAATTTTTGTGTAAGATTACTTTGTAAAACAAAAAAAATGGCGAATTTTCTTCAAACAAATTGTTTGCAAATTTTCATGTAAACTTTTTTTTTTATTTCCGTTAATGAGCTTTCTGTGAATAATCATATCTTAACTGGTGTAGTTTCTGTGTAAATTACTTGTGTAGGTTCGTTGGCTAGGAAACTCAGACCAGTTTTTTAGGGAAAATTTTAAGTGTACGTTCGGGAAGTTTTTGTAGTTTTTCAAACAAAAAGTTATTTTGATAGAATAATGTAGAATGATTTAAGTATAAAGGCTATCTACTAAATTTGATGTGTTTCTTAAAAAACATATTTAAAATTAAAAACACTTTTATGAAAATTCGCTACCATGACGCACTTGCTGCGTCCATAGTATTTATTACGTCATCTGATCTAAGATCGTTTCCTTATTCCGTTCAAATTTGACATTCTTAATAAATATTGATATGAAAATGTAGTAAACAACTTTCCTTCAATTTAACATTTAAAATCATCCACTAAAGAAAGCGCTCGGCGTTGCCTTACAACTTTTTTTGTCAAATTAAATAAATTATTTTCTGCCATAATAAAGTACCAACACTAAGAACTGGAGCGCGATGTAGAAAAGTTAATAATAGGTTCTTCCGAAAACATTGTTCGTCATAATGCCTTACTTAAGTGAACGTCACACAATTGATATTTTAGAGGTGATTGGATACGAAGATGGAACGAGCACACTAATTAAAGTTATCAATCTATTCAGATAGACCTATTCTGACTTGCGATCCATATGGCAAGGTACTTTTAGCAATATTGTCAACTGTTTCTTGTTAATCGGCGCGTAAGGAAGGAGATAAGTACTCATCGACAGAGTGCGCTCAACGGAGAAGTATGCTACCGAACACCGAATTACTAAAATTTCTTGAAAAACACAGTCTAATCCACGACAGACAGTATGGATTCCGTCAGCGCAGATCGACTGCCGACCTCCTTTCCTTTGTCACTCATTCTTGGAACAAGTCCATGGAACAACGCGGTGAATCCCAGATTGTTGCTCTAGACATATCCAAAGCATTCGACCAGGTCTGGCACGCAGCGCTGCTTAATAAACTTCCGGCCTATGGCCTACCACCAAAACTCTGTATGTGGACAGCAAATTTCCTCTCCAACAGGAGCATATCTGTTGTTGTGAATGGCCATTCCTCTAAACTGTATCCAATTAATGCAGGAGTTCCTCAAGGTTCAGCTTTAGCCCCTACTTTGTTTCTTCTCCACATCAATGACCTCCTCTCTAGCACATCCAAACCAGTTCACAGCTACGCGGACGACAGCACCCTCCATTCAAATATAAAATATTCTAAGCCTGTCTCTTAAGCCCAATTAGATGAGGATCGCAGACTCCTGGAGGGTTCTGTCTCCGTAGATCTCCAAAAATATTTGACTGGGGAAGTAGAAATCTTGTACAATTCAACCCCACCAAAACTAAGTCTTGCTTTCTTTCTCACAAGAGTTACACCAGCCCTAGACCCATTACAATGAACAACCAAGTTATTCAGAGTAATGAGTCCTTTTCTCTTGTTGGCATTTCTGTGGATCGAAATCCTAATTGGCACCAACATGTCACATCAATTGCAGAAGCGGCTGCTAAGAAATTAGGTTTCCTCTTCCGAGCTCGCAAATACTTTTTACCAGCTAATCTCTATACCTTATATACTTCACAAATAAGGCCAAACCTCGAATACTGTTCCCACATCTGGGGTGCCGCTGCCGCTTCTACACTCGCTATCCTGGAGTCCATTCAAAAGAGAGCTATACGTCTCATCGGTGACCCTACCCTCACCCAAAGGCTCATCCTCATCCCTTGCCCACTGACGTGCCGTTGGTGACCTCTCTCTCTTTTATAGATATCTGCACGGGCACTGCTCAGAGGAGCTTTCCTCCATAGTTCCCCCACCTGCTGCCCCCAACAGATCTACCAGGGGAACAGAGCGAATGCACCCTTTTACTGTCCAGGTCACCAGACTTAGAACATCTTGTTATGCCCGCTCTTTTATCCCGAGGACTTCCAAGTTGTGGAATTCCTTCGCCGGCACATGTTTTTCCTTCTCCTCCGAACCTCCAAACCTTCAAGTCCAGAATTAACAAGCTGCCTCTTTGCTCCTTGTCAACACCCACGGTACGATAGTATTTAGGCTGTAAGCCCTCGTGGTGTGTTGTTGAAATTTAAAAAAAACAGCGATTCAAGAAACCCATAGTATATCTACCAGGCAGCCACTTAACAAGCAAAAATTAGCAAATCTTCAACGGTAAAAATTCTTAAACTTACAAATGTAATCCTTACAAACTTACACTCCTTCCAGAATTGAGTGGCGATGACCTAATAGAAAATTACAATTTTGCAACAAATGATGGACGACCTGCTAGACATGAATGATGTGAACACAGGCAACATTCTGTTATCCAAGAGATAGTTTGTATTAAATAGTGATGTAACCTGATGAAATTGTTGCAGACAAAAATTCACGCTTGATGGGGAGACCAGATTCAACGCAGAAAAAGTCAATGTTTGGGCAGGGATTGAAGGCATTCGTATTATAAGGTCCACATTTTTAAAAGAATGTATGACTAGATCAAAATGTTTGGCTTCTTGCAGAACGAAACTGAATCTAAATTTATTATCTATTATGCTGTTTTAGATCAGGAATGTCTGGTTCCAACAGGATGATGCGTCTTTCCATTTGGCAAGACCTGTCCGTGAGTATTTGGATACTGTATTTGATGGCAAATAGATTTGTAGAACATGAAATAGCCTCCTCGGTCACCAGATATGCACTCCTCTTGACTAGTCTTTATGAGGATACTTGGAAAGCAAAGTTTTCAAGACAAAACTTGCAAACTTTGAGGAGCTGAAAGCACTAATAATCAGTGAGTGTAGGCTAATTTCCCCCAAAGTAATCATAAGTGTTCAAAACGAGTTTCAATCACGTTAAGGGTACTGCCAAATACTAAATGGGCAAAACTTTGAGCATTTATTATAGAAAACTTATTACAATTATTTGTTTTAGTGAATTTTCGTAAAAAAATCACTAATATGGAGATCCTGACTTTTGAATTTAGAAAAATTTTTTGCAAATGAGCGCGAACTAGGAGCCCTAGAACCCATATCCGGGGTCAGTTTCAATTTTATATGTTTATATATATATATATATATATATATATATATATATATATATATATATATATATATATATATATATATATATATATATATATATATATATATATATATATATATATATATGTATGTATGTATGTATCACACCCATAACTCAAAAAATAATGGGCCGATTTTGATAAAATTTGGCGTGTACCTTCCCTTTGTAAATGGCTTGGATAGGTTCGTGAGTCAGGAAAATCGGACCAGGTTTACAGGGTAATTGTTTAGTTTTCGTTGAAAAAAAAAATTTATCTCAAAAAATAAAAAAGGTATGATAACCAAATTTGGTAGGTAGGTTATCGATATAAAAACCAAACTATACAGCAAAATTTAGTTTCCTTTGTTACAAGAAAAAAAGTTATAATAAAATATTTTTTGCCAGGTCATTTCTATGAAAATTCACTACCATAACAAACTTGTACTGTGTAGGGGTGATAAAGAGCATAAAGTCAAACAATCTGAGCCCCTATTTCAAGATAAGAACTCTAGAACCTTTGCATACATACAAACAATAATTTCTAGTGTAGACCAATTAAATTAACAGCAGGTATCTTGAGAGCTGTTGGCGAACCCTATAAAGACAAACTTTTTCAACTGAAGGCATAATATAATAAATCGATAGGGCTGTCCCGGGTGTTTATAAAGAATAAAAGTTCGGGGTGCTGCAAGTGCGTTATGGTAACGAATTTTTATTAAAGGTTTCAAATTTGAATAACTCAATTTTATACAAACCTAGAAAGTTGAATTTTGGTACACAGTAAGGTCTTCCCCGAGGCAATATTCAATATACGCACCTGATTACATCAAAATAGCTTTGTAATTTTGGAGATAATTTTTTTGCCGATTTTCCTGGCTAATTATCTCGTCCAATCTATTAATAAAATGAAGGCACTTGCCGAGTTTCATCAAAATCGGTTGATTACTTCTTTAGTTATCGGTTGGATACATACACACATCTATATATATATATATATATATATATATATATATATATATATATATATATATATATATATATATATATATATATATATATATATATATATATATATATATATACTAGAAAAAAGCGTTAAGAGCAAAGCCGCAAGGAGACAACCACATACAGCTGTTTCAAGCTTATTAGCCATCATCAGTACGGTATAGCCAGGTGAAGATGGGAACACTCTGGATGAAGATGCAAAAATGCACGGAGTCACAACAGGCAACCAGTGCACATTTGCAGCAACATTTGGTTGTTTCCCTCGGATTGAGGGTCTTCCAAATGTTGCTGCAAATGTGCACTGGTTGCCTGTTGTGACTCCGTGTATTTTTGCATCTTCATCCAGAGTGTTCCCATCTTCACCTGGCTATACCGTACTGATGATGGCTAATAAGCTTGAAACACGTGTATGCGGTTGTCTCCTTGCGGCTTTGCTCTTAACCCTTTTTCCTTGTATAGTACAGAAATGCCGTGTTATAGATCCGGTTATATATATATATATATATATATATATATATATATATATATATATATATATATATATAGTATATTTATTAGTACATCATTTTACAAAGTGTTTCACAAATATGCCTAATGCTTGTGCTTGCAATAAACACAATTTTGATTTCTGACTTGCCTAAAGGGAACTGCCAAATCTTGCTACTGTCACATTTACAATTTTGTTAGATATTAAATAATTTTGAACTTCCTTTCCGCCACTAACAGTTGGACTACCACTCTAAATGTTCAGCTATCATTTTACAATAACTCCTCTTAAACCAGAAAATTCTTCCAAAATACTGATATTAATTACAACACAAAAATTTTGACATTTTGATTTGACAACTTTATATATATATATATATATATATATATATATATATATATATATATATATATATATATATCTGTATGTGTGTGTGTGTGTGTACAGGGTGTTTCATTACATGTGGGACCTACGCCGTGGAATGATTGGGGACCTCAAAATAATCAAAAAATGTTCTATAAATATATGTTTGAAACCCTGTTGTTTCCGAGATACAGGGTGTTGAAGGTTTGAAAAAATATTGTTTTTCATTTTTTGTGACCAAATTGAGATAGGAAAACCAAATTTGGTACACAACATTAACTCATAGGTTGCCATATTTGGTAAAAATTTAAAGCCTTTCAGGTAATCAGTGGCGGATTTATATGGGTTCCTTATAATTCAGTTACATAAGAAATGTTAGTAATTACGTCCCTGTAGAAATCTCTTGCTGCAAGTTTTAAATAAAGCATTTAATTTTCCACAAAAAGTATGTCTTAACTTATTTCCATATTTGACTTGGTTTGTCAGTAAAAAGGGGTGAGAAACAAGTTGAAAAAAAAATGTTAGTACGGCACTGTAGAAATTCTTAAAAATATGGAGAACATACGCCACAAGGTGATTAGGGACCTCAGAATAATCACAGAAGGTTTTATAGATATACGTCCAAAATCCTGTTGTTTTCAGGATACAGTGTAATACACGATATTACGAATTTTAATCATATATTTCGTAATATCGTGTTTTTTCAACACAAGGAATCCTGAAAACAACAGGATTTTGGACATATGCTAATAGAACCTCTTGTAATTATTCTGAGGTAGGTAAGAGACATGCAAAGAGGAAAACTTCTGAAAAACCTGACCCAAATGATGAAGTGCGGGAGTCACAACGAAATGAACGGAACTGCTGGAAACAGAGAGTAATGGTTAAGACAACCAAGCCACATTGTCTTTAGATGTATAATGATAAATTAGAACTATTGCTTGTTTTCATCAAAACTTTCCATCGAAAATAGTAGTAGTTTTAGTAAAATAGTTTTAGTAAAAAAGTTTTACATCGTGAGTACAATATGTTATTAAGCTCAGGTCACACATAAATTAAACTAGTGAAGTTCCGATTTTAGTAAAAGATTAACTGTAATCATTGAAGCATAAATTGATTCCGCCCTATCAGAATATGCAAGCATATTACGTGACACATCTAAAGATTACTTTAATAGTTATACAACCAGCATGGGAAACTTTAAATATATTTTTATGTAATTTTGAATAACACACCCACAATAAACTAACGTCGTGAATCTTAAAGTAATAGTATATGTGCAGAATAACAAATGGGTTTCTATGAACGATTTTGATAAATCGCCGTTAAGAAATTCGTTTGCCTGTGACTATTTCATTGCCTGAAAATATTAAAAGTGTTCTGGACTTGATAATGTGTTATCGTGACGAGTAAATTTGTTATTAATAAGAATACTGGTACATACAGATATTGACTTTGAAAAAAATCCGAACACCCAATAAGGATGACCATTCTATACTACTTAACCGATTTCGTTGAAACTCGGCAAGTGCCTTTCTTTTATTAATGGCTTCTTTGATGAGTTCATTATCCAAGTAAATCAGACAGGGTTTTCCGGAAAAATTTTGAGTTTTCGTTCAAGAAAAAATTTTTTCTCCGAAAATTACAAAACTGTTTAAATTAAATTTATCAGATATGTTTCCCTGTGAGAGATCCTACTAAGCATCAAAATTTAAATTTCTAGGTTGAGAGAAAATTTTTGAATTTTCTTAAAAAAAAATTTTGTTCTCCGAATATTACAAAGATTTGTTAATGAAATTTGGTGGATATCTTGCATTGGGAAAGGCCTTACTACGTACCAAAACTAAACTTTTTAGGTTTATAGAAAATTGAGTTATTCAAGTTTGCATCATTTAATAAAAATTCACTACCATAACGCACTTGCTGCGTCCCGAACTTTTTTAATGTTATTTTGTCAAATAAGGGGTAAGAACGTATTCCTCTTCTAGAATTGTGTTTGAGCAAGTGGAATGTCTGCACGTTCCGCCGTTCGGAGGAGGCGTAAAGCCATCGGTCCCGTGTCCATTCGTTGTTGGGCACGTTAAATATCCCTACCCTCCTTACAGAAAGACAGGGGTTCGGCCAAATTTCTAGGATAGTGAGGTTAAAGTGCTCCCTGGCGTTGGTGATTGGACATAGTTGCAGAAATAGGCCGACGTTACAATTTTTTAAAAAATATAAAATAAAAAAAAATAAACTTTGCTAAAGGAGACAACATAATTCCCAGTTAATCACAAGATGGCAACTCTCCAATACATTTTACAATAATATTTAGAGGTTATTAGCTCTGTCATTTTGAAGTTAGATCCGACATTTGTCAATTATATATTAAGTAATTTTATCATAAAGTAAGTCTATTCACTGCATTACTCGTTAAATTTTTTCCATGTTTTGCTATATATATATATATATATATATATATATATATATATATATATATATATATATATATATATATATATATATATATATATATATATATATATATATATATATAGAAGATATAGCTCCGCTGAGGCTATATTTGAATGCGGGTTTCTCAAGGCGATAGATGTTCCACGAGTGTACATTTAAAAAATTATATGTCTATTTATACAGGGTGTTAATATACAGAGTGTTGCATCAAACTATTTTTTTATAATGGAACCCCCTTACGTCGATGCTGATCAAACTGATACCATATTGTTTTACATTATTTTCAACCGTTCTTCAACTACATGGAGTTAAATGTAAAAACAGTGGTCTGCTTCAGTCGTTTTTGTCCATCGTCATGTTTGAGATATTAGTATCTGGTTTTCTCATAATGATTGTTTTTTTTTTGTTTGTGTAAATTGCGTTTATGCACGGTAATAATAACTATATATATATATATATATATATATATATATATATATATATATATATATATATATATATATATATATATAGGCTATGTGCATCTTTCGCGAAATTTAAAAATACTTTTTTCGTATGCAACACTCTGTATTCTTTAATTTTGTTGAATACAGAATTTCATATGCGTTCTTAGGAAAGAGGTACAGCAGTTGAAAGTTTTTATTTATGCATATTAGAATTATTATTTTCTTTGAATGAAAACATTAAGAAATCAAACAGGTGCAAAATACTATGACAATTTATAAAACATGTTGAAAAATGTTTCAGCCTGCAAATTCGAAGTTGCCAAGTTTTCTTTGACAATGTTCAGCCCCGCCTCAGTAAGACTTGTTAAAGTTGTTTCTTTACGAGTTTTCACGTCTTTCGCAGTTGTGGGCAATTATTGATACAGTATCTGCTTTGTATATTCCCAAACGAAAAAAGTATTATGGGGTTAGATCGGACAATCTTGCTGGCCACGGAATGTTACCAGATCGGTCAATTCATTGCTTTCTTAGATAATGGTTTACATATTGCCTTACATTTCATTGAAAATGGGCAGAGGCATCATCTTGTTGCAAGTACAGTAATCGGCGTGTTTCATGATAGACATGTTCCATTAAACATGGTAAATCATTCTCCAGAAATCTGCTGTAGCGTTCTGCGTTGAGTCGATCTTCAAAAAATAATGGCTTGATAACTGTATCGCATATAGTTCGTCTCCACACATTTGAGGACCATTAATGCTGAAAATCTACTTGACGCAATGCATTTTATATTTGTTAACTACGCTTATATTACTAAAAGTTGTTTCGTCACTAAACAGAACAATATTATAAAAGTTTGAAATTTCTTCAATCATATTGGGAATAATGTTCCAAAAATTGATTCTGTTTTCTCTATCTTGGCCAGGAAGTGATTAATGAAGACATAAATGATAGGGATGAGATTTGTGTTTTTTTTATCCTGTTAACTGAGGGTTTGCTTATACTATTAATACATTCAATTTGTCTTATACTTATCTGCGGATTCTCTTTAATCGCTAACAAGGCCTGGAATTCTGCATCTTCGTTCGTTGTATGAGAGTTTTCATAAGATTTTGCTTTGTATTTTGGGCTACAATTTTCCTCAAAGCGTCTTCTTACGTTCTCAGACGCCTCTGGTCTTGGATGTCGGGCTAAAGGATATTTTTGCATGTACATTCTGGACATCAATAGACAGTTTCTATCAGCCTCTCTCAAAGCTTGCCCCATGCTTACTAACTATTTATTTGTAAAATTCATTTTGCAACCCAAAGTAAATAAACAGAGAACAATAAACAACGAATAATGAACAAACAAGGATCAATGCCAAAATATTCCAAAAATTAGCTAACAAAAGTATTATTTGCAAAACATCAGCGGTACGATGTGTGAAATATCTGTTTTATTATGTGGTCTACGTTTCAACCTCTCTCTGGGGCTACCGTGATTTAGGTAATAATGTGTAATGATATTAAAAACATTCCAATAAAAATAAAAACTTTTAACAGTTTTACCTCCTTTCGTATTTAATTCAACTTATACAAATATGGTATCATAAGAAAGGATATAAAATTCTGCATGCACTAAAATCAAAATATGCAGGATGTTGTATTTGAAAAAACAGCATTTTTAAATTTTGCGAAAAATAAATACCCTGTATATTAAAAAATAAATAGTTGTTATTACCGTGCATAAACACAATCTACACTAAGAAAACAATTATTGTGACAAAACCGATATTAATACCTCAAACATGTCGATAGGTAAAAAAGCCTGGACGCAGCAAGTGCGTTATGGTAGTGAATTTTCATAGAAATGATCTGGCACAAAATATTTTATTATAACTTTTTTTTCTTGTAACATAGAAATCTAAATTTTGGTGTATAGTTTACTTTTTATATGGTAAACCTACCTACCAAATTTGGTTATCATAGATTTCTTATTTTTTAAGATAAAATTTTTTTTCAAATTAAAACTCAAAATTTTCCTAGAAAACCTCGTCCGATTTTTTTTGATTAACGAACTTGTCAAAGTAATTTACAAAGGGAAGGTACGTGCCAAATTTTATCAAAATAGGCCTATTATTCTTTGAGATAAAGTTTTTTTTCGAATGAAAACTCAAAATTTTCCCGGAAAACCTCGTCCGGTTTTCTTGACTAACAAACTTCTCAAATCCATTTACAAAAGAAAGATACATGCCAAATTTTATTAAAATCGGCTTATTACTTTTTGAGATAAGAACTTTTTTCGAATGAAAACTCAAAATTTTCCCGGAAAACCTTGTCCGATTTTCCTGGCTAACGCACTTATCCAAGCCATTTACAAAAAAAAGGTACATACCAAATTTTATCAAAATCGGCCCATTATTTTTTGAGTTATTGGTGTGATACATATATATATATATATATATATATATATATATATATATATATATATATATATATATATATATATATATATATATATATATATATATATATATATATATATATATATATATATATATATATATATATATATATATATATATAAACATATAAAAATTGAAACTGACCCAGGATATGGGTTCTAGGGGTTCTAGATCGCGCTCATTTGAAGAAATTTTTGCAAAATTCAAAAGTCTAGATCTCCTCATTAGTGAATTTTTTCTAAGAAAATTCACTAATAAAAACGTCTGAAGTAGACTACTTTTTTTACATTTAACTCCCTGTAGTTGGACGACTGTTGAAAATAACCCATAATAATATTATATCGGTTTGATCAGCATCGACATGACTTTTCAAAAATGCTATAATATACAGGGTGTTCCATTAAACAAATAAGTTTGGTTCAACACCCTATATATTAACCTCTGTCTGAATGGATATAATTTTAAAATGTGCACTCGTGGAACATGTATCGCCTCTAGAAAACCTTAATCTTCCGTCCTCACACCGCTGGGACACCCTGTTTATTTAATTATATAAATTGAAACTCACTTCGTATTTGACTTCTATGAGGACTATTTTTTTACAACTGTTTAAAGCCGTAAAGTTTTGAGCTCCTCAAAAGCAATTTTCTTTTTCACGAAAATTTGCTCCTATGTGAAATATCAATGTTTTATGTTAAATAGACAGAAACATATTAATATTAGTAATTATTAAAATTGCAATCAATTATAATAATACTGGCGGGACGGTAGATGGTAGAGGAGACATACAGTTAACGTTATTTGCCCCTTCCTGGCTCCTCATGGTATCCATGTGAGCTGAAGACACAGAAGACACCTCTGGTATCAGACACGGCACACTGTGTGCTGGCCGTTAAGTGTTGTGTTGATATTCTACCTGTACCTGTACCATGAGAGACTGGAGCCAGAAGAATCTTCATATGGTGTAGAAAAAGCGAGTTGGTTGAGGCACAAACAACATTTAACAGTTCCACTGTCCACTGTCACATAAATGGTTATCTTTCTCGATCTTGTGGACTAAAATACTTAACCCTGACAGAACATGAGGTGGCTATTATTAACGGTATGCATTATTTGTTATTGCTTTTGCAAATATTATTGACGAATTTTTACAATTGTACATTTAAATTCATATTAGACTATATATATATATATATATATATATATATATATATATATATATATATATATATATATATATATATATATATATATATATATATATGTATATGTATATATATATATATATATATATATATATATATATATATATATATATATATATATATATATATATATATATATATATATATATATATATATTATTGTGTTGTAGAGATATCAAGTACCTGTTTAAGTATTATCCGTACTATAAAAATAATACCTCTTAAATTCGCTGGAATGTTTTAGTAAAGCAGAAAATTTGTAGTTTAATTTATTTACTTTGACTATTTAACTGACTGCTTTTTATAAGTATTTTAGCATGCTATTAATTTTTGGTCACACTGTAGCTATATGTCGTACAGCCTGATATGCACAGCATCTGCAAACTAAAAATGTGTACTCTTAATGCAGACGTAGGAGCTTTTTCTGGCTTCATAAATCTGCTTCCCTGCAACCTTTTTCGCCTTTTGGGGCATCGTCAGGCAGAAGAAAATTGAAATTATTTATTCGCAACCATGACAAATAAAAATCCGTTGCTAACGTACGGGTATTTTGATTTTAAAAAATAAAATTGCAAAGCCGCATTACGCCGTTGCACGGTCTATGTGATGAAGGTCAATATTTAAGATGGAGATAAAATCAACTATTCAACCATAACAACAATAATAGTAACTAAATGTAACAGATACAGCAATGCAAGCCAAAATATCGACATATATTAACTTATTACAATTATTGTAGCTATTTCAAATACGTTAGGGGATATTATATTTCATGTTTGATATATTTAATTAAAGGGGATTCTCTAAGAAATGGAAACCCATTGAATACGTTTGCTCAAGGTAGTTTATGTCGTGAAGGAATTTTATAATTTTGACGTTTCCCAAAAGTCATGTTAACGCTTGTCATTCCAAAATGTAATAACTCTAGGAGATTATTTACCATGGGTATATGATGAGTATCTATAATATATTTTGCAAATGTAGATTTGTGAGTGCTGAAATGTATTTTTTGCATTAGATGTTAAAACTTCCGCAAGCCTGACCGAGGCTCTGTTAGAATGTATACAAACTAATTTATAAATTCCAGATTTTGTCAAGAAATATGTCTTTTATTTCGTGTTAAATATTAAATTGAGGGTCATGTAAGAGTTGAATGTATTTCACGCCTGTATTTGCACTATCATTTTATATTTTCAAAATTTTTTATGAAATGATGCCAAAGTAAGTCATCGAAACTCATTTGTTATTATTTTCTCTTTACTATTTGAATAAATTTAGTTTAATGCTCCTCTTCTCTATCATCTTATCTATGTAGGTATATAGGAATATAGGAGAGTAACCGTTATTAAATGCTACCTACTTGTGTGTGTAACAGTTCTTGCTTCAGAGTTATTGCCTATTTGCCAAAAAATAATATATATATATATATATATATATATATATATATATATATATATATATATATATATATATATATATATATATATATATATATATATATTCAAAACGTCTACCAGATTTTAGTATTATCCACAATGTGTGGTGTGATTGACAAACATGTTGTGTCTGTGTAAGCAGGTTTTCTATATATTAAAAACTCTAGACGCAGCAAGTGCGTTATGGAAGTGAATTTTCATAAAAATGTTTTTAATTACAAATATATTGCTCTAATGCGAGCAGGCATCAATTTGGTTACCGATATAACCTATATAGTAGGAACAATGTACCATATTTTATCAAAATAATTATTTGAAAATGTACACAAATGTTTCGAAAATAAACTTTAAATGTTTCTGAGAAAACTGGTCTCCTAGCCAATGAACCTTAAGTTAATAGCAAATTAAGTTACTGAAATTTGAAACATTTAATGAAAATTCGCAACCAAAACGCCCTTGCCGCGTTTATACAAAAAATTTCCGTAAATAAAGTTAAATGTTGGTTTCCTAACCAACAAAACTTACGTTAATAGCAAGTTGAGTTATTGAAATTTGAAGGATTTAATGAAAATTCGCTAACAAAACGCACTTACTGCATCCAGATTTATTTCTTACAAACATGCATAATATTTCGATAAAAAATGCTGAAATGCAGTAACGAATTTGTTCTACGAAAATTAGCTAAAAATTATAGACCGTTAAACCAAAAACTTCACTAAACCTACAGCGAAAGCATCAACTTAACTAAACCGACAGCCAAAGCATCAGAGAAAGGGTCTATTTGAAATGAATTTTCTGTAAACATTTTAATAAAATGAAGGTCAATGACGGTTGAATCTGAAACTTAAGGGTTCGCAGAACACTCTTCTTGCAACATTTTCTTTTCACAATCCGTATTTGTTTGACGTTCTTTGCCTAAACATTGCCAATTTTGACGTTTTAAATTGCGAGTTTGACGTTTTGAGGAAAACGCCACAATTTGTTTCTTTAGCTGCCCGTAACTTTTGTCCTTAAACTTAGAGACCTAAATTTTAGTACATGGTTCACTCTTTATAATACAAATACGCGTACCCAATTTGGTTGCCCTCACTTTGTTATTTCCGGAGATATAATTTTTTTAGGAAGAAAACACAACATTTTCCGCGAAAACCTGGTCCGATTTTCCTGGCCAACGAACTTGTCCAAGCAACTTGCAAAAGGAAGGCACTCACCAAATTTGATCAAGATCGGTCAACTATTTTTTGAGTTATCGGTACGATATATATATATATATATATATATATATATATATATATATATATATATATATATATATATATATATATATATATATATATATATATATATAAACACAGATCTTGAATTTTTTAAAGAAAACTCACTAAAAAAGAAAATTTGAATCACTAACGACTTATGGGCCATCCTGTAATTGTAGAAATATTTTTTAAGATGTAGCTCAAGACACCCTATAATTAATTTATACAATTTTTTCTCGTATCGTGCATAATAACGGATATATTAGACTTTAAAGATTTTTTACAATAATTTGACAAAAATGATATACCATTAACCGATAAACTCCATAGCCAACACTACTGCCAAATCAACAGAGAAAGGATCTATTTGAAATGAATTTTCTGGGAACATTTTAGTAAAATGAAGGACAATGACGATTAAAACTAAGACTTCAGGCTTCGTAAAACATTTTTCTTTAGACATTTTCCTTCCATAGCTTATATTAGTTTCAGGATTATTGCCTAAATATTACCAATTTTGACGTTTAAAATCGCGACTTTGACGTATTGAGGAAAACCCAAATTTATTTTTCTTTAAATGCCTGTAACTTTTTTGTCCTTTAACCTACAGAGCTAGGTAGGTAACTTACCTATAATGATATAAACCCGCGTATGAAATTTGGTTGCCCTTACTTTGTTAATTCCGGAGATATATGTTTTTTTCGATTTTTTTCGAAAGGAAACACAAACTTTTCCGGGAAAACATTGGCGGATTTTCCTGGTTAACGAACTTATCCAAGCCACTTGCAAAAGGAAGGTACTCACCAAGTTTTATCAAAATCGGTCCATTCTTTTTTTAGTTATAGGTGTGACACACACACACACATATATATATATATATATATATATATATATATATATATATATATATATATATATATATATATATATATATATATATATATATATATATATATATATATACATATAAAGTCTGAAACCGACCTCGGATTTGGGTTCCAAGAGTCCTAAATAGCGCTCAATTGAAGAAATTTTTTCAAAATTCAAAAGTCGGGATCTCCTCATTAGTGAATTTTTTTAAAGAATATTCACCAAAAAGTCAACTAAATTAATTTTGAACTCAACTATTGGTTTAATCTAAGAACTGTATATTATCGGTGGTTTTTCATCTAAAGCCAATTTATATTTACTTATTTGATAAGAGTATTAATACAATTTATAAACTCGGTTAGTTCTGTAGAGATACCCCGGAAACATGATAAAACATCATCTATATATCGATAACAAAAAACAGTTACAACAAGTAGAGGGCATTTATATAGAACAACCTGCATATTAATATTTTTTGCAATTTAAATTTTTCTTAACTTTGGTAATGTATATGTATGTACTTGTATATTTACTTTAGCGTTTCGAAAGATAACGAACATTGAATATGAAATTATTATCAAAACATTTTAATGCTACCAAATGTTGTTGTTTATGTTGTACACAAAGCATTATTAGATTATTGACAACAAAATACTACAAGTTTGACAAACTTACCTCAGTGCGAAAGTCAGGAGGTGAGTTGAGGATGCCCAATTGAATAATGACATGCAATTTACGGAATAGTTTACGAAAAGGCTATGTTGTCATATTTCAAAAGTCAAATAAATTAGAGATCTAATACTTATAGGTTTCGGTGGCAGCAGAGCGCTGAACTTATTGCAATTAAAATAAGGTAGCTGTTGCCTCTAAAAAAAAACAAATTTACCTACACTACATGAAAAACGGTAAACTTGGCAATATTGCCGATGCCATCATTGAATCGTGGTTCCTCAATAACCTTCCGGTGGCAAATTCTCTTTATGAATTTTCTGAAATACGAGACCGTTCCACAACTCTGAACGAAAATCCTGCGTTGTATCTCAAAATCAAAATAAAATAGAGATATAATATTTGATGTCTTTAGTGATAGCAGAGCGCTCAATTCCTTGCAAAAAAATAAGATGGGTGTTACATTTAAAAAAATCAAAAATATCTACATTACTAGAAAAACGGTAAACCTGGCGACATTCCCGATGCCATAATCGAATCGGGCATCCTCGATAACCCACCTGTAGCAAATTATATTTTCTTGCATCAACTGCTTTCTTACCCGGACTTTCGAAACGTAGTGTATTTTAGCTCATTCGAGAGCCTCGGTGGTTCAGGAGTAAGAACGTGTGTCTCTGAACCGAAGGGTACTGGGTTCGAGCCCAGGGTTCTCCTTTCACTTTTTCAGTACAAACTGTAACATTAACATCAACCGAGGTTCTGGCATTGTATTTGAGCAAGTTGAATGTCTGCATGTTCCTACCTTCGGAGAGGGCGTAAAACTGTCGGTCCCGTGTCCATGCAATGTTGGGCACGCTAAAGATCCCTACCCTCCTTACAGCAAGGCAGGGATTCGGCAAAATTTTCAAGATACTGCGGTGAAACTGCTCCCTGACGTGGGTGATTAGCCATAGGCGCGTAAATAGGCCGACGTTAAAGAAACAAAACACACGCACACACATTAGCGCATTCAGAAAAAAGCCTGGACACAGCAAGTGCGTTATGGTAGTGAATTTTCATAGAAATTATCTGGCACAAAACATCTTATTAAAACATTTTTTTCTTGTAACATAGAAATCTAGATTTTGGTGTATAGTTTACTTTTAATATCATAAACCTACCTACCAAATTTGGTTGTCATATCTTTTTTATTTTTTGAGATAAAAATTTTTTTTGAATGAAAACTCAAAACTTTTCCGGAAAACCTCGTCCGCTTTTCCTGACTAACAAACTTATCCAAGCCATTTACAGAGGGAAGGTACATGCCAAATTTTATACATATATATATATATATATATATATATATATATATATATATATATATATATATATATATATATATATATATATATATATATATATATATATATATATAAACATAAAAATTGAAACTGACCCCGGATATGGGTTCTAGGCGTCCTAGTTCGCGCTCATTTACAAATTTTTTTTCCAAATTCAAAAGTCAGGATCTCCCTAATAGTGAATTTTTTCTACGAAAATTCACTAAAAAGTCGGGACGCAGCAAGTGCAGTATAGTAGCGAGTTTTGTAATACATAAAGCAACTTACTTACTCTCCTAAGCACTCTCTCTCCTAAGCACATCATGTCTAAATTAATTTTTGTTAAATATAATAAGCCGACTTTTTTCACTTCAAAACATCTGAATTTTTTCTATAAATTCAATATGAAAAGTCACTCAAATCGTGTGACATGTGACATTCCGTAAGTTATAAATACTAACCACAGCGAAAGCATATAATATATCGATCTTTGTTTTTAACTTAATCCACAGAGCAGTGTCCTTTTCTAACAACGAATTTCATTCGGGGCATTTTGCAATATCTGTTAATTTTTGTTTCGAAAAAAATTATTACAATTAATTTTTTTTAAAACGCAATTTTGGCATTTTGCACGTGTGCAAAGAAGAAAATTGGAAATTTTTAATGGAAAACTGAACTCTCTGATATGGTTAGCAAACTTAAGCCTCGGGAAAGTCTTTGTCAGTGTAATGAACCAATCCGGAAGCCTCTAGATGGCGTAGAGTTCATGTTCGATATATGTATATATGTATATATAACTTTAAATCAACCTTAGAAATGGGTTCCAAAAATTGCTTGTATTACTTTATAAATCTCCTTCTCAGGTGTAAGTTAAAATATTGATTGAGAAAATATGTTTTCTATTAAATGCCTCCTTTACCATCAAAATCATTATTTTTAGATAATTGTTACATTTACCATTATACCTAATATTACTCTCAAGGTACGTAAAAATTTCTACTCATTTAAGTGGTTGGTCGTTTAGTTTAATATCCGTTTTTTTATAAAGCTTTATTTAAAGACAAAAATATATGTACGAATCAGTAAATTAACCATAATTAATTAAAAACAAAGTATTTTTGTAAAATAAAATGTTCATTTTTTTTCGTTATAAGATTTTCTGTCGCAATATTTCTTTCAAAATCAACATATCCACCTTTTATTTTACAATAAGCATATTATATTACTTTACATAGAAGTCGAAGCCACACGATTTTTATTGTCTTCTGAGAAAAATCTTCTACTCACTTCACTATACTTAAGCTAATGTTGAACTATCGAATAATTTGTATTTGACAGCAGTCAAATAGTACCGCATCTCGTCAGTCTGTGCTATAAATCATCTATTAGTCCACACAGGCTGCAAAATCTATCCTGCACCATGTTATGACGCCGGATCTTTCTTTGATGAGATATATTTTATTTAACTATCGACATATGTATGATTTCCACAATATGAGTACTTTTACCTTTTTTACCAAATGTAGATACTTATCTGGCTTCACAATTTTTTCTCTGCAACTAGTTTCGCCTTTTATGGCATCGTCAGACAGGGAAAACATTTATATATATATATATATATATATATATATATATATATATATATATATATATATATATACGCATAGAGCCTCGGTAATTCAGTAGTAAGAACGTATGCCTCTGCAAAATCTATCCTGCGCCATGTTATAACGACAGATCTTTCTTTGATGAGATATATTTTATTTAACTATCGACATATGTATGATTTCCACCAATATGAGTACTTTTACCTTTTTCACCAAATGTAGATACTTATCTGGCTTCACAAGTTTTTCTCTGCAACTAGTTTCGCCTTTTATGGCATCGTCAGACAGGGAAAACACACACACACATATATATATATATATATATATATATATATATATATATATATATATATATATATATATATATATATATATATATATATATATACACGCATAGAGCCTCGGTAATTCAGTAGTAAGAACGTATGCCTCTGAACCGGAAGGTACTGGGTTCGATCCCAGGACTCTCCTTTCACTTTTCCAGTACATACTGTAACATTAACATCAACCTAGGCTGTGGCATTATATTTGAGCAAGCTGAATGTTTGCACGTTCCACCCTCCGGATGGGGCGTTAAGCCGACGGTCTCGTCTCCATGCGATGTTGGGTACGTTAAATATCACTACCCTCCTTACAGAAAGGCAGCGGTTCTGCACAATTTCAAGGATTTGAGTAAAACGCTCCCTGGCTTCGGTGATAGTCGCGAAAATAGACCGATGTTAAAAAACAAACAACTAGAATATTTTAAGCAAATCAATACTTTTGAGGCAATTTTCTGTTCGCCTGACGAGTGGAAAATAACATTGACACATTTATCTTTCTTTATTATTGTTTGAGATTTCTCTGTCCTTATACGGTGATAAACATTTATAATATTAACTGTATTTCACACTCAACAAAATTAAGTTTGAAACGAGTCTCATCTTATTCACTCACATATTGTTATTTTTTATATTTATGAGTTAGTTGACCTAAAATATGTAAATTTTTAAAGCTGGCAAATTCTTCGTGAATGAATTTTATAAACTTGCAATAAAAATTCCTATTATCTTTTATCAACACGAACGGAATTCCCAAATGGTGTCGACGCGTTTATTTCTGAGCATTAAATAAACCATAAAATGGATATACATATATGTAATCCTTCTATCAAGCTTGCAGCTTTAACATGACCGTCCAAACGCCTAATTAAACTTGATAGACAATAATAGTCATCATGTAATCTTGTATTGCTTTAAAATTTAGCTATGGTTTATTTTTTAAAAGTCTGGACGCAGCAAGTACGTGTTCTTACTTCTTGTCTACCTAACCCGTATTTGTTTTAGGTTTTTGTCTAAATGTTGCCAATTTTGACGCTTTAAATTGCGCTTTGGAGGCTTTATTAGGAAGAAAAACAATACGTAATTACACTTGGAGAACCCAAATCACCACAACACATATTTTTAAAGACCTTACGATCGTTTCACTAACCAGGTCAGCATCATCAGAGGATGAAAATTCTAAACTAAATTAACGCTACACTGTATTTATTTTAGCCTCTGATGATGCTAACGTGGTTAGTGAAACGATAAATATATGTGTTTTACAAAGCCTCAAGTTATAGCTTCAACCATCATTGTCCTTCATTTATCTAAAATATTTGGAGAAAATTCAAACTAGACCCCCTTCTGTGATGATTTGATGTAGTTTCAGTTATAGAGTTTGTGGTTTAATAGTCCATACTTTTCGCGAATTTTCCTAGAAAAAAATCGTTATTGAGAAGACCGCGACTTAATTTTTTTTTTAATAGTGCGAACTAGACGCCTCTGGGGTAAATTTCAGTTTTAAATGTTTAGATATATACAGGGTGGTGCATATTAACTCTAAAGCTCAATATATCGGTTATTATACAGGATACAGGAAAATATTATAAAAGTTCGCGAATTTTCGTAGAAAAAAATTGTTATTGAGAAGACCGCGACTTAATTTTTTTTTAATAGTGCGAACTAGGCGCCTCTGGGGTCAATTTCAGTTTTTACATGTTTAGATATATATAGGATGGTGCATATTAACTGTAAAGCTCAATATATCGGTTATTATACAGGATACAGGAAAATATTATAAAAGTTATTTATAAAGTGTTTTGATCAGCATCTTACACGGTGACCCATAAATTGTTGGTGATACAAGTTTTCTTTTTTTTTATGGAACATCCCATTTATTGTAACATTGTTGCATTTTCCATTTAATTTTAATACATGCTTGTAAGGAGAAAATATTTATATCGCCCATCGTTTTCGAGTTATTTCAATTGTTTTTCAACTTTTTGCATTTTGAAACAATTCAAAAATTGAGATAAGGCGTTTTTACCAATGGAAATCGGAGTCCCATGAAAATGACGCGTTTAGGAAGGTTTTCAATTATATTTACCAATAGATAGGAGAGTCTCATGAAGTGGGGCATTCAGAGAGGTTTTCCTTTAATATATTTGTCGAAAAAATCGAGCTGCCGTATACAGAGCGTTGTCAAATCGTGACTGAATTTGGAAAAAGTCGAACTGTTGTAACTCAATTTTTAACTCAAATTGAACAACTCCCTATTCCTAAAGACGCTAGATTTGGATTTTTTTTTGCATGTTCCTATTTTTTAAACTTAGTTACAGATTAGCTATATAATTTTAATTTTATGTATTCTTTAGGCAAATTTCTTGTAAAAAAAATAGTCAATTTTCGGCAGAAATTTTTTTGTATTTCCGTAGAACTCATTGCTTGTAAGATTTTTGTGACATTTTGATAATAAATATTTAATAAGTTATTGTAAAAAATTTTTTTTTCGGAATTTCGTGAAATTTTTTTTTGCATATTTTCATGTAATTTTTTTTGGGAGTTTCGTCGGAAAGCTTTTTGTGAATAATTATATCTTGCTAGGTAAGTAAATAGCTTAAACAGGTTCGTTGGCCAGAAAAATCGGAGCAGTTTTTTGGAGAACATCTTAAGTTTATTTTCGGAAAAAGTTTGTGCTTTTTCAAACAATAAATTTATGTTGATGAAATATGGTACATTGGTTTTACTATATAGGTTATACCAACGAAATTGGTGCATGCCTCCATTAAAAAAAACGTATTTGCTATTATAAACATTTGTGTGAAAATTCACTACTACAACGCACTTGCTCCAGACTTTTTAGTGAATTTACTTTTTAAAAAAATTACTAATGGGGAGATCGCGACTTTTCAATTTTGAAAAAATTTCTACAAACCAGCGCTATTTAGGACCCCTGGAATCCATAAACGAGGTCGGTTTCAGACTTTATATGTATATATATATATATATATATATATATATATATATATATATATATATATATATATATATATATATATATATATATATATATATTATGTGTGTGTGTGTGTGTGTGTCACACCAGTAAGAACTCAAAAGATAATACGGCGAAGGCGACGGCGATGACGATCAAATTTGGTGAATAACTTCCTTTTCCAAGTGGCTTGAACAAGTTTTTTAGCCAGGAAAATCTGCTCAGTTCAAATATATTAAACCATGCTCTGTTGTCTGTCGGATTCCCCAGTCCGTGCCAGTTCTGACCTGATCTTTAATGTATCTAATTTCGACTACGTAATTATAATGCATGTTTGTAAGGAAAGAAATTCGGGACGCAGCAAGTGCGTTATGGTAGCGATTTTTTATTAAAAAAAAGAAGACCCCAAATTTTACAGGAAAAACTGATGCGATTTTCTTGGCTAACTAACCTGTACAAGCCATTTCTAAAAGGAACCCCCCCCCCCCCCCCCCCACACACACACACACACACACACACATATATATATATATATATATATATATATATATATATATATATATATATATATATATATATATATATATATATATATATATAGGGGCTTAGTTCGAGCTCATTTAGAGAAAATTTTCGAGCGCTCCTCATTAGTGAATTTTTTTAAGAAAAGTCACTAAAAGTCTCATTGATTGTAGTTCCATAATTCAGTAAATCAGTTTCAGAATAAATACAGACTTAAAGGCTTTCCCTCTGGAGTCACTATAACTTCTTATCTTCTTTGCAGCCAGGTTTGCTTTAAAGCATTTTTAAGGAAATTTTTGTATATAAAATACTTTTTTTATGTGAGGTGAACTCACTTAGCCACGGTCATTTTTATTTTCATTGGCTTTTTTATAAAATACCTGTATTTATATGTGTGCATGAGCAAAAACTGTTGCCACGAGTTTTTTTTTTATTCATCAAATCCTTTAGAAAATAAAATGACATCAGGTAGCTGAAATGTTTTAATATTTGAGAGTTAAAATAAGATGGACTAATCGTAACCATAACAACAATCCCAATAAATAGAAACTAACTAGAAAGAACAATATAAACAATTCCTAATAACAAAAAAAAAAACTCTGGACACAGCAAGTGCGTTATGGAAGTGAATTTTCATTTAAATGTTTTCAATTACAAATATATCGCTCTTATGCGAGCAGACATCAATTTGGTTACCGGTATAACCTATATAGTAGGAACAATGTATCATATTTTATCAAAATAATTATTTGAAAATGTACAAAAAATTTCCGAAAATAAACTTTAAATGTTTCTGAGAAAACTGGTCTCCAAGCCAATGAACCTTAGGTTAATAGCAAATTGAGTTATTGAAATTGAAACATTTAATGAAAATTCGCAAACAAAACGCCCCTGCTGCGTTCATACAAAAATTTTCGGAAAATACAGTTAAATGTTGATTTCCTAACCAACAAAACTTACGTTAATAGCAAATGAGTAATTGAAATTTGGAGGATTTAATGAAAATTTGCTACCAAAACGCACTTACTGCGTCCAGATTTTTTCCTACAAACATGCATCATATTTCGATAAAAAATGCTAAAATGCAGTAACGAATTTGTTCTACGAAAATTAGCTAAAAATTATAGACCGTTAAACCATAAACTTCACTAAACCTACAGCGAAAGCATCAACTTAACTAAACCGACAGCCAAAGCATCAGAGAAAGGGTCTATTTGAAATGAATTTTCTGGGAATATTTTAGTAAAATGAAGGACAATGACGAATGAAACTAAGACTTCAGGCTTTGTAAAACATTATTCTTGAGACATTTTCGTTCCATAGCTCATATTAGTTTCAGGTTCATTGCTTAAATATTACAAATTTTAAAGTTTTAAATCGGGATTTTGACGTTTTGAGGAAACCCCAAATTTATTTTTCTTTAAATGCCTATAACTTTTTTGTCCTTAAACCTACAAAGCTAGATTTTGGTAGGTAACTTACCTATATGGACATAAACCCGCGTATAACATTGCCCTTACTTTGTTAATTCTAGAGATATAATTTTTTTTTCGATTTTTTTTTTAAGAAAACACAAAATTTTCCGGTAAAACCTCGGCGGATTTTCCTGGCTAACGAACTTATCCAAGCCATTTGCAAAAGGGAGGTACTCACCAAGTTTTATCATAATCGGTTCATTATTTTTTCAAGTTATAGGTGTGACACATAAATATATATATATATATATATATATATATATATATATATATATATATATATATATATATATACATATATATATATATATATATATATATATATATATATATATATATATATATATATATATATATATATATATATATATATATATATACATATATATATATATATATATATATATATATATATATATATATATATATATATATATATATATATATAAACATATTAAGTCTGAAACCGACCTCGAAATTGGGTTCCAGGGGTCCTAAATAGCGCTCATTTTTTTTAAAGAAAATTCACTAAAACAACACATTTACTTTTTTTAATTACTTTAATTACGTTAAATGCATCCACTTGTCTCATTTTAGACGAAGTAGCTAATGTGATTATGTTTTTTTTTATCTCAAAAACTCCTGGAAAGAATAGCTTGCGGTTATTGTTACAACAATGAAGCAATCTTTTGCGTTTACTTCTTGTGGGTTTATCTTATCTATGGATAGTGTATTTTATTACAAATGTAAATATGTCGTCGAAATGGTTATTTTTAAATACACAAATGTGTTTGTATCAAGTGTTGGAGTTTCTAGAATTTCCAGCGGTTTCTGAACCGAGAAAGGTATATGTATAGTTGCAGAGCAGATTATTTGCAACTATTTGGTGGCATTAACGCCACTTTTCGAAGCACCCCCTTTTTAGAGGGTGACAACCCTCTAATTTCTGAAATGTAACATGGGTTATGCGATACATTTTTCCAAAGCGTATTCCGCGTAATTTTTCATCGCATTAATTGTTTTAAGTTCATTCTGGCAAAAACGAAAGCAATCGGCTTTTCATGAAAATAAATAATGTCAAATGAAGACTATTCAAGTAAATTTATCTCTGTCCAAAAAAGCCTAAAATACATGGCCTTATTAGACATGAAATATATTTAAGCGATAATATAGCCTAATCATTTCACCCTTAAAAGCAGTTTTGTCAGAATTATTAGCCTGAACTTCCACGTTTTGGTTTGTAAACTGGAGTTTTTGTGAATTTACTTCATTTACTTTTTTGTGATATGGTTCACCTAAGTGAACAAGAACGTACCGAAGTTTTAATGATGATCGGTTATGGTGATCACAAAAGGACCTATGGCGACGTTTGTCATTTATTCAATCAGCTTCACCCTAACCGTGTACCTCTTAACAGGTCTACGGTAAGCAGACAGGAAGCGTAGAAGATCTCTCCAAGTCCGGCCGCCCTGTAACTGCTACTTCGGATGAAAAGACGCTAGATGTGTCGCTTGTTGCACAAGAAACTCCTAAAACTTCTGCATTGGCACTTGCCAGAACGAACGAGATCTCCAGGCTTTCTGTACAGACGATTTTTCACCAGGAAAAGTATTTTTCCTATAAGGTTCGTAGCCTACAAGAACTTTTTGCAGATGATTTTAATGAGAGGATCGAATTATTTGAACAAATAATTCAGATTATACAACAAAATGGATATTTTCTAAATTACGTTGTTATCTCTAATTAAGTTACCTTTTGCCTTAGTGCTAGTGTAAACAGGCACAACTGTCGACATTGGTCTGACAGTAACCCCAATTGGATGGAAGAAATTCATACCCAATATCATCAAAACCTGAACCTATGGGCTGGGAATGTTAGTCATCGTGTAATTGGCCCCTTATCATTAAATGGACTTTAACGGGTCCACGCTATCTAAGATTATTACTAGAAGATATTGTACCTCATATCAGATTAATGTTGCTGATTTCCCCAATGTCTAGTTCCAACAAGATGTCGCCCCACCTCATTTCAGTCGAGAGGTACCGTAATGTAACATTTCCTAAGCAATCTATCGGCAGAAGAGGACAAATTGAGTGGCCCCAGATTTGTCTCACTCGATTCTTTAGCGAATTTTTTTTTAATTCGCTAATGAGGAGATCTGCATATATATATATATATATATATATATATATATATATATATATATATATATATATATATATATATATATATCCGACCGATAACTCAAAAAATAAAGGACCGATCTTGATCAAATTTGGTGAGTACCTTCCTTTTGCAAGTGGCTTGGATAAGTTCGTTAGCCAGGAAAATTGGACCAGGGTTTCCCGGAAAATTTTGTGTTTTCTTTCTAAAAAAATTCATATCTCCGTAAATAACAAAGCAAGGGCAACCAAATTTGGTACGCGTGTTTGTCTTATAAAGGCTGAACTCTAGGTCTCTACCTTTAAAGACAAAGAAGTTATGGGCAGTTAAAGAAACAAATTTTGGAGTTTTCCTCAAAACGTCAATCTCGCAATTTTAAACGTCAAAATTGGCAATGTTTAGGCAAAGAACGTGAAACAAATACCGATTGTGAAAAGAAAATGTTGCAAGAAGAGTGTTCTGCAAACCCTTATGTTTCAGATTCAGCCGTCATTGTCCTTGATTTTACTAAAATATTTACAAAATATTCATTTTAAATAGACCCTTTCTCTGATGATTTGGCTGTCAGTTTAGTTAAGTTGATGTTTTCGCTGTAGGTTTAGTGAAGTTTACGGTTTAACGGTCCATAATTTTTTTTAGCTAATTTTCGTAGAACAAATTCGTTAATGCATTTTTGCATTTTTATCGAAATATGATGCGTTTGTAGGAAAAAAAATCTGGACGCAGTAAGTGCGTTTTGGTAGAGGATTTTCGGTAAATTTGCAGTTTAGCTCCCGAACGCTTTTCAAAAAAACTGTTTTCAGAAACCTGCTGGATCCGCAAACCCCAAGAAACATTTCTTGTTCATACCCCCCAAGGAAGTACCGGGACCAGGAGTCAGTACGGGTGCTAGCCGGGGTAGGCAGTAAAAAGGAAATATGAGCAGAAAATGCGAATAAAATGCGCTTGAAAGCTGTCTTCGTCCCCGCACAGCATCCCTATCCACCCAGGTGCCGTAACTTCCTTGGCGGGTAGGAACAAGACATTTTTCTTCTGGTTTATGTAGCGAGGGTGGTTGTATGCACGCGAGGGGGAAGGAAAATCCCCACGACGAAGCAGCCACCCCGCCTCCCCTGCCGCAAGTCGACGGGGGGGGGGGTCGTCTGCTTCGTCGTAGGCATCTTCATTCCCCCCTCGTGTGCATACAATCACCCTCATTGCATAAACCGCAAGAAAAACTTCTTGTTCATACCCCCCAAAGAAGTTACGTGACCTTTTGAAAAATGTATCGCACGATCCATGTTGATATTTAAGAAATTAAAGGGTTATCACCCTCCAAAAAAGACGTGCTTAAAAATGTCGATAATACCACCAAATAGTCTAAAATAATCTGCTATGCCACCGTATATATCGTGAGTCCGATGCCTTTCTCGGTTAAAAAGTTATGACCTTGTTGTGTTACTTATGCACAACGCTGTATATAAACACGTAGATAATATATAAACATAAAATAAATTGAAACAATCCCCGAATATGGGTTCTAGGAGTCCTAGTTCGCGTTTATTTGAACACATTTTCCAAAATTCAATTACGCGATCTCCTCAGTAGAGAATTTTTCTACGAAAATTCGCTAAAAATTAGCTTTATAAAATACCAAACAAATGTTTACTAGTTAACTCTCGTTGTTGAATAATCATGTTCTTTAGATGCTGGTATATATAAATTGATTCCTAAATGGGTTCCTTGAACTTGCGAATAATACTATAAATTTCAAGTCCAAGTGCAAGTACATAAACAAATCGGAATATCTAAAATATTTTAAATTAACATATGGATTTTGTTATTAGATTGGTCAGACTACCAGCAGTTTAAGCATATTCTTGATTTTCTTAACGGTGTTGCCAAATAGGGATTACCACTTGATTGTATATTTGAACAAAACAAGTTATGCCGTTCAGTTTAATTTCTATAACTATATTCGTTGGTATAAAGAAATATGCTACGTTTACTACTAAGAAAAGTTAGCACAGAGCAAGTGCGTTATGGTATCAAATTTGCACAAAAATCTTTAAAATTATAATAACCTACATTCTGATGCACCTAGAACTATACCACCAAGTTTCTATAAAGAAAATATGTGTACCATATATATTGATAGCTTTAGACAGGTAGAAAACCGATCTGACTGGGCTGACCGATAAATTAGTTTTCACAAACAAAAGACGCCTCCTATTAATATATATATATATATATATATATATATATATATATATATATATATATATATATATATATATATATATATATATATACCGAATTTAAAATATGTAGAGTTGCACAACAGATTATTTGCAACTATTTGGTGGCATTATCGAGATTTTTGGAGCACCCCTTTTTGGAGGGTGGCAACCCTTTAATTTTTTAAATAGCAACATGGGTCATGCGACACATGAAAAGTGTATTCAGCGTGCTTTTTGATGGTATTAATTATTTTTAAGTCGGCAAGAACGAAAACAATCGTTTTTCATGAAATTTATTTGGGAATATGGCAGCATCTTACTTCATTGAAGTTGGGCTCCTTGAAGTTCTTGACAATAATAAAGTAAAATCCGTTAGGCACTTGTTGGAAGGCCATCACAATCCGGCCTCGCAACTGTTCGCGGGCCGATCGTAAACAACACCTTTTAAATGACCTCAGAAAAAAAATTCGAGTGGAGACAAATCTGGAGACCTGGCTGACCAGTCAATGGGTCCTCCTCTGCCTGTTCATCGATTAGGAAATGTCACATTAAGGTATTCCCTTACCTTTAGATTTATTGTAAGATGAATACTAGTAGTTATTCTAACGTAGAACTACACAAGCATTATTATTATGGTTTGGCTGATGGCAATTAACTTGCAGCAAGACCTTTTCATGGTGAAGCATACCCGTAGTCTTCAAAATTCGAGTTGTTTGCTGACGTCCTGCATCAATAAGTCCACTTTTAAATGATTCAAATAATCCGAGATCACAATGGACAGTACGAAACATTCGAGATTGCGGTAGCTTTCTATATCAAAACTTTTTGAAATGTTTTAACCAAAAGTTACGAGTCACTATCCACAGGTCAAGTGCAGTTTCGAGCCTTTGTTTTTAAGGGATGTACGTCAAATTCAACACAGAAATACAAAATGTTAAAAGAATTGGTTCACCAACAAAGAGTTTTTAAATAAAATTGATGTTAATATAAAAAAAAATCAGATGCCTGTAGGGAAACTATTTTCAAATTTTCAAATAAAAATTATATTAACTTGTGGCAATATTTGTTCGAGAAGAATCACCACGCAAATTTTTTCTCATGATTGTTGGACACCCAGGTATATATAATCTGGTTTTATAAAAATGTAAAATTCAATATTAAAACATGTTTTTGGTAAAAAAATAAGTTAATAATTCATGGAGGGCCTTCTAATTAAACCAATTTCTTTGTGAACCAACTGAATATTTAAATACCGATTATCAGATACCTATATTGCGTGATTCGTGTTTGTTCTTTTTGCAGTTTAAATTTAGACAGAAGTTAAAATAGACAGAATTAGATAAGTTAAACAAACAAAGAAAAAATATTAAATTATCGGTTGCTAAATGTGATTAATTTTTATCATTCTCTTATTAAATAATGTTGCAAAGTCAACCTGTAACAGTTATAATCAGGACTCAGCATTTTTTCTACTAAACGAATTTATAATGATAGATTAATTTTGACAACTATAATGAGTTAATCAAAAGGCGGACTAAATTATAAACTATATTTATGAATCAGATTTCCTTACGTTTGCTATAGCAGCGTTGGTAACGTGGTGCTTTTAGCGAAATGTTTCCGCGACAGATGATGTTCTAGATAACATAAAAATATTCTAGTTACATAAGCTTAATACATACACATAACTGTTAAAGATACAACAAAAAAATGATTTACATAAATATTATGTATGGCATTGTATGATATGTCACCTAGATCTTTATGCACGTACTTATGGTAAATCCCGAATTTACTATAACGTTACTGAAAATTCGAAGGTCAAAGACACGAATTGGCAATATATTGGATTATTTTTTGATTAGTTAATTTTTTTAAACCTAGTTAATATAAAAGCGAATTGGGAATTTGTGGCTTTTTGAATTTCACTAAACAAGATATAATTTTCTTTATTTTCCAGAGTAGCAAAAATAATTACAGCCTATAGTATCCAGACGGTTGTTAATAATATAGATTATAATCAAAAGTCAATATTTTATTTTGCTATAGTTTCAGTTACAAATGGTTTAGCACGTCAATTACTTAAACAAACACAAAACTATGAAAATAAATTTACAAAAAAAAACTAGAAAATATTGAAGACAAACACAATAAAATTTTCTCAGCTCTGTGCCACAACACCACGGACATCAGACAAATACTCTGCAATGGAGTATTAGCAATTAGGTACGATTTCAGCGATTCTTTAAGTTTATTCACATTTGGAACAGTTTTGTGGTTTCCAGCAACCTATTAAAGAGATCAATCCCTGCAATACGGGCGACTTTATGTATATCATTCTGCAGAAATTCTTTAACGCCGGTGTATATCCGCAACGATGGCCAACTACCGACCACAAGGAAGCTGTTTCACCTCAAAATGTAAGGAAAATTGGGCTCTTTAAAGTGCCCAACACCGCATGTGACACGGGATCGCTTGATTTGTGCTATCTTCGAATGCCGGAACGTGCAGGCACTCAACTTGCTAAAACACAACAAACACAATGCCATATCCTCAATTTATGTTAATTTTGCAGTATGTATCCACTAAAACAGTGTAATTAAGCTTCTACTAAGGATCAAATATATCACCCTTAACTTTATGTGCACATCTTATCACAGGGCTATCAAGCGTGATAGTTTGTGACGATTTAAGACTTTCACGGCGAGCGTTGCTTGAACTGCTGAATGACTTTCGGGCTATTTTTCCTTGGTCGAACTCACTTGATAAGTTGCTTGACGTTTCGCCAACCATTGCTGCTCACTTCTTCAGTAGCTGGACTGTGTTTATAGAAGCCAACAGGTATGGTTGACGAAACGTCTAGCAACCGCATCAAAAATAAAGTCCTCTCAAGCTCCAACAGCAGCAAACCCTTCTGGACTCTTGCTAAATCTATTAGGAATAATTTCTGCCAGAGCACGTTCCCACCTCTTGTTTCAGGGGATGAAATTGTTCCTACCGCCATGGACAAGGCTAAACTTGTTACCACGTTGTTTGTCGTCAATTCTACTCTCAACCCGCCTCCAAATGTTCAACCATCAACAGTCCCCAATGTCGCGCATAAAATGACGGATATCATTTTCAAAACTAAAAAGGTACGAAAGATGCTCTCTTTTTTTTAATACCAAGAAAGCCTCTGGCCTTGACGAGATCCCAGCAATTGTTCTCAAAAATGCGCACCAGAACTTGCTCCTGTCCTGACTCCTCTGTTTCAGACATCTTACAATAGAGGCATATTCCCTAGTAACTTGAAAACTGCTCGAGTACAACACGTCCCCAAGAAAGGATCCAAAGCGCTTCCTAGCAACTACAGACCTATTTCTCTTCTTTCAGTCGTCTCTAAAGTGATGTAAAAGTATATAAACACCAAATTACTAGAATTTCTTGAAAAACACAGTCTAATCCACGACAGGCAGTATGGATTCTGTCAGCGCAGATCAACTGTCGACCTCTTTTCCTTTGTCACCCATTCTTGGAACACGTCTATGGAACTACACGGTGAATCCCAGATTGTTGCTCTAGACATATCCAAAGCATTCGGCAGGTCTGGCATGCAGCGCAGCTTAATAAACTTCCGGTCTATGGCCTACCACCAAAACTCTGTACCTGGACAGCAAATCTCCTCTCCAACCGGAGCATTTCGGTTGTCGCGGATGGTCTATTTCCGTGACTATGGCCAATCAGCGACGCCAGAGAGCAATTTCACCTTACTATCCTGTACATTTTGCCGAACCCCTGCCTTTCTGTAAGGAGGGTAGGGATAGTTAACGTGCCCAACATTTCATGGACACCGCACCGAAGTCTTTATGTCCCCTCCGTAGGGCGGAACGTGCAGACATTCAACTTTCTCAAATACAATGCCAGAATCTCGGTTAATGTTAATGTTACAGTGTGTACTTAAAAAGTGAAAGGGAAACACTGGGTTCGAACCCAGTATCCTTCGGTTCAGAGGCACACGTTCTTACCACTGAACCACCGAGGTCCTTTGGTGGATGTTAAAATTTATATATTTATTTATATTACGATCTGCGTTCCATCGAAAAATTTTAAATGCTTTACTATTTTATTGTAGATATGAAATAAGCATAGAGATGAATTGCATGATACTCATATAGATATCTTCGTTTGCCGAAATAAATTCATCGATGATCATGACGGTGAAATTTTGAAGACAAATACCGAAATTATTAGAACAAATCTCCTTCTGAATGACTTTTTTTTAAACTTTTTTCGTTATTTTACATCCATTGTCTGTTCAACATCTGTCGTGTAAATTTTTGAATGCCGGCCAATAAACTGTTTAATAATTTTCCAGAGTTTTCTCTTTCATTATGCCCGAAACTTGTTTGTTAACTCGGAAAATTTTATGAGCATTTTCCGGATCCTATAATTACTAGGATTAAATTTCTAGTAGCAATCAGTTTTGGTTATGTCATACATATCAGTGTCAGTTATATAATAAATAAAGCTGCCGGTATCCATCTAACAAACCGATGCATTTGAATGCATCATACGTTTCAACTTCGAAATTTCCAAAATTTACATTCCAAAGTAATTTGGTTCGTTTATGTCCATTTAATTCGACTAATGTGAGTTCTTCATCCAATATATTTACAGTTTCAAAATATGGATCAGCTATTCTAGTTTGTTTTCTCTTTCATTATGCCCGAAACTTGTTTGTTAACTCGGAAAATTTTATGAGCATTTTCCGGATCCTATAGTTACTAGGATTAAATTTCTAGTAGCAATCAGTTTTGGTTATGTCATACATATCAGTGTCAGTTATATAATAAATAAAGCTGCCGGTATCGATCTAACAAACCGATGCATTTGAATGCATCTACGTTTCAACTTCGAAATTTCCAAAATTTACATTCCAAAGTAATTTGGTTCGTTTATGTCCATTTAATTCGACTAATGTGAGTTCTTCATCCAATATATTTACAGTTTCAAAATATGGATCAGCTATTCTAGTTTCCAGGCTGAATCTAACCTTTTATCAGGGTGGAATTTTCACGATTTTTCATCGTCTCTAAGTATTTATTTAGCAAATAGCTTCATGCAGTTTTTCTAATGCAATACTAAAAATTTATTGTAAGATGAATACTAGTAGTTATTCTAACGTAGAACTACACGACAAGCATTATTATTATGGTTTGGCTGATAGCAATTAACTTGCAGCAAGACCTTTGCATGGTGAAGCATACCCGCAATCTTCAAAATTCGAGTTGTTTGCTGACGTCCTGCATCAATAAGTCTACGTTTAAATGATTCATATTCTCCGAGATCACAATGGACAGTACGAAACATTCAAGATTGCGTTAGCTTTCTATATAAAAACTTTTTAAAATGTTTTAACCAAAAGTTACGAGTCACTATCAACAGGTCAAATGCAGTTTCGAGGCTTTCTTTTCAAGGAATGTACGTCAAACTTAACACAGAAATACAAAATTTTAAAAGAATCGGTTCACCAACAAAAAGGTTTTTAAATAAAATTGATGCTAATATTTAAAAAAATCAGCTGCCTGTAAGGAAACTGTTTTAAAATTTTCAAAAAAAATTTATATTAGCTTGTGGCAATAATTGTTCGAGTAGAATCACTACCCAAGTTTTTTCTCATTATTGTTGGACACACAGGTACATATAATCTGGTTTTATAAAAATGTGAAATTTTATATTAAAACAGGTTTTTGGTAAAAAATAAGTTAGTAATTCATGGAGGACTTTCTAGCTAAAACAATTTCCTTGTGAACCAACTGAATATTTAAATACCGATTATCAGATACCTATATTGCGTGATTCGTGTTTGTTCTTTTTGCAGTTTAAATTTAGACAGAAGTTAAAATAGACAGAATTAGATAAGTTACACAAACAAAGAAAAAATATTAAATTATCGGTTGTTAAATGTGATTAAATTTTCTCATTCTCTTATTAAATAATGTTGCAAAGTCAGCCTGTAACAGTTATAATCAGGACTCAGCATTTTTTCTGCTAAACGAATTTATAATGATAGATTAATTTTGACAAGTATAATGAGTTAATCAAAAGGCGGACTAAATTATAAACTATATTCATGAATCAGATTTCATTACGTTTGCTATAGCAGTGTTGGTAACCTGGTGCTTTTAGTGAAATGTTTGCGCGACAGATGATGTTCTAGATAACATAAAAAATATTCTAGTTACATAAGCTTAATACATACACATAACGGTTAAAGATACAAAAAAAAAAGATTTACATAAATATTATGTATGGCATTGTATGAGATGTCACCTAGATCTTTATGCACATACTTATGGTAAATCCAGAATTTACTATAACGTTACTAAAAATTCGAAGGTCAAAGACACGAATTGGCATTATATTGGATTATTTTTTGATTTGCTAATTTTTTAAACCTAGTTAATATAAAAGCGAATTGGGACTTTGTCGCTTTTTGAATTTCACTAAACAAGATATAATTTTCTTTATTTTCCAATCAGAGTAGCAAAAATAATTACAGCATATAATATCCACACGGTTGTTAATAATATAGATTATAATCAATAGTCAGTATTTTATTTTGCTATAGTTTCAGTTAAAAATGGTTTAGCACGTCAATTACTTGAACAAACACAAAGAAATCTGGACGCATCAAGTGCGTTATGGTAGTGAATTTTCATAAAAATATTTTTAATAGCAAATATGTGTGTTTTTTTAAGGAAGCGGGCATCAAATTTGGTTACCAGTGTAATCTATATAGTAAAAATAGCGTGCCATGTTTCATCAAAATAACTTTATTGTTTGAAAATGTACAAACATTTCCGAAAGTAAACTTAAAGTGTTCCTGGAAAAACTCGTTTCTTGGTCAACCTTATAGGTTAGTAGCAAATTGAGCTATTCAAATATGAAGCATTTGATCAAAATTCGCTACCATAACGCACTTGCTGCGTCCAGAATTTCTTGCATTGTATTTCGATTGAAAATGCAAAAATACAATAACATAAGGCGTGTCCTACTAAAAAAAAAATTTGTATCACCAAGGACTTATGAGCCAGCCTGTAATTGTAGATTTAATTTTTTTAAGACAGCGTATAATTAATATATACAATTTTTTTTCATATCTTGTATAACAGAAAATTCGACAAAAATTATACACCATTAAACGATAAACTCTATAGCTAAGGCTACTGCCAAGCATCAGAGAAAGGGTCTGTTTGAAATGAATTTTCTGGAAATATTTTAGTAAAATGAAGGACAGTGACGGTTGAAACTAAGACTTCAGGGTTTGTAAAACTTTCTTCTTGAGACATTTTCTTTCCATAGCCCGTATTAGATTCAAGTTCTTTGCCTAAATGTTGCCACTTTTGACGTTTTAAATCGCGTCTTTGACGTTTTGAGAAAAACCCCAATCTATTTTTCTTTAAATGCCTATAACTTTTTTGTATTTTGACGTTTAGAGCTAAATTTTAGTACGTAACTTACCTATAATTTAAACCAGCTTCCCAAATTTGGTTACCCTTACTTTGTTATTTCCGAAGATATACATTTTTTTAGAAAGAAAACACAAAATTTTCCGGGAAAACCTGAGCAGATTTTCTTGGATAACGAACTTATTCAAGCCACTCGCAAAACAAAGGTATTCACCAAATTTAATAAAAATCGGCCCATAATTTTTTGAGTTATCGGTGTGATACATATATATATATATATATATATATATATATATATATATATATATATATATATATATATATATATATATATATATATATATATATATATATATATATATATATATATATATATATACCGTAGCAAGTGGAGTAAGGGTGCATTTCGGACTGCATTTAATATAGGTAATTAAACAATTTAAATAGGTAAACGCATGTAAGCGGCCCTGAAAAGCGCACTACAAGATTGTGTTGCTTTGTATTCTTTTTAGTGAATTTTCTTTAAAAAAATTCACTAATGAGGAGATCCCGACTTTTGAATTTTGAAAAAATTTCTTCAAATTACCCCTAATTAGGCCCCCCAGAACACATATCCGGGGTCAGTTAAAATTTTTATATGTTTATATATATATATATATATATATATATATATATATATATATATATATATATATATATATATATATATATATATATATATATATATATATATATATATATATATATATATATGTATGTATCACACCGATAACTCAAAAAATAATGGGCCGATTTTAATTAAATTTGGTGAGTACCTTCCTTTTGCAAATGGCTTGGATAACTTCGTTAGCCAGGAAAATCGGCCCAGGTTTTCCCGGAAAATATTGTGTTTTCTTTCGAAAAAAATTTATATCTCCGGTATTAACAAAGTGAGGGTAACTTGGTACACGGGTTTACATCCTTATAGGTAAGCAATCTACCAAAATTTAGGTATATATGTCAAGAGACAAAAAAGTTATAGGCATTTAAAGAATGAGGATGCTTCAGCACATTACACTTTGGCTGCTTGAGATGTTGTAGATCCAAATCGTTGATTAGACCGAGGAGAGCAGCATTTGATTTATGTCACTCCGATTGGAATATTGAAAGTACGGAATCGTATTATCACGTTTTATGAGATAATTTAACAGGCTCGAAGCATTTTAAACTTGTTCGCCAGTCAATGCGTCGTAGGAAAAAAGCTTGTACTAAAGTTCAACGTAGCCATTTACGACACTTTTTGTAAATGTTTTGTTAAATATTTTGTATGAATTCGTCTTCAAAAACGGTCCTCTTTTACATTCCACAGCCAAGTTTCTAATAGTAGCGTACGAAAAACATACAAAACAAGGTGTTTAGCAAATCAGCAAAATTTTCTTTGTCTAATAACCCTTTCCAAAATAAATAGTTATTTACTGACCGAAACTCTTTTTCATCAAAATCTAGCTATCGCTTAGACCCACCTCTTGTCTCAGGGGATGAAATTATTTCTACCGCCCTGGGCAAGGCTGAACTTTTTGCGTCGTTGTTCGCCGGCAATTCTACTCTCAACCCACCTCCAAATGTTCAACCACCAACAGTCCCCAATGTCGCGCATAAAATGACGAATATCATTTTCAAAACTAAAAAGGTACGAAAGATGCTCTCTTCTCTTAATACCAGGAAAGCCTCTGGCCTTGACGAAATCCCAGCAATTGTTATCAAAAATTGCGCACCAGAACTTGCTCCAGTCCTGACTTGTCTGTTTCAGATATCTTACAATAAAGGCATATTCACTAGTAACTGGAAAACTGCTCGAGTACAACCCATCCCCAAGAAAGGATCCAAAGCGCTTCCTAGCAACTACAGGTCTATTTCTCTCCTTTCAGTCGTATCTAAAGTGATGGAAAAGTATATAAATACCGAATAACTAAAATTTCTTGAAAAACACAGTCTAATCCACGACAAGCAGTATGGATTCCGTCAGCGCAGATCGACTGCCGACCTCCTTTCCTTTGTCACCCATTCTTGGAACAAGTCTATGGAACTACACGGTGAATCCCAGATTGTCGCTCTAGACATATCCAAAGCATTCGACCAGGTCTGGCACGCAGCGCTACTTAATAAACTTCCGGCCTGTGGCCTACCACCAAAACTTTGTACCTGGACAGCAAATTTCTTCTCCAACAGGAGCATTTCTGTTGTTGTGGATGGCAATTCCTCTAAACTGTATCCAATTAATGCAGGAGTTCCTCAAGGTTCAGCTTTAGCCACTACTTTGTTTCTTCTCCACATCAATGACCTCCTCTCTAGCACATCCAACCCAGTTCACAGTTACGCGGACGACAGCACCCTCCACTCAAATATACAATATTCTAAGCCTGTTTCTTTAGCCCAATTAGATGAGGATCGCAGACTCATGGAGGGTTCTGTCTCCGTGGATCTCCAAAAAATATTAGACTGGGGAAGTAGAAATCTTGTACAATTCAACCCCACCAAATCTCAGTCTTGCTTTCTTTCTCATAAGAGATACACCAGCCCTAGACCCATCACACTGAACAACCAAGTTATTTAAAGTAATGAGTCCTTTTCTCTTGTTGGCATTTCTGTGGATCGAAATCTAAATTGGCACCAACATGTCACATCAATTGCAGAAGCGGCTGTTAAGAAATTAGGTTTCCTCTTCCGGGCTCGCAAATACTTTTCACCAGCTAATCTATATACCTTATATACTTCACAAATAAAACCAAAGCTCGAATACTGCTTCCACATCTGGAGTGCATCTGCCGCTTCTACACTCGCTATCCTGGACTCCATTCAAAAGAGAGCTATACGTCTTATCGGTGACCCTACCCTCACCCAAAGGCTGCCATCCCTTGCCCACCGACGTGCCGTTGGTGACATCTATCTCTTTTATAGATATCTGCACGGTCACTGCTCAGAGGAGCTTTCCTCCATAGTTCCCCCACCTGCTGCCCCCAAGAGATCTACCAGGGGAACAGAGCGAATGCACCCTTTTACTGTCCAGGTCACCAGACATAGAACATCTTGTTATGCCCGCTCTTTTGTCCCGAGGACTTCAAATTTGTGGAATTCCTTGCCGGCACATGTTTTTCCATCTCCCCCGAACCTCTAAACCTTCAAGTCTAGAACTAACAAGTTGCCTCTTTCCTCCTTGTCAACACCCACGATACGATAGTATTTAGGCTGTAAACCCTCGTGGTGTGTTGTAGAAAGTAAAAAAAAACTGCCACCTTCAAAAGATCACAGTTTGACCACTAATCAAGTTTTGGGTGTTTTTTTATAAGATAGTATAATTGTAACTATACTTAACCAGATATCAATATCCCTTACAACTTTACCAAAATATGTTGACCATCACACTTAATATGCGAGTAACAAAAATTATTTACTTTAATTTTTTAAGCGATACCTACATGTATTTATAAAGAAGCTTATATTTTCTCATCTTCTTTTATTATCATTCTGCACTGTAATCGTCAAGAATTATAAGGTGTGTATATTTAATTAAGAACAACGTCGCCGAGACCATCGACCCGTATGTATCTAAATAAAAGGTGCTCGTCATCGCATACTTTTAAGTAACAGTCATATTGAAATTATCCGAACAATCCACTCACTATGTCAAATAACTGTATCTGAATTACGTAAATGAAACAAAGATGCGTGTATAATAAATAATTATATATACCTAGATACAGTTGTACATTAACTATTAGTAATTAGTTATCTTTGTAAGAATAGGAGATTATATTTTAGATGAGATTCAGTAAAATAGAGCGGGTTCCATGAAATATGTAGGTATACTTATGTGACATGTTTCATGTAAAGTACTTCCATATTAGAAGATTACCAGCTAGTTGTCAGATTTGAACGCTAGAAATTTCGGTACCTACATAACTCTTTCACATCTTTTGAACCAAAAAATTTTATAGGTAGAAATACTTTCGGTTTTATCAAAAGTCAGCTTTAACTTTTATTTTTAACCGAATATTTACTTTCGGATTTTTCCGCACCGATATGGCGACCCTGTCATACATTTCACAATGTTCTAGGAGGCTGGCTACCATAGCCGTATTACTTTATAGGTGTGTTCTCGCTGTAATTAGTATAGCGTACTGACGAATTCTAATTGGGGCAAAACCGGCATGCGGTTCTAATTATGGTGAGAATACATCTAGCCTTACATACATTCTCTCTTTATTAGGGAAGAAATGTGCCAGGGCTATTTTTACAAAATTGTTAGTTTGTTGCACAGAGTCTCTATTTTATAACATTTTGTGTTATTTGGAGCTGTCATGACAACATACTACCTGGTTCTGCACCGAGAGGGCACCCTGTCATACATCTCACAATGTTCTAAAAGACTTTTTTTTTAATATTTGCGATTTTTAAAGTAGCACCAGCTGAGAAATGGCAGATTATATATATATATATATATATATATATATATATATATATATATATATATATATATATATATATATATATATATATATATATATAAATAACACATTTCCAAATTGGGTAGGTAACAACACTCAACTCAACTCAAAGTGACGGGCACTTAAAATACTTATTGTTTTATTTATAACTTGTAAAGAAAAACACAGGTAAAATACTAAATAGATCATTTGGATGTAATGTGACGATAAATTTATTTTATATAAAGTCTATTTGGAAAGGATAAATTCCTGTTAATTAGAAGTATTTTTGTAACACTTTTAGTTCTATCAGCTACAGTCTGTTGGTATAACCTCTTTAAGTAAGTAAAATTCAGGATGATGTTGTCGAGTCTTGTTTCAGATATCACCCTGTAGTTGTTTATTTTATTTAAAGTTCAATTCATTATCCTTTTAGGCAATTTGTCGTCAATTTTCCTGATTTGTTTTATTTTGTTTAATTCAATTTTGTAATACATTATTATGAAGTGTAAGGTTAAGATAAGGAAACAGAACATTTAAAACCTACCGTGTTATGATGAGAACTATGAGAGATGCTGCATTATGCTTAGTTTTGTATTTAATTGGAATGTTTGCAATTTTACTGAAACTGCAGTGCTGTGATTTGCTTACATTCAAATAATGACAGGATATATTAATTTCGTTTTAAAATTTAGATCAAATGACCAGTTGTCATGTCAAATCTCGACTTGTCAGTGCTGCCAGCCCGAGATTTAGATTCCCTCCGCGTAGAAAAGTAGAACCTTATTCTTTCTATTTTAATTTCTAAGAATGGTTTAGTATGGGTAATTGTTTTGTTCTTATACAGGATATTAGGAGTTATTTCTTGTTATACAGGTGCATTACTTGTTTAAATCTGCACATATTTATCGGCTCTTATTTCTATGAACTATGATTGTCAGTTGGTATGGCGTAGGATTCTCGGGGATGAAAAAACCGCGCATAAAATTCGGTTTAAAAAAACAAGAAAATAATCAGGAAGAAGTATTTTGTGTCCTGATAGTTAAGAAAGCCACGTTGGCCTTATTTTATATTTTGGCTTTTCTTCTGGAAACCACGCTGAGTCGTGTAAGAGTTTTACTCTATAAATTATTTTTTTTGATTTAGTATTCACGCGGTTTAAAATATATTAATGTCCTTTGATTTGAGTTTAATTAGTTGATATAGTCTCAATATTGGTTGGTGATAGTAATATAGTCTGAAAATATTCAGGATAATCACAGAAGAAAACCAAGTAAGCTGCCGAATTAACATCTTTCGGTACGGTTTATTATTCATACTCATTCTTTCTTTTGACTATCCCATATTATATTGGAATTTATAGGCAAGTTAGAAGTTATAAATTGGGAACTGTAAATTAGAAATAGGAATTGACAAACAGAACCAGAAAAGACAACGAAAATAGGTATCGATAATCAAATGGAAATAGGTCCTAGCAGATAAGAAGTAGGGCACAGCAAATAGAAAGATACCCACCAGCCCTAGCCTAGGTCGCATTTTTTATAATTGTGACTTTAAGTCCCTGGACCCGAAGCTTAGCTAATATTTGGCTTCCGTTGGCTGTCCGCCTTCTTCACAGGAAACCAAATAAGTATAACCTTTTCCTTTGCTAATATTTTGTTGTTCATAAAGTCAGTCTCTGCAGTTCTTTACTACATTTTCTACAACCAGCAATATTTCTTTTTAACGAAAAAGAACATTTAGTAATCATTGAGTGTGACTTTAAGAATTTTGCAGGTGTTGGATTAAACCTATTGAGTTTAAAATTAATAATTGCTACCTCTTAAAACAATTTTAGCATTTTAAAGTGACTGCGCGTATTCATAATTTCATGATATTTATTTGTAAACTTAAGCTAGCAACATATTGTGAGAATTTATCATATTATCACTTCACTTTATGCCTTCTCTGAGTATCTAATAGTTAATTAAATTTATATTTTATTAATGCTGAATGTATTACTACTTTGTAACTTATTGTGTCAAATTTTTACGACTTCTACTCATGTTTGGTAATTTGCTTGAGCATACTTAAGTTCTTTAAGGAGTCAGGAGTCTCGAAAATTGCCTGACGCCTTTAAAAATTAAAAACCTGGACCTACTCCCTCACCACTGAGTAGCCGCGGATTTAACTCCTTTAAGAGTGTTACTACCATCAGATAAATTTTACATGATAACCATCTAAGAGCAAATTATATCGTAACAGTAAGTAATGTAACAAATAGTAGACAGAAATTATAACTTATGACTATAGGTATTAGAAACATAGATGAATAAACACTTGATTATTGAACGAGAAATATTTATAATGGCCACCATTCAGTCAATACACTGTGATACACGCCAGACAAGAGATTGTCTGACTTTGAATAGTATTCGCTTATTTCTACATAAATTGATAGTTTCTGCAATTTATTGCCATAATTCTTTACGAGAGTTTTTTTTTTTGTCACTGCTTACTTTTGTTTTAAGGTGACCCCAAAGAAAAGACCCAGTGGGTCAAAATCTGGGCTAGCTAGCCAACTGATTGGCCTGCCACGGCCTATCCATCTTTGGGGATATTTTTCATTTAGGTAATTTGGCACTTGACCAGAGAAATATGCCGGTGCACCGTCCTGGATCAAATACATAGCCCGCTTTAAATTTTAGGGTTAATGATAAATGAAATTACTGAACTCAGTGCAAGCACAAGCATGGCTTGTTTATACGGCATATTGTATGATGTGAAATGATATTAATAAATAAGTACTTAAACTGGTAAAAATCTTAGGCTATAATTTCCATTCCAATTTGTTGCTAACTCATATGAAGTACTATTGTTTTGTAGTACTAGGGTTAACCGTTTAACAATCGTTGATTTTTCTACACAATCTGTACCGTTAGCACTTTGTGTTCATCCAGGCTGTGTTGATAATCCAATTCTATTAAAGCTGCCAATGTGGGAGGCCTTCCCTTTTTCGCTTCGAGTCGGTTTTTCTGGAGTGGCATGTGCTTAAAAGCCGTCGGAAAAAAAAATGAAAATCTTTGAAAAATATAAAATATTGTAAAAATCGAAATGTCATTAATGAGTTATTCATATGTAACCTTTCTCTGTTATATCCAATTTTGGATGAAAAAATTCAAACGTGTTAAGTACAATAAAAATATTTTTAGATAAAGCACTTATAGTTCCTTTCCTTTTTTACAAATTTCGAATAATCTTGATATTTTACATAATGAGTTCTCTTGAAAATGTATATCCAGTTTAAACTCTAAGTTGCAGTAATTTAAAGAAAACAAATTTGGGGTTTTCCTCAAAACGTCAAAGTCGCGATTTGACACGTCAAATTTGGCAATATTTAGGCAAAGAACTTGGAATAAATGCGAAGTCTGTAGAGAAAATGTCGCAAGCAGAATATTTTACAGACCCTTAAGTTTCAGCTTCAGCTGTCATTGTCCTTCGTTTTACTAAAATGTTTCCAGAAAATTAATTTCAAATAGACCTGTTCTCTAATGGTTTGGCAATAATTTTAGTTTATGGTTTAATGGTCTATAATTTTTAGTAAATTTTCGTAGAAAAAATTCGCTAATGAGACCGCGTCTTTTGAATTTTAAAAGGATTTCTTCAAATGAGTGCAAACTAAGTCCCCTAGAACCCATTCCGTGGTTAGTTACAGTATATATCTATTTTCATATACAGAGTGTCGCATTTATACGGTAAAGCTCAATATATTCCTTATTATACAAAATACGAGAAAAAGTTGTATACCTTAATTATAGGGTGTCTTGAGCTGCATCATATAAAATTATTTCTAAAATTACAGGCTGGCCCATAAGTCGTTGGTGATATAAATTTTCTTTTTTTTTTCCCACATTGCTTTATATTGTGGCATTTTTTCATTTTTCATCGGATTAAAATGCATATTTGTAGGGAAAAGAAATTTGATAGCATTCATCGTTTTCGAGTGATTTCAATTGTTTTACAACTTTTCACATTTTTGGCACCTATCAAAACTTATTCAACTGCATTTTTGTCAATAGATAGCAGAGTTCCATGAAAATAATGATAGTAGTGACTAAATTTTAAAAAAGTCAAACGGCTGTAACACAATTTATTCAATCTCCTTTACAAATTAGGTATATAATTTGAATTTATGTATGCACTTAACAAATTTTTTGGTAAAAAATAGACGGTTTTCGCAGAATTTTTTTTCTGCAAAAATCATCGTTTCAAAGAGTTTTGTAAAATTTTAGTAATTAAAAGTATGGACGCAGCAAGTGCGTTATGGAAGTGAATTTTCATAAAAATGTTTTTAATAGGAAATATGTCTGTCTAATGCAAGCAGGCATCAATCTGGTTACCAGTATAGCCTACATAGTAGAAACAATGTACCATATTTTATCAAAACTATTTATTGTTTGAAAATGTACACAAATTTTCCAAAAATAAATTTAAAATATTTCCAAGAAAACTACTTTCCTAGCCAACAAACCTTAGGTTAATAGCAAATTGAGTTATTGAAATTTGAAGGATTTAATGAAAATTCGCTACGAAAACGCACTTACTGCGTCTCGATTTTTTCTTACAAACATGCATCATAGTTCGATAAATGCAAAGAATGCAATAATATAAGTGTGTTCGGAGAAAACAATTGTAAGGGTCTCCAACGACTCTTGGACCATCCCTTGATTGTAAAAATATTTTTAAAAGATGCAGCTTAAGACACCCCATAATTAACGAATACAATTTTTCTCGTATCTTGTATAATAACAATTATATTGAGCTTGACCGTAGAAATATATATACATATAAATACTGAATGTAAACGCGGATATGGGATCTAGGGTGCCTAGTTTGCGCTCATTTGAAGAAATATTTTTAAAACTTAAAAGTAACGGTCTACTTATTAACGAATTTTTCTACGACAATTAGCTAAAAATTATAGACCTTTAAACCATAAACTTAACTAAACCTACAGCCAAAGCATCAACTGAACTAAATCTGCAGCCAAAGCACCGAAGAAATGGTCTATCTGAAATTAATTATCTGGAAATATTTGAGTAAAATGAAGAACAATGGCGGTTGAAGCTGAAACTTAAGGGTTTACAGAACACATTTGCTTTATATAATCCGTATTTGTTTCAGGTTATTTGCTTAAATGTTGTGAACTTTAACGTTTCAAGTCGCGACTTTGACGTTTTGAGGAAAACCCCGATTTTTTTTATATGCCTATGACTTTTTTGTCTTTTAACTTACAGACGTAAAGTTTGGTACGTCGGTGACTATTTATAATACAAACACGTGTACCAAATTTGATTGCCCTTATATTGTTATCTCCGAAGATATAATTTTTTTCCCAAAGAAAGCACAAAATTTTCCGGGAAAACCTTGGCCGATTTTTCTGGCTAACGAAATTATCCAAGCCACTTGCAAAAAAATCCAAGCCACTTGCAAAATTTTATCAAAATCGACTGATTATTTTTTAAGTTATTGGTGTGATATATATATATATATATATATATATATATATATATATATATATATATATATATATATATATATATATATACAGGCTGGCCCATTATTCTGGGATTTCTCGATATCTCCTAAGCTATTCAAGTTATCAAAAAAATATTAAAAACAAAGGTTATTTTGTTTTTAGAGGTGTATAAGCCAAAATTATTTTAAACTATACAGCATGTCTCATAAGTCACCGGCAGCATGCAACGTTGATATTTTAATTGGAAGACCCCATATATTATTACATATTTTGATCCTAAGTAAAATTTCAATGTTACTTTATACAAGGTACTATATGTCATAAATCAACAGTTTTTGGGTAATTCAATTTTTTTAAACAATTTGACACATTCACAGGTTTGCAAAAAACCTAATACTTCCTCTGAAAACAAATATACAGGCTGTTTATCTAGACTGTTAGCTTTGTCATATTTGAGACGCTAAAAACTTATTTTTTTCAAATGAAACACCTGTATATTTTTTCTGAATCTTATAGAGAATCCAATTTTCATTCGATCTATGGTGCATACTATACACCTATTATATATAGTTTTAAGGTTAGAATCAACTCTTTATTTTATTCTCCAATTAATTAGTAGGCTTTGACATTATTTAGTCAATTTATTATTGTTATTATTATTATTATTATTATTATTATTATTATTATTATTATTATTATTATTATTATTATTATTATTATTATTATTATTATTATTATTATTATTATTATTATTATTATTATTATTATTATTATTATTATTATTATTATTATTATTATTATTATTATTGGATAACGCAATGCCTTGAACGCCTATTCTGGTAAACAACCTTATGAACTTACCTTTTATTAAGGAAAGGTCAATTGAAAAAGATGGGTGCCTCGAGCATTTTCAACTTATTCAATAAACAATATTCATATTCTAGGAGTAATAAATGTTTCACAAAACTACTATATTAGATTGTCTTTAAGTATTCTATTAAATATGTTAAACAATTAAATATGGAGTTTAAGGGAAAATATCACTCATGATTAAATTATTTGAACTAGTAAACACTGTAATAATTAAATTATAGTAAATATAATAATGTAATATTCAACAAAAAATTAATTAATGAAAGGGTCAAATGCATTTCCATTATGCTGTACAAAAAGATTTAATCTCTTTATGAAATTGGATCCTACATTCGACAACATTTCTATAGTCACTAGCAAAAAGGCATTTCTTATGCGCTGGTACATGTCTTCTCGTGTTGTTTCAGGTATATTATAAACAGTATTTTTCAGAAAACCCCAAAGAAAAAAGTCTGATTTACTGATATTAGGTGATCTCGCCGGCCACAGAGTCATACCTCCTCGGCCAATCCATTTATTTGGATATTTTTTATTTAGGAATTGAATAATGGGTTGAGTGAAATGCACTGGAGCCCCATCATGCGGAAACCACATGTCTCGCCTTATTTCCAAAGAAATATCTTCTAACAGGCCGGGAATAATAGTTCTTAATAATTCTAGATACTGGGCACCAGTAAGACGTTCCTCAAAGAAGTGTGATCCAATAAGGTAGTGCCCAATAATACCAGCCCATACATTTATGGTCCATCTATGCTGGTTATCAATTGCCAGTGTTACTTAGGGATTTTCTGTTGCATAATGATAATACTTGTGTCTATTTAATAAGCCATTGCTATGAAATGTACATTCGTCAGTGATTAATACTTTCTCAAAGAAACTGACATTAGTATTCACATTTTGGGGTGCCCATAGAGCAAATGGAACCCTTACATGGTGATCCTGATCACTTAAATATTGGGTGACCCATATACAGTAGGGATTATACTTGTTCGTTTAAATTATTCTTGGTACTGATGTTCTAGGAATGTCTAAATACTCACTCACATCCTTGGCGCTTCTTTGAGGTTCTTCTATTATAGCCAGAAATACATCTTCCTGTACAGCTTCAGTTAATACAGAGTTATTTCCTTTATGTTTATTGTATGAAACGCTACCGGTTTCCTCAAATCTTTGCTTCAACTCTTGAAATGCAGTTTTTCTTGGCGATCTCCTTTCTGGATACCGCTCTCTGTAAACCTTTGAAGCCACAAAACAGTTCATGTGGTACCCTCCTAATATAAACACCATATCTGCAAGCTCTTCTTTACTGAAATTTAATTTAATATGCACGCGTACTCAATTACAATTAACCACAAAAGTACTTTTTCTCAGTTTATAGCTTCTGCTAGAGTATTTTAATTTCTCAAGTGTCATAGCCTACCTATTATGATTTATTAATTCATTTACAAACCTTCTATATTTTTCAATTGACCTATCCTTAATCAAAAGTAATAGGGCTTCGAGGCATTTTGTTATCCAATAAAACGACGGAAATTCTAATAAATAAAATATTCACATTGTAATGTTAATTTTTTGCTAAATTTGATGAAACTCCTATAAGACACATACAATATCTTAAGATCTTCTTTGCTGTTATAGAAAGAGTAAGTTATTACAAGATCAGCTGCCTGTCTATAAGAATATATTTTGATACTATTTGTTTGCCAAATTGACTAAATAATGTCAAAGCCTACTAATTAATTATATTTATAATAAAATCAAGAGTTTATTCTAACCTTAAAACTATATGTAATAATCAATGCAGAATTGAATTCTCTATAAGATTTAGAAAAAATATACAGGGTGTTTCATTTGAAAAAAATAAGTTTTTAGCGCCTGAAATAGGACAAAGCGAACAATCCACATAAACACCCTGTATATTTCAAATCGAAGTATAACATTTTATCCGTAGTTAACGAATATTAAGCTTAAGCTTACAATAAGACACATCTTGATATCTTTGTTTGCAGAGAAAGTATTAGGTTTTTTGCAAACCTGTGCAAGTGTCAAATTTTTTTGAAAAAATTGGACCACTCAAAAACTCTTGATTTATGACATATAGTACCTTATATAAAGTAACATATAAATTTCACGTAAGATAGAAATATGTAATAATATATAGGATGTTCCAAATAAAATATCAAAGTTGCATGCTGCCGGTGACTTATGCGATATAGTTTAAAATAATTTTAGGTTATATACCTTTAAAAACAAAGCAACCTTTCTTTTTAAATTTTTTTGATAACTTGAATAGCTTAGGAGATATCGAGGAATCCGAGAATAATGAGCTACCCTGTATATATATATATATATATATATATATATATATATATATATATATATATATATATATATATATATATATATATATATATATATATATATTAATAAACATGTAAAAATTGAAACTGACCCCGAATATGGGTTTTACGGGAACCTAGTTTCCCCTCATTTGAAGAAATTTTTTCCAAATTCAAAAGGCGGGATCTCCTCATTAGTGATTTTTTTTAAAGAAAATTCGCTAATAATAAATTTTTGTTAAGTTATTGTAAAAAAATGTTTTAGAATTTTCGTGAAAAAAATTGTGTGCAAATTTTCATGCAAATTTTTTTGTAGGTAATTTCGTCGAAAACCTTCTTGTGAATAATTATATCTTGGTGGGTAGGTAAATAGGTTGACGAGATTCGTTTGTCAGGAAAATCAGACCAGCTTTTTTGGAAACATTTAAAGTTTTTTTGGGATAATTTTTGTACTCTTTCAAACAATATAGTTATTTTGATAAAATATGTTACTTTTTTTTACTATATAGATTATACTTGTAACCAAATTTGATGACATAAAAGAGACATATTTGCCATTAAAAACATTTTTATGAAAATTCACTACCATAACGCAGTTGCTGGGTCCAGACTGTTTATCCTATAGGCTAAGTACTTTTCAACGCCCACTCGTAATATTTGTGGAGCATCAAGTATTCTGGGTGACTTAGTTCAATCTAATTTAAGAGAAAATTTTAAATATCTCACCTTCAGTTGCCACATAGTCTTGAGCGAAATTTATCTACACAAATTTTGTAAAAGAGGATATTTTGTTTAAATTAATACCAGTGTTTGAAAAAAGACGTATAGAATTTTTTTTCTATATTTAATAATCTTGATTATTTTAATTATTTCAGGTATCGACATTGGCCATTGCACATTGTAGACCACAAAATGATAGAAGTGAAGCACAGGATATACCAGTAGAGTAAGTGTTTTTGTTTTTCATTACTTGAAGTTATCGAAAAAGATGTACAAAAGTCATATTAGCAATTTTGTATGTGTTTCTAATTTTTACTAATCGTGACTGACCTTCTAGTTATGTGGGAAAATATGTGACAGAAGTACCCTTAAGCTATTGTAATATATTTTCAAGTTATGTGGTTATTCGTATGTAGTTCTGTAGTGTCATGTATAGAAAGCAACAGTGTAGTTGTAGAAGATGGGACTCTCTATAACATATTTGGTAAGTCCTAGCTTACTAATTCTATTAACATCAGTTTATTAATATCCTGCATGCTATATATTGGTTTTTGATTAAGTCACTTTATAATTTGTATTGTTTTTAGGATTGAAAAACAAAACTTGATCGAAATCCATCCCCAACCAAAGCAGCTTGTAAAAGGGAACCAAGAAAGATCTGTAGACGAACGTACGAGACAAATATATGAAAAAATCGCAGAAGTCAACAAGAAGCAAGGTCTTACACCAAGAAAAAGAAGACCAGACTATTTCCATTTTCCTTATAGTTACTCTAGGTCTCAATCGAAACAGGGAGATTTTGATGACCTTAGATTTTCTACAAACTCTTTTGCAAATCCAATACTGGAATACCTATTAAGACAAGGTGGTAGTTCAGACAGCCCGAGTAGTATTAAAGTGAGCACGGTAATATCAAATGGCCAGAATAATGCAAAATTTGAAGAAAAAGAAGATGAAGTTCCTGCTGGGCAATTTATAAAACGTAAAATAGTACACCAGCAAACTCTCATAACACCTATTTTACCAAATGCTTATCAGGCCTACCCTCCTACTATACAACCTTTATCGCCAACTTATTTTGCAAACTTCCAGAACGTACCGCTAAGGGGCACTACTCTTGTAAATAATAATTTTCAGGACACAGAAACTAGCAGCGATAAACTGGAGGCTTCTAAGAATAACACACTAACAAATTTGGAGAAAGTGACAGTAGAAAATATTAAAAATATAGTATTAAATTCACAAACGCCTTTTCAACAGATAATGCCAGTTCATTTAAATGCCTATGGACAAAATATGCTTTCTTACCCACCTAGCTTTCAAACAACTTACTTAAATCCAGGCTTAGGTAACTACGCAGGAGGGTATAATAATTATCAGCTTTACGGCCCATTTGTTGTGCCAAACTTGGAACAACAAGCTACAACAAGGCAGCAGCTAACTTGGCCGTTTGCTCAGTTCTTCCCCATTGTCATAAGAGATCCCATGCAACAAATGATGAACGCCATAACGAGTATGGTGGAGTTCGGATCCAGTTCTGGTAGCAGTAGTTCTGGTAGCAGTAATGCTGGTTGCAGACATAGTGAAAACGTAGGTGAAAGTGATGAAGTGGCTAGAATAGATCGAAAATTAAAAAATAATTTAAATACCTTATCATATGATATAAAAAATGAAGATACGGCTCCTGAAATCACTATATACAGCACCAGTGACAATCTTCAAGAAAATGTCACTTCACTCGACATAGAAGACTTGGAAATAAAAGCTTATAAAGCACTACCAACTAAAAACATACTTGATTTTAAGATGCTAAGAACCGAAACTAGACAAGCTAAATTAAACAGCGATGTTTCGACAAAAATAAACATTTTTAATGTAACCAAAGATGTCAAGGAAAGTAAAGAGAATAAGGAATCTAAGGAATCTAAAAGTTCTAGAAAGGAAGTCGTAAGGGGATCGTCTAAGCTGACTAAAGCTGCTGAAGAGGACAATAGCCAAAAACGGTTTACTCTCTTACCTCGACCTACACCAATTAGTAAACCAATAGTTCAACAGCAATGGCTGCCGTCAAGAGACAAGCCTATTATTGACGATGATAGAGAAGATACGATGGAAGATGAGAAAGCTGAAGATGTTTCAGTATCCCATAACGGAAATAAGAAGTTATTTAGTAAAGATAATACAGGAAGTGGTATCTTCATCCACAAACTAAAAGTGAGAAAAGGTGGGGTAGCCATAGCTGGGCCGGGAGGTATAGCAACAGCTGGTAGTGGAGGAACTGCTATAGTTGGGCCCGGAGGCGTTGCATATACACATCCTGATAGCTTGGCAATAGCTGGGTCAGGTACTAAAGTTGTAGCTGTGGACCCTTCCATCAACCTCGGTGATCTTATCAGTGGTAACAATACGAGAAAAGATGGAAATACTCCTAGAGTAGGGAAAGTAGTAGCTGTTGGGCCGGTAGTTTATTACAACAGGGGCGATAATCTTTAACTTATATTTTAGAGACGTTTTCATAAACTAGAAAAAAGTTTGTAACTTTTAGTTCCTTGTTAAGTAGTTTAAATAATGTTAGACAATTATCTGCAATATAGCTAATTCTTACTTGCTACGGTCTTTCAAGGTATGAGACCAATGACACTTTATTGGTAGCAAAAGGATTATCTAAATAGTAATACAACAAATTATCCTTATACTTGATAAGGTAAAATGTTTCTTGCTTAGATCATTTTTTTAGCTTACTACTGGATTTAGATCCGATATTAGGCAAGTGATATTGAAACTGTACATATATAACTGTTAACTACTATTTACAATTAGGATAGTTTTTTGTATCAGGTGTTAAATCCTTTTTTCTTCGATCTCTTGGCACCTTGGACAATGATTGGTGGCGGAATGGGTAAATGTACATTTTGGAACGGTGTATCTAATTTATGTTTCTTTCTTCTTTTGCTACCAATAGTGTTTAGGATAAACTATATTTATAACTGCAGCATTAGGAAGCTTAAAATGTATATACATTCCAGAATTAAATGGGTTCGTATTTTGTAATAAAACTTATTTTCTTAAACCTGTATTTTACTTATAGTTTTAGACACATACGGTGTATGCTTTCTTGCTGTATCTCTATGGTCAAACTCACTTGCTGGAAGGCTTGGACTTTGGCACTATACGGTGGTTTGCTTCGTCAGTTTAGCCACTGAATAAGAAGGTAACAGTCGTGTTCGGAGAAATGTCGTCTGGTCTTCCATATGATAAATCTGACCACAACACAGCAGAGAAGTTATTTCAGCAATCTACTGAGGTTTTTGTTCAACTCGCTGCAACAGCAAGTTGGAATATTACATACTGCTTTAAAAGATATTTCAATTCTTAATTAATAAACGATTTACTAAATTATAAACTAAAGTGTTTTTTGGCAATCACCTCACTTTCTCAGATTTTCTGATACTAGACTTATATCATATATTATAAAACTATTCGATCTCAAACTGTATATTAGCCGTTTTTTCTACCACATTTCACCATTAATTATTGCATATTTTAAATAACCACCTTTAACAAAGCATTATTTCTATCGCTTAACTAATTCAATTATTTTTCTTCTTCAGATACATAACATTTCCTAACGGACTACGCTTTCCTAGATGGCTACCTCATCCAGCATCTTCCATTCAGTATTTTGGAAAAGTTCATATACAGCAGTTTCCTTCTAACTACTTTCAAAATAACATCAACCCTTTCTTATTTGCTTCTAACAACCAAATCGACAAAAATCGTCATAAATCCTTTAATAATTTTTTAAAACACAACCAAAACAGAAACACACTGTACAGTGGTTTAAGTAATGATGACAAAACCCTAGCAGCAGCAACACCCAGTCGATTTCAGGAAACAACAGATTCAAAACTGGTTATTGATAATCCAATAGAAAAAATTAAAGTAAGTGACCACACGCAAGCAGCTCAACAAATAAAACAAAATAAAGAACAAAATGCAAGTGAAATAGTTCTAAGTCATCTTAGTAAGGAAGGAGACGAGTCTAGAGGAATACAACAGGACTTAAATACAATAACCAAAGATAAAAGTAAAATAAATATAGCCAATGGCATAGATGACTCTCTGGCACCTTATCGCGCTCATCCATTATTTAACTTCTTGAAGAATGATAGGGATATAGGTAGTGGAAGTATCATTCACATTAGAAATGGTGGTGTTAGGTCTAAAGAACTAGCAACCCTAATCTTAAAGCCTGTAGCTAGAGCTGTGGCTGGAGTTGACGGTAAAGCCATTTCCACCCCTGTTTCCAGAGCTATTTTAAGGCATGGAATGGATGTGGACATTCTTTTTGAACCAGATGCCATAGCAATAGCTGGACCTGGTGGAGTAGCACATGCTGAAAGTGATCTAGAAATTACGTATGAAGATGTACTTCCTTAGATGTTTACCATCATTTTTTATGGAATTGAAAAGTATTATTAAGAATATTTTTAGAACGAGTAATATGTGCCATTTTAACAGATTCTATTTGTATATAGATATTCTAAAAAATATGTATTACTGATATAATTAATTTTATATTGTGATCTGTATATAATAATAGTTGTACAAAGCCCTTAACAAATAAACCTTATGGTTGTTTGCACATGAGTAGGTACCTTTAGAAGAAAATATCAAATAAAAAGATATTAATACTAACCCAAATTATTTGTTAATTTATTTCTACGACCACACATTTAAAAGTAGCTTATATATTGTAAATGGTGATTTTCCCGTAAAACTTTATTTTTAAACTAGTTGTTGTAAATCATTTTTTTATTTATTTCGGCCTTCAGAAAAATAATAAAGCATCGGGTTAGTTATATATATATATATATATATATATATATATATATATATATATATATATATATATATATATATATATATATATATATATATATATATATATATATATATCTGTGTGTGTTTAATAGAACACCTGTATATTATTGGTTCTTGATCTAACACTACATCTAATTGTGTTAAACCATGTCATATAATTGCTTTACCCGTTTGCAATATCTAGAAACTTAAACTTAAAATTATCACTAAAATTAAGCTAGCACCGTGCAGTAGCCAATTCAGTAAACACAAGGCGATGTGTTTTTATTTTATATATACAATGAGGTTTACGAAGACACTCGCCATGACTTTGTTCACTATTTTCTTCTGTGAAAAAATACTGTATTATACAACTGTGTGCAAGAGCTAATTGCCATTCAGCACAAGAAGAAGTACCGGAATGTAGAGTGCTGTGGAATTGCTGAAGCAGTATTTATGATATTTGGGCTCTTTGTCATGAGCTGTCATATTGCCCTGGTGTTAAAATAGACCTGAAATAGTTCCTACAACAAAGAAAAATGTTTATAATGGAAAACTATATTCTCTTCTAGGGAAATTGCCAGTTCGGAATAGCTCTCAGAAAAATATCGACAAAGGTTTAACAAAAAGACCACGCAGTAAGTGCATAGTGTTATTAATTATTAGGAGATATTGTCTCACTGGCAGTGTGTTGCGTAAGCGCAACGACTCTTCAAATCGTCCAAGAACAATTTTTCCCAGTAACCAATGGAGCGTTGGTGACCAGCCCAGACAGCTTCCAAAAGCCTTAGACAAACTACATATAAACTAAATATCAGCAAAAATCCACACCTAGACTGTTCAAATCTACAGATGGTTGTTCATCCGGCATTAAAATTGAATGACGACTTATCTCAGGAGAAATTTATTTTGGAGGAGTCTTGAACCTGGTCCACGAACATCCCTCTCTTGAGAAACATATGATTAACCTTAACAGTTGAATCGGTCGAAAAGCTGGTCGCATTTATTCAAAAGCCCTGATGTTATTGTAGAGAAACCAGTCCACAGTGTCCGACACATTTCGCATGTTTGTCCCTGGCCATCGGATCATTGGTCTTTATTTGATTGGAGATGAAAATGAGCAGCTGGTTAGTATTAACTAAGCGAAAGCCTTACAAAGAGAACATTGTTGCAATGTTGAAAGATATTTATAAAAACTTTTGCCCTATAAGAAGTCTGCATGGGCACCTGGAATAATGTCAACTCGCTGGCGCAACAAGCCATAAATTTAAATGCTCATTAGCTCATTAGCACTGGTTCATGCATATTTAGAAAACATAATATTTTTCTCGTCAATTAGACCCCATTTGCCCTTCATATTCACCTAATCTGACGCCACCTGCTATGTATTTCAGTCAACATATTTGTGACATTAATGAGCATGCGAGATCGCACTCGTGGAAATGTGTTACTTAATGTTTGTAATATCTCTGCGATATATATGTGATAAAAACATCACAAATTGTTCTCAAATTGTTCTCATGACACATCTATGTGATATTTAAACTGTCGCTTTATTTAAAGTCAACAATTTTGTTAAGAAGTATATCGCTGTTATAAAACTAAAATATGTACTAAATATATTACAGTTTAGATGAATCATGTACATCGCGAAAGCTAAATCTCCAAATGATGTCTAATAATGTAGTCTAGATAAGATTGCGATATACCTTTAATATAAGTAGATTTTGTTATATGTTGTAATAACTGTAACATAGCTCGTGGAAAGTTATCTTCTGTTCCGTTTTGTTTTTGTGTTGTGTGTGTGTGTGTGTGTTTTGTTTCTTTAACGTAGGCCTATTTCCGCGTCTATTGCCAATCACCGACGCCAGGGAGCAGTTTCACCTCACTATCCTGGAAATTTTACCGAACCCCTGCCTTTCTGTAAGGACGGTAGGGATCTTTAACGTGCCCAACATCGCATGGACACGGGACCGACGGCTTTACGCCCCCTCCGAAGTGCGGACATTCAACTTGCTCAAACACAATGCCAGAACCTCGGTTGATCTTAATGTTACAGTTTGTACTGAAAAAGTGAAAGGAGTACTGTGGGATCGAACCCAGTACCCTCCGGTTCAGAGGCACACGTTCTTACCCCTGAACAACCGAGGTTCTGTATCTTGTGTTAAAACAGGAGTATTATGTGTTAAGAAATACATTCAATAAGGTGTTGAGCAATTGCAACAGTTTACTTTTGATATATTGTATACTAATTAATAAGAAGTGTATAGCATAACCCTTAACATTCTGTATTCTTTAAGTGAAATGTTTCACAAAATCCATATTTTTGGTGCAAATGATTTAAAGTTTGATTATTTTATTTGGGCGTACTAGACAAGCTAGATGAAATTTTGGACATTTTATTTTTATAGTGAACATTCTTTACATGTTTTTCTGTATTCATGTTATGTTATAAACATGGAATACAAAAGTTTACTGGGATAAAAGTGTTTACTTTGTTAACACAAATATATAGACATTCCAGCAAAACATTTTAGAGCTCTGATACATTACATCGTACAAATAAGTTCGATATCTTTAAATATATCAAAATACAATAATTACCTATATCATGAGATTATAAGATCTCAATACACGTGTCACATATTTTTGCTCATTCTTGATAATGAAAAAAATAAAAACACATCCATCTTCATGTAGGAGCGACAGGTTCAAAATACATGCCTTGAACGTCTTGAGAGCATCCTAATTGTAAATAGAAATGTCTTCTAACGTTAATCAATATCTGAGGCGTGACCGACCTAATCATAATCATTATTATTCTTTTTAAGTCAGCTATATGCGCAGTTGAGTTCTGTATACCATAGTCTTCACACACCCCCATAAGAAGAAGTCTAATAACGTAATATCTGGCGATCGTGCTGGCGATTCTAATGATCCTCGCCTCCCTCTACCGATTGAAAAATATTAAGTTGGAACCATATCACATTTGCTGAAACTTGGGAGTTTGATCGATCAGGATAAACGTTTTCTAGACCTGGCATGACATTTTCTACATTATTTGGGAGCAGTGTAGCTAAATAAGTATCTGAATTCAAATTTCCATCGATGAAAAAAGGACCAACGACATGATTTCCGACCATTCTTGCCCAAACATTAACATTTTCAAGGTATTGTGTATGTTCTCATCTCATTGATTGTGGATTCTCTTTAGACCAGTAGAGACAATTTTGATGATTAGTACGGCCATGAAGTGTAAAACTGCACTCATCAGAAAAAAAACATGTTCTAGTTGGATAACATTGTTATCTAACATTTCCATCATTTGTTCACAAAAAGACGTTCTTCTATCAAAATTGTCTTCCATGACCAATTTTTGGAAAAGCATTTTATTTTATTTTACTATTCAAGTAATAAATGAATGGCTAACATACAATGTTGTGGCTGCTTGTCGACTCCAAGTATGTGGGTTTTTCTCAAACTCAACCATTACATCTAATTTGGTATTATTACTTAGTGCATGTGGAGACTTTTTATCTACCTTAGATGTTCAAGCTCGCCAAATTGCTTCTAAAGTTTACTAATTATTGTCCCTTGGGATATAGGCGCCAAATCGGGCAATTTTTCTTGAAATAGGCGAGCAAGTTCGATCTGTGATCGTATTTTATCTCTGTAACCAATCATCTGTAGCAATGTTATTTTATGCATTTATGTTAACTAATACACCATGTTTCTGAATTGCAGTTAACAACTGACAACTACTATCATTCGGTTATAATAACGTTTTAAACAAAACTATTGCCAACTGTGAATAATGTTACAAAGCTTTTATGTGTTGTTTTTAATTTACACCGTCCAAAGAGAACACAGAATTTGTTTTCTTTCTTTCTTTTTTTTTTATTTCAACAACACACCACGAGGGCTTACAGTCTAAATACTATCGTACCGTGGGTGTCGACAAGGAGGAAAGAGGCAACTTGTTAATTCTGGACTTAAAGGTTTGGAGGTTCGGGGGAGAAGGAAAAACATGTGCCGGCAAGGAATTCCATAACTTGGAAGTCCTCGGGACAAAAGAGCGGGCATAGCAGGATGTTCTATGTCTGGTGACCTGGACAGTAAAAGGGTACATTCGCTCTGTTCCCCTGGTAGATCTGTTGGGGGCAGCAGGTGGAGGAACTATGGAAGAAAGCCCCGCTAAGCAGTGCCCGTGCAGATATCTATAAAAGAGAGAGAGAGAGGTCACCAACGGCACGTCGGTGGGCAAGGGATGGCCGCCTTTGGGTGAGTGTAGGGTCACCGATGAGACGTGTAGCTCTCTTCTGAATGGAGTCCAGGATAGCGAGTGTAGAAGCGGCAGCAGCACCCCAGATGTGGAAGCAGTATTCGAGGTTTGGTCTAATTTCTGAAGTATATAAGGTATAGAGATAAGCTGGTGTAAAGTATTTGCCAGCCCGGAAGAGGAACCCTAATTTCTTAGCAGCCGCTTCTGCAATTGATGTGACATGTTGGTGCTATTTGAGATTTCGATCCACATAAATGCCAACAAGTGAAAAGGACCCATTACTTTGAATAACTTGGTTGTTCATTGTGATGGGTCTAGGGCTGGTGTATCTCTTATAAGAAATAAAGCAAGACTGTGATTTGGTGGGGTTGAATTGTACAAGATTTCTACTTCCCCACTCTAATATTCAGATCCACGGATACAGAACCCTCCATGAGTCTGCGAAAGAGACAGGCTTAGAATATTGTATATTTGAGTGTGTGAGTTTTGTTCCAAAAATGGGTTGACAAAGGAGAGGAGGTCGGCAGTTGATCTGCGCTGACTGAATCCATACTTCCTGTCGTGGATTAGAGTGTGTTTTTCAAGAAATTTTGGTAATTCGGTGTTTACATACTTTTCCATTACTTTAGAGACGACTGAAAGGAGAGAAATAGGCCTGTAGTTGCTAGGGAGCGCTTTGGATCCTTTCTTGGGGACGGGTTGTACTCTAGCAGTTTTCCAGTTACTAGGGAATAGGCCTCTATTTTAAGATGTCTGAAACAGACGAGTCAGGACAGGAGCAAGTTCTGGTGCGCATTTTTTGAGAACAATTGCTGGGATCTCGTCAAGGCCAGAGCCTTTCCTGGTATTAAGAGAAGAGAGCATCTTTCGTACCTTTTTAGTTTTGAAAATGATATCTGTCATTTTATTGGCGACATTGGGGACTGTTGGTGGTTGAACATTTGGAGATGGGTTGAGAGTATAAATGCCGACGAACAACGAGGCAAAAAGTTCAGCCTTGCCCAGCGCGGTAGAAACAATTTCATCCCCTGAGACAAGAGGCAGGAACATGCTCCTGCAGAAATTATTCCCAATAGATTTAGCAAGAGTTCAGAAGGGTTTGCTGCCCTTGGAGCTTAAGAGGACTTTGTTTTTGATGTGGTTATTAAACGAGTTTTTTGCCTCAGAAAGAATTCGGACATAGCGTTTTCTTGCGTCGTTAAATGCTTGACAATTTACTTAACTGGGATTGTGTAGAAGCGTTTTGTGAGCTTTGACCTTTTCAAGTCTGGCCTTGTCACAGGATTTAGAGAACTAAGGCTTTCGAGTGGCTGCAAAGGTTTTCTGTGTACGTGGAATAAATAATTCCATGCCAGCTTGGATAATTTCGGTAACGTTTTGTGAGATATCAGAGGGGTCAGGATGAGAGAAATAGACAGACGCCCATGGAAATGAGAAAAAGTAATCTCGCATTTCGTCCCAGTTCGCGGAGTTGAAGTGCCAAACGATACGTGGGTGTGATGACTGTGTGACCTCGGGTTGCATTGCGCAGGAAGCAGTGACCATGCCGTGGTCTGAGCGACCAAGGGGGGCGGTGACTGATATCTTATAGCAGTCAGGATTTGTAGTAAGAACGAGATCCAAGGGATTTGAGCTGTGTGTTGGGATGCGAGGAAAGTAAGTAAGTTGCTGAACCATATTGGCTAAAGAATTACTGACTCCAAAGGCCTCCTCTGCTCTCCCTTGTGAATCGGTTTTTGTGGATCCTAGCCATTCCTTATTATGGACATTGAAGTCACCAAGAATAGTGACCTCGGAGGAAGGATGTTCGGAAATCAGATGGTCGTTTATTTCAGAAAGGTAGTCAAAGAGATGGACAAAGTTGTTGTCAAAAGGTGACCGGTAAATGCAACAGATGAATTTAGTTGCAGCCCTGAGAGGGAGTTTTATCCATAGCATGTCTTTTCTTCCAGCTTCTAAATTGGGGGTCTGGTGCAGGGTAGATTGCTACGGACGTACGCGCACACGCCTCCATGCAATCTAAAGGAAGTAAGGAGCTCATACCCTGAGAAATTAAGGTAATTAGTGGCTGTTTTGGCACTGATTTGAGTTTCTGTGAGGAAGAGGAGTTGGGGCCTATTAGCCTGGAGGAAATGGTGGACGGAGTTCAGGTTAGAATTTAGGCCACATATATTCAAGAAGGATATGTTCAATCTTGATGCTGTCGCCCCCTGTACACCCCTCTCCCGGAGATCCCAATAGGGGGTATTTTACCTCCGGAATCTTTTGTACAAGGAGGAGCCATCATCATTTTTGCTTATAAGGGAAACCGACTCATACATCAGAACCGGAAACGTCGGTTGCCCCTTCATGTAAGAGGTGGTACCTCCTCGGGCGTGAAAAAAATTATTTATTATCACGTAAAGGAAAAGTCCACTACCACCTACCATATTGCAAGTATACTACACCAGCCAACTATTAAAGAAATGTGTTGTAGGGAAGTTTAGAAATCAAACAAACTTCTTTTACTGTTAATTTTTGCAATGAGTTTTAAAACAATAGAATTTTTGAATTGAGAATGAAGATATCTTTCAAATGGGGTATCACAATCCGCTACATTCAATTTAAAATTTTGTGGGTTGCAACTGTCACTCCAAGGGGGTTGAATGTGCGGAGTTGAAGTTTTCACGTTACACGATGTCATTTTTTAATCCAAGACTGGCGTGTTTCAGGATTTTTTATAAATATGCACGATGATTGAGATACTGAATTTGTTCCATTTGGCTGTTCCACACTGTATATTAAGATCCAGTCAAGAAAGTTTCGGAAAAAAAACAAAAAACTTTTAAGAAAATCAGTTTTTCTCAAAACAGATACGTAGTAATATAGCACAAATGTGAAAATGTAGAAAAGTACACCAGAGACAAATAAATGTTTTTATGAAAATAAAAAAAGCAGAATTCAACATTAACCATATTGAGAATTAATAGAACTTAACAGCACAATTTCATAGCCTCTATAAAGACGATTGCCGACAGTTTGTTTATATGGTATTCTAGAAAAATAGAGTTAAGGGTATAGTGCAAATAATTTAGAGAAGTATGGGACAAAATGTCAACATTAACATAGTCATGACAGGGATTCAACTAAAAGTATTTCGAAGTTTAAAAAAAAACTATAGTAGGATACTCTGTATGTTTAAAATAATGAGATCGTTATAAAACAACTATGTAATATCCCAACGTATGCAATTTGTTTTTTCTTAGAACAAAGAGAATAAAATGTTCTTAAGCTAACGGTCAGCTTCAATAATTGCAAGGATTCTGACTAAAGCCATTCATCTTGCAAGCAACTAGATAATAAATACCTACAGCATTTTAGTACAAAATAAAATAATTGGCAAAGCTCTGGTAACAGCATTTTCAAAACTTACACCTACAGTCAAATAGTTAACAAATTTATGTCGCTTTCAGTCGACCAACAAATTGTCAGCGGACTTCTCTAATTTTGCTCAAGTTCCTATATTTGTTATTTTTGTTACTTATAATAATTATACAGAATGCCATTTTTTTCCTCCCAGGGCTCATCCGCAACTTTGCCGCCCCGATAGCACTTCAGCCTATGGCTTATTGTGCATGCCCTTAGTCTTTTTACTCCACACATTCCAAAACCACTGTGCCTTGAACTAGTCTGCACAGCGATTGGTAGGGTGTAGTTTTATATTGCTCTGTCTCCGGTCTAGACTGACCGTAGATCAGTTGTCTTTTGCGGTCCAGATCTTTACACTCGCACAAGATGTACTGGGCTGATTGCTCCCTCTCGCCGCAGAGTCTGCATGCGAGGTCCCCCTCAAACTGCCCCATTTTATGCAGGTGTTCCTTGACGGCCATGTGTCTCGTCAAGAGACCTGTTATGTTTCTGAGCTGTTCTCTGTTAAGATTTAGCAGCTCCACAGCTCTCTTTGAACTGGGTTCGTCAATTACTGACTTCCTATGTCTGAGCCCTGGACAGTCTGTCCAGTACACCTTGTGTTCTTTTCTAACCCATGACTTAATGGCTCCCCTGGCCGTGCTCATTGTCACGCCCAGAACCGGTTCTGGTCCCATAAATGGTTCTGCTGACCCTCTCTTTGTGAGACTGTCAGCTTCTTCATTGCCTTTGACCCCCGAGTGACCCGGCACCCAGATAGGGGTGACCTCATTCTGCCCAGCCAGGTCGCTGGTCTCATCTCGGCACTCACTCACCAGCCAGGAATTTACCCGTGGGCGACTTATGGCGTTAACGGCTGCCTGGCTGTCTGTGGCTATGAGGATCCGCTTGTTGGTGTAGCCCCTCCTCTTCTTCTCCCGCACACAGTGCAGGATGACGTATATTTCAGCCTGAAAGACCGTTGCATGGGCTCCGGGGGAAATATTATTACTTACCCTCGGTCCTTCCTAATAAACACCTGGCCCCGTCCGACGCTCCCCGCCGGATCCGTCAGATAGAATGCCATAGAAATAAGGTACTGCCTGTATACGTAGAAGGCGTAATTTGGTCAATAATTCTTCCGAAATGTTCAGGTGTCAAAAATTAATTTTGAAAGGTAACAGTTAAAATGTATTTCAGTTTCCATTTAAATATATGTCTTGCTCATGACTTAAGGAAATATATGATTAGGACAGATAGGAGATTACAGACAATAAAAGTTGCAAGACTCATGAAACGAACTATGGTCGCGAATTTTCACAAATACTTCAAATTCTAATAACTTAATTTTTTATTAACCAAGAAACGATTTTGGTTCCTGAACTTAAAATTAGAAAACAATTGAAATCTGAAAAGTTTTACTATAAAATTGGTTCGCCTTTTATTTGGCAACTTTAAAGTTGGTGCAACCGATTTAAATTAAACATAGGGTTAAACGCTTTTCCTCTGGCTGTATAATACGAATATTGTAAACCAGGAGGGAAAGTTTAATCATAATTAGAGAAGAAATAACTGTCGTCTTTTCCTAACTTTAATTAGAGAATTATTCAGCTTGTCTACGCCTTTGTGTTGTCCACAGGGAAAAACACTTTTAAAAAAGCTATTTTGCAGCACCAGCTCTCAAGAACATATTGCGGGGCGAGATGGTAATTTCGAAACAATATTAAGTGCAGAGTCCACGACAACTATCATATTAATCATAAAATTAAAAAACAACCATGTTAAAAGTAAATTTTCAACTTATTTGCTTATGCGCACTTCTGCAACGTTTGCATAAAGAGTTGCATAACCAACAAACAGCATAAGTATTTCTACACAGAAAGAGACTATTATAAATATGGTTAATTGTTATTGAACCTAGAGCTTAAAATTAGGTGGCTCAAGCATACCTTAACCCTCAAACCAAGTGAAGCAACCACTTAACACTTAGAAATAGGTAACAAGTTACTAAAACTATGAAAACAAGGACTTTAACAATTTCTTTAATATCTTAATTTTATCATAAATACTATTCACCCTAGAAATAAATCAAATGATGTTTCACAACCTATTTTTTATAAACAAGTTATATTTATTTTTTGTTTGAAGCCAAGGACTTGTGTGTCACTTGCAGTTATTTCTTCAATCGCCCTAGAAGAAACGCATATGTACATACAAAATTTCCCTAGAATTGCAGATCTGTTAAGAAAAATAAATAAGTAATAATTCCTCAGAGTCTTTGACCATTTTTATGCACTGAAACATTATATTAATGGATCCATCAATAAATAAAATTACTTATCATTTTGGATGAAATAGGAATTTAAATTATTACGTTGATACATTCATTTACTTTAAGTTAATTATACTTATAGTGTATATTAATGATGGGTATTGAGACCTACTAAACTGTAAGATACACAAAATGGTAACAAAAACTGGGTTATCTATTACGCTTTTACTTTTTTAGTTTATGATTTTCGAGCCGAAAACCTGGCTTTCTGTCCGAGGGCTTTAGGCCGTGATGTCAAACCCCACCCCCACCCCCCCGGTCTTCTTCGCATAGGTCCCACCACACATTCGTACCAACATTCGCACCAATTTCACCTCGCCCGAGACCTGCTGTATCTCTCTACTCAGAGCCCTTCTTTTTTTTATTAAGTAGTTCGTGAAAGGCAAACCCTATTGCCCAGTTTCACGAAGCTAGAATAAATATTTAACGACCTGTTCAGATTACTAATAACAGACTATGATTCGGGTTTTTGCCATGACAACAAAATATTTAGAAGCAAGCATTGATTAACTAACCGGCCGTTAAATGTTTGATCGAGCTTTGTGAAACAGGGTAAATGTGTCTCTAAGACTAGAACTTGATTGTTGTGGCATTAGATGAGCGCTTTCTTGCTTTTTAGATAGCTGGAATTTATAAAATTATGTCTTTAGAAATATATATATATATATATATATATATATATATATATATATATATATATATATATATATTATATATATATATATATATATATATATATATATATATATATATATATATATATATATATATATATCCCACTGAGCAAGGTAATATTGCATTAACATTGCAGAATCTTTTCCAAGGCAAGTGTAAGTTTGCTAGATTACTTGCAGAAAGCCTCCTGCAAGTTTGTTGCAAATGACAAATCTTTCCCCCAGTGACGTTACAAATGCAAGTGTTTCTTTTGTAACCTTACTGCAAGTTTACTGTAATGAGCTGTTACAAACTTTCTTTATACTTACAAATGTTACCTTACAGCAAGCATCAATTTTAAAAGGGCCTAGCAAAGTTTTAAAATTTAAACTTACATTTGCAACTTATCTGCAATTGTATATATTATATATATACAGTGCAAGTTTGTAACTTGGAATAATTCCAATTAATCTACTTCAGCTTTTTTCAAAAATGCTCGGAGTCAGATAATATTCTCAGTTACAATCTTTTCAAAAATGTATTATACAATTTGTGTCAAATGTAATTGATAATTTTAGTAAATGACAACCTTAGCTTTTTGTTGGCTATTTTTAAAGTACACATCAAGCGATACAAAACCACCAAATTTCAAATTTTTATTATAAATCTTGAGTTGAAAGCACGAAAAAAAATTGTTTATCAATGAATAAAAATTTTAATTCTGCTGGTTGTCTACAACTCCACATGTAAGAACTTGAACTCGTGATATCGTTATTAATTGACTGATTTCAAAAATTCTTTTTTCTAAATGAATACCAATTAATTGTTTTTGATATTGTTTTACTAAATAACCCTTAGTCGTCTAGGAAAACGTGTGAAACACCAATAACAACAAAAACGTCTTCTGCAGCATTAATTATTTTGAGAGGCGAAAATTTTTTTAGCTTCTAAAATATGTGGTAACATATGTGACATAAAATAAAGTCACATATCAAATACTATTGTGAAAAAAGAAATGTCTAAAATGGTGAGTTTATTTCGATTTTAAAGAAAGTTTAATTAAGCAAACGTAAGAATATGCAATGGATAAATCAAGCGCAGGGAAATGAATACAACTTCAATGCGAAAATAGCTTAAATATGGCAACAGTCTCTGAAAGTGTTCACACATATGCCTTAACTATTCCCGGTAAGTATATATATATATATATATATATATATATATATATATATATATATATATATATATATATATATATATATATATATATATATATATATAAAGGTCTGTGGCTAGTGGAACTTGCCTTCCAAAGCTTTTGCCTAACGCACTCACACACACAGACTCACACACTACAAAGAATTAATACAAGTAGTATGTAACACTATACACATATTTAAAAGCTATTTTTCAGCACCAGTTAGTAGTTTAGAGCACCAATAAATTCCTTCACCTTGGTTTTTGTTTTATAACATCCACTAGTGCCTACTGTAATCTTGTTAGTGGGAGCATCTTAATAACATTAGGTAGAAAATTGAGGAATTTGAGTCCCAAGTAATTAAACATCTGCTTTGTTTTCTCCCTTTTGTGCAACTGTATTTTTAATTCATGCCTGCACCTGGTATTGATGTTGCGAGCTTTATCATTCACTGGATATTTTGGATACATATACTGAAGAAGAATATGGCTTGAAGGGTACCTAAGTATCCCATTGGCCTCGAACACACCAGGGCAGCTTTTTCTTGGACCTACGCACACAATGTCCTTATTGCTCTTTTTTGCATGATAAACATATGTTCCGCTGCTGACGAGTTAACCCATATGAATGTTCCATACGATAGCATACTACGACAATGAGCAAAATAAGCAATCGTAGCAGCTAGATGGGTACTGTATTGTTACACTGTTCTTATGATGTCGATTGCTTTGGATAAGCCTCCTGCTTCCATAGGTCAATCATGTCATTTAACGTTTTAAAATGAATTGGTCTGACCAGGTAAGACGACATATCCATGCTGCTTCTAAGGACATAACAAAATTCGTATTTAGCAATAAGGTTTTCTTTTTCGTTGAGTATATTTCATAAAAAGAAACAAATATAAAACGGAGCACACATTTTAAAATAATTCACCAGTAGCGACATACCAACATTTAATTATGCTACTGAAAAGTGACTAATTTTATTGAATTCACACATCTATTTACTTAGTATATAGCTGTTTTAGGGATCATTACCTGACTTGTTTGTCGATATACTCCATGTTTCATTCCCCACACTCCAGACAACAAATTACTTAACCAAAATTCAAACAATTCAGGCTACAATAAGTCAGGTCGCTGTTGGCGTTGGGGTTACTATTGGACGACGATGACATACGATCGAACATACACGATCACGAAAACGGAGGGAATTCAAATAAATGTTTACAAATTAAAACAAACTTTCAGAAACATTTACAATTGTAATTTTACGTGAGCTTACAAATGGAGAAAACCAACAAGCCCGCAAATGAGATATTATATTTGAAAGTTATGTTAAAGTTTCATTCGTAAGTTTGCATTGCTTTTAGTGAATTTTCTTAGAAAAAATTCACTAATGAGGAGATCTCGACTTTTGAATTTTGAAAAAATTTCTTCAAATGAGCGCGATTTAGGACCCCTAGAACCCATATCCGGGTCAGTTTCAATTTTTATATGTTTATATATATATATATATATATATATATATATATATATATATATATATATATATATATATATATATATATATATATATATGTATCACACCGATAACTCAAAAAATCATGGACCGATTTTGATAAAATTTAGCATGTGCCTTCCTTTTGTAAGTAGCTTGGATAAGTTCGTTAGCTAGGAAAATCGGACTAGGTTTTCCAGGAAAATTTTGGGTTTTCTTTCGAAAAAAAATTTTATCTCGAAAAATAGGAAAGCTATGGTAACCAAATTTGGTACGTAAGTTTACGACATTAAAAGGAAACTATATACCAAAATTTATATTTCTATGTTAAAAGAAAAAAAAGATATAAAAAATATTTCGTGCCAGATCATTTCTATGAAAATTCACTACCATAACGCACTTGCTGCGTCCAGACTTTTTTTTGGTTGCAGACATTTAGAAATGTTGCAAACTTAACTTGCTTAATGGTAACTTATCTAACGTTGTGGTAAGCATTTCTAAGTTACCATATATATATATATATATATATATATATATATATATATATATATATATATATATATATATATATATATATATATATATATATATATATATATATATATATATATATATATATATATATATATATATATATCTATATATATATACATATATATATATATATATATATATATATATATATATATATATATATATATATATATATATATATATATATATATATATATATATATATATATACAGGGTGGCGCATTGAAAACGAAACAGACCGATTTGCGTCCAGAAAATTTTTTTTAAGAAACGCTGAAACACGTCAATTTTAATATTGAGGGAGACATGTTTTTACATAAAACTCAACTTTGTCACATCAACCCCTTGAGGGTGGTGATAACAACCCTTATATTTTAAATAAGAAACATGAGTCCAGTGTTACATCATTTGAAAGCTCTTACTTTTCTGAATTCTGTACACTAATTTTTTTGGAAGTTTTATCAACTCGTTTAAAAATTATTCACAGTTGGAGTTGCAAGAACATATTTCACTCATTGTGATAAGAAATGCCCTAATTAGTCATTTTTTTGTTAAAAAAACTAAAAAACAAAACCAAACGTTCAAAAATGTTTATTCAGTTAAGTAAGTGTTCAAATTGTTGATCACCAGCTTCCATACAAAAGTACAAATTTTGTTCAAAACGAGCTCTGATATTCTGGAGCATTTGTGGAGTTATTAGGCGGCATTCTTCAACAATGCGTCGTCGTAATTCTTCCAGAGACTCTGGTTCTGGTGCGTAAATTCTACTCTTTAAATTACCCCATAGAAAGAAGTCTAAAGGAGTTAAATCCGGTGATCTAGGGGGCCAGTCAATAGCACCTCTACGCCCAATCCATTGTCCTGGAAACTCTCTGTTCAAAAACACATTGTGAAAAATGCGGAGAAGCTCCATCTTGTTGAGACTCTAATTGATTTTCTTGATAGCACTCATAATTTTCAACAGTGTCAATTAGTAGAGGGTGAACGATATCTTCTAGTAACTCCAAATACATTTCACCACTCAAATTTCCATCAAGAAAAATTGGTCCGATTAAACGGTCTCCAAAAATGTCAGTCCAAACATTCAATTTCTGTGGAGTTTGAGTGTGGACTTCGTGAAAATTTCTTGGATTATTATCTGCCCAATAACGACAATTCTGATGATTGACTGTAGAGTTTAATAAAAACGTACACTCGCCTGAAAAACAGATATTGAACAGAAAGTTCCCGTTATCAGCTATTCGTGCAGTCATAACTTCACAAAACTCTCCAGCCGCCGATCAAAATCATCTTCATTCAGTTGTTGTACAAGATGAATTTTATACGGGTGAAATTTATGATGCTTCAATATTCGCTGAACAGTTCTTGTTTTGATGTTTGAAACAGTGGCCAATTTTCTCGTGCTCAAAGTTTGGTCTGCAGCAATTTGTCCTAAAACCCCAATCTCAGTAGTCTCATTTCTAACCGGAAATTCACGTTCAGGATCCCGTTATTTGTTGGCTACTGAACAACTTTGTAATGTATTTTCTGTTAACATGTCTGTTCGGATGTCGTTCAGTAAACAAATTTGCGGGACGGTTGGCACAGTCATCGTTTTTGAAAAAAAGAGTAATTATTTCAACTCTTTCTTCTACAGAATACACCATTGTGAAATTAAATTTCGGTAGTGCTATCAGGTATCAAACCGACCGATAAACTGAAATAATAAACCGCATTTCTCTCATTCCGATAAGAAATGTTCTGATAGTCAATTTTTTGTTTACAAACCAACAAAACATTGACTATCAGCACATTTCTTATTGGAATGAGTGAAATGCGTTTTTTCATCTTCAACTGTGAATAATTTTTAAACGAGTTGATAAAACTTCCAAAAAAAAAAAAAATAGTGTGCTGAATTCAGAAAAGAAACAGCTTTCAAATGATGTAACACACGACCCATGTTCCCTATTTAAAATATAAGGGTTGATGTGACAAAGTTGAGTTTTATGTCAAAACATGTCCCCCTCAATATTAAAATTGGAATGTTTCAGCGTTTCTTAAAAAAAAATTTCTCTGGACGCAAATCGGTCTGTTTCGTTTTCAATGCACCACCCTAGAATATTCAAAAAGTTGCATTGTCGACGAAGGTAAACAAAGTGAGCAAAAAATGTGCCTTAAATAAATAATTTTAGGCTATATTTTTTATTTATTAAGTTCTTTTAGATTCACAAAACTCTCGGTTCAAAGTTTTGAATAATTTTCGACAAGTTTTGCTTATTAACTCTAACCAAAAAATACCCGCAGGGACTTTAATTTTTTTAAACAATACATGATTTTCTTTGCATTCAAACATTAGAAGCAATGTTGTGGCCCTAAATATATCTAAATGACTTCTATCGTTTAAACTAATTTGGGTTTATTATCGGAAAAATGATCAAATAATTATAGCGTATGGACTCTTAGGTGACAGACTGCATAGTATATGCTTATTAACTTGCTTTCAGAAAAGAAACAAGCAGAGTGTACGAACTAGAGTATTCGTCAAAACGAATGAAAAATCTTTTATTTTATGACTCACTGCTGACATAGTAAGGATAATTCCCGAGTCGGGTTACCCCAGTTAACGTGTCACCTGTCATTGATGAATATAAATGCATAAGTTTCAAGCGGGGGTATTGAGCAACTCAAACAATTTATTATTTAATTGATTAACGCAATGAGCAGTATTATAATGTAAAAACCTGTCAACTGATATATCCTTGGTGGCGTTTGGTGTGCTGTACACATGCTTACAACTATTGCAATATCACCTATTGTATTCAAATTCGACCTCACGACACCGCTGAACTGATTCCTATCGAATTATAATACCGTGCTGAAATTAACTGAGCCCTGAAAATTACCTTCAAATCGAAATTTGCTCGTTATGATAACACGATACTGTTATGAATTCATAATGAGTTTAATTATTAGAATTTCTTCTACAACGTTTGTTTAATAACTGTGCTATTTATAGAAAAGGGAAATCCATTTTTGTTTCTCTTCATAAAATTTTTGGTGATACTGCATATTAGGGGCCAACTAGTTTTGGATAAATCGATTGCTGATAGATGAATTTTACTACCTTATATGCACTCTAATACTATTTTTATGTTACGGAAATTCGTTACTACATTCTGCGAATCTGTTGTTGCCGAGTTATTGACCTTATTAGTTAGACGCAGGTCACATACAATAAGTCTAACATTTTTTTTAAATTTTTTTTTGGTAAATTCATGGTTTTTTTTGCTTTCTTGTTGTCTCCAAGGTTTTAGCGAATTTTTATAAAAAACAATTCGCTAATAGCGAAATATCGATAGTGAGACTGCAAAATTTTTTTCAAACGAGCGACAATATGGGCCTCTAGAACCCGATACCAAGGTCTGTTTGAATTTTTAAATGTTTCTACCCGATAACTCAAAAAGTAATTAACCTATTTTGATGAAACTTGTCAAGTACTTTTCTTTTATTAATAGCTTGGATGAATTAGTTAGCCAGCCCGATCGGAACTGTTTTTTTCGAGAAAAAAAATCTGAAAAAAACTTTGTATCTCAAAAAATAACAGAGCTATTTGAAAAAAAATTGACAGGTATATTGTTCTGGTAAGTAGCTTACTACGTACTTAAATTCAACTTTCTACGTTTATAGAAAATTGAGTTGGTTAAATTTGAAACATTTAATAAAAAATCGCTACCATAACGCACTTGCTGCCTCCAGAATTTTTTTTGTAAGGTCAGCTTAGGTCAGGTCAGATCAGGTCACGTCGTTCAGGTCTGCGTGGTAGGGTGTTTCGAGCATAAACGACAAGAAAAAAGTTGTCCTTTTAGCCCCTAAACAAACTGGGTGCCTGAAGCCCATAGGCGTGATGGAGGGGAAAGAACGTTATTAAGTGAGCATTTTGATGCGAAATGTAAAAAAGCTGCTTATAGAAGTCTAACTGAGCGATTTCTGTCGATGTTCATTATTTATTTCCTTCCCTCCAGAACGCCAGTTCACTTCGAGTCCCGTAACTTTTGGGAGGGGTGGTTTCCACAACATTTTTCTTCTTGCTAGCGGATACCGGAGTGGTTTAGAGCGTGCTTCTGGACAAAACCTTTAAAAAGCCTGTTGACCCCTAATATGCAGTATTACCAGATTTGTTGTCGAATGGTGCAGTTTTGGTTCCAGAGACTAAGGTAAAACAATCAATAGAAAGTCTGGACGCAACAAGTGCGTTATGGAAGTGAATTTTCATAAAAATGTTTCTAATAACAAATATGTATCTCTAATGCCATTAGGCACAATCTGGTTACCGGTATACCTTAGATAGTATAAACAATGTACCATATTTTATCAAAATTACTTATTGTTTGAAAACGTACACAAATTTTCCGAACATAAACTTAAAATGTTTCCGAGAAAACTGGTTTCCTAGCCAACAGACCTTAGGTTAATAGCAAATTGAGTTATTGAAATTTGAAGGATTTAATGAAAGTTCGCTACCAAAACGCACTTACTGTGTCTCCATTTTTAGATATAATAACCGTGTAAAACCGTGTTCGAAAAAAAAAAACAATTGTAGGGATCACCAACGACTTATGGACCATCCTATGATTAAATATGTTTCTAAGATGAAGCTTAAGATACCCTATAATTAACGTATACAATTTTGTTTCGTATCTTGAAATATGTCACTCCGTATATATGTAAACAGATAGAAACTGAAAGTAAACCCCGATATGGATTCGAGGAACCTAGTTTGCGCTCATTTGAAGATGTCTTATTAAAATTCAAAACTCGCCGTCTCCTTAATAACGAATTTTTTCTACGAAAATTAGCTAAAAATTATAGACCGTTAAACCATAAACTTCACTAAGCCTACAGCCAAACTATCAACTCAACTAAACCTACAGCCAAAGCATCAGAGAAAGGGTATATTTGAAATGAATTTTCTGTAAATATTTTAGTAAAATGAAAGACAATGAATATTGAAACTGAAACTTAAGGCTTTGCAGAACACTATTCTTGTGACATTTTCTTTGCACAGTCCGCATTTGTTTCAGGTTCTTTGCCTAAATGTTGTTTTTTGCCTTTTAAACTTACAGACCTAAATTTTGGTGCGTGGGTCACTATTTATAATACAAACACGCGTAACAAATTTGGTTGCCTTTACTTTGTTATTTCCGGTGACATAAATTTTTTTCGAAAGAAAACACAAACTTTTCCGGGAAAACCTAGGGAGATATTTTTGGCTAACGAACTTATCCAATCCTCTTGCAAAGGGAAGATACTCAGAAAATTTTATCAAAGTGGGCCTATTATTTTATGAGTTATCGGGGTAATACATATGTATATATATATATATATATATATATATATATATATATATATATATATATATATATATATATATATATATATATATATATATATATATATATATATATATATATATATATAAACATATACAAATTGAAACTGACTATGGGTTCTAGGGGGCCTTGTTCGCCTAGTTAATTTGAAGAAATTTTTAAAAAATTCAAAAATCTGAATCTCCTCATTAGTCTTTTTTTAAAGAAAATTCACTAAAATCACAAATATATAATATTAGGTTTAGCGAAAACTCGTATATATATATATATATATATATATATATATATATATATATATATATATATATATATATATATATATATATATATATATATATATATATATATATATATATATATATCCGAACCATAACTCAAAAAATTCTTAACTGATTTGAACGAAACTTGGCACATATCTTCATTCTATTAAAATCGCGAACGAGTTCGTAAGCCGGCTATAACGGACATTTTCCACTTACAAATATACAAAAATATTTTTGGATACACTATATTTTTGAAACTATAAGAGTAACAATAATGAGACTTTACATGTAGCTAGATATAGTACAAATTAACCTCTCTGTTGTGAATTTTAAGTAATTAGGCTCAAAAAATTTGAAGTTTTTTCCAGATTAAAAATATAATCTGAGAGACATGAAATGAAACGACTAAGTGGTTAAAATACAATCCTGGCAAGGACAGAGTAGTTAGCTACCATGCGTAATTGATACATGCTACGGGCATTGTTCATAATTCGACGGTAACCAAACAATACAGATAACACGCATAAAACATACTACCTGAGCTAGCTATCGAAAAATCTCGACAAAAAAAATGCAAAAACCGTTTAAATCGTTTGTCAACAAATTACGTTGTGAACCCAGGTTTGTATGTACTCTTGCCCTTCCTATTAGCTAATTTCTGAACCTGGGCCTGGATGTACTCTCGCAACAATTACGACGTTTTAATGACAGATGACATAAAATTAAAAATTTGACAAGTGATTGGTTTTTTAAGTGGTGGATTCAATAAATGTTTAAAATACATTATATTTGTAGTGTGATGAAGGGCCCCAATTAAAGTGTTTCATATTATAAGAAAATATGAGAAGATACAAGAGAAAGAAATAAGTATTGTAAACAAAACGGGCTCAGGGTCTCTATAAAATTAATTTTAAAACAGTTTGTTATTTTATCTTTAAACTAAAAATAAGACGTCATTTAAGATCAGAACAGCCAAATGTGTTTCAAGTCACAATTAAATTAATTCTGGAATTACTGTTTACTTTTAGGATTTAAATTAAAAGTTAGAGCCTAGGTTGTCCAGGGTTAAGAACGTGTGCCTCTGAAGCGAAGGGTGCTGCGTTCGATTCCCAGGGTTCCCCTTTCACTTTTTTGAGCACATACTGCAATATTAACGTCAACCGAAGTTGTGATATTGTATTTGACTAAGTTAAATGTATCGACGTTCCGCCCTTCGGACAGGGCGTAAATCCATCGGTCCCGGGTCCATGCGATATTGGGCACATTAAAAATCACCACCCTCTTTAGTTTACCCTCCAGGGGTTCGGGAAAATTTCCAGGATAGTAAGCTGAAACTGCTCCTGGTGTCTGGGACTGGCCATAGTCGCGAAATAGACTGACGTTAAAGTAAAAAAAATACATGATAAATAAATACATAATTAAATAAAATTTTCTGCGACAGCAACTTTCTCTCGGTATACCACGTAAGCAAATAAATTATTAGCCAGCGTTGATCGCTTAACCGTAGAGTGTCCGCCTGACATGCGGGCTGCCCGGGTTCATTTTCGGCGCGATCCATGTAACATTTTGTTTTGTTTCACTTTAATATTTGGTAATAATAATTATAATAAAAATAATTTATTCGGACCAAAACTATACAAAGTAAACATAGTTTCCAAATGTCATACGTTTGGACCAAGATCTCATTTTTATTTAAAACTGACGCCTTTTGAGTCTAAAATTATAATTTTCAACAGACATTTTCTATTGTTGATATTAGTGATTTTTTATTAAGAAAATTCACTAACAGAGAATTTGTTTTTTAAAAGCTTTTTTGTTGGAAAAACCGGTTCGATTAGGTTGACTAAAACGAAATCATCCAAGCGATTAGTAAGGAAAAATACCTGCCACGTTTATAATTTTGAAGATACTTTTCTTTTCTAAGTATGAATTAAGTTTACTTCTGAAAAGCTTTTAGGCTTTAATTGAAATTTATAATACAAATTTCTTTGGAAAAAATTCTACAAATGAGCGCGTATTAGAAACAGTAAAACCGATCTTCAAGGTTTGTTTAAATTTAAAGTATTAATTTTGGTAATATGCCGTACTAATAATGTACAATTCTTGTGAAAATTTACAAATATAACGCACTTTCTGCGTCCCGGAATTTTTTCTTGATTGTGAGAGATTATTTCATTATCGAACCGAACGAAACAAACTTACGTGGAGAAGACAAGGAGCTGACAGATAAAACCAAAGGTGTGGATCAACACAAGATAAAGTCAACCTTAACAATACTCAACATAGAATTGCAATTTAATCTGCCATGTGCGCTGCATATAAGAGACTGCTGAGAAAATTTAGTAAAATAAGTAAAGAAAGCCTTAAAATTTGCATTAAAAGAGAGAAACCGTAAAGAGTAAATACTTCAAAAGGGTCTGGATAAAGCTGAAAACCTAGTTAACAACACTGATGTTAGACCCAACAGATCAATTTTGTTTTACGCCAAATGATCTCATAATTTATAAATACAGTAGACTAATATTATTTTAGTGTGACGTAAATTTGTGTTTAAAAAAGCATTGGTAGTCGCACAACAAACAGCAAACAATTTCTAAAAGAGGTGGCTGAGAGAATATCTACCAACCTTGGTTAAGATAAATAAATGGTTTGAAGATATGTACGGTTTAAAAATTATTCATGATGTGGTAAATGAAAACTTACCGAAAAATACATAGAGTAATAGCTTTGTATCCAGGTTGCGATGAGCCTGTTTGTGTTGTAGATGTTAAGACAGCAGGAGGAGTTTTTAGAAGAGCAATTGTAAAGTTGTGCAAGCTGGAAGTTTCATAGTTTTATTTAATGTTAAATTGTATATAGGTCCTACATTGGAGAGGAAGAATGTTTGGACCTTATATTTATGTATTAATTAATAGTTGTTATAAATAAGTTTATATCGTTAAAACAAAAATATATTTGACAACATGGTTCACAGAGAGTTTAGTAGTATAGTTGTTCGGCTCACACTGGTCAAGTAAGCAGCTCGTAGATTCTGTAATGTAATTTTCGGTTCCGCAAAATTGTGTGGTCTGTTGACGTAAGTTTTGGTTTTTAAATACCTCCATAAATATAATCCAGGGGTGTAAGATCTGGGGATCTCGTAGGCTATTCTATCGGTCCTTACCTGCCAATGTACTTCCTACAAAAGCAATTTGTTAAGAAACCCCCGAACAGGGTGCGAATTGTGTGGGGGTGCGCCGTCTTCTTGTTACCATATATTATTATTTGGAAGGTCAGATTCCTTGTCGTTTGAAATTTTTTCTGCAAACACTGAAACAAGTTCGTTTTGAAAAAACTCTAAATATCGGTTTTAGTAAAGGTTCCTTTAAAGACGAAAGGTTCTACTATCCTTCTATCAATATTCCAGCCCACACATTTAATATCTGCGGGTATTGAGTATGTGTCTCCATCATCCCTCATCAACACCAATACCTAAAAGTTAACAGTTATTGGAGCCAAATGTGACCTCATCCGAAAAAAACATTCTCGGTGCAAATGTCTATTTGCTTGACAGTGCGACAGTTCTCAAACCGATTTCCTGGTAAATGTATGAGAACAATTGAGTGGCCATTAAGATTACCGGTTTTGGCTCTACTAGATTTATAACTTTAGAGGCATCTTAAATCTGTGATTTACAAAGCACAGCCTGTTGTTATTGGCGATTTTAAAAAACTAATTGCAGGAGCGTGCAGATCACTCTTATTAGAAATATTTTGGAATGTTAGGGAAGCATTCGAAAATAAATTCCGTCAGTACCATCACCACACTTCTTGTAGTTCAGTTTTAGGCATAATTCTAAGACAGCTAACAGGTAAATACATAAATTGATAATGTGATTATAAAAATAATAAAATACAGTGCAACAGCCATATTCTCGCCATATTCTTGCGGTTAGTGAGTACTCCAAGCAGGTAACTTCTAGTGAATCTTGTGGTTTGATAACATTTTTCAAAAACTGCTTAAGGCTAGATTGTCCCTATATTGGGGTAAAAATGGGCCAGGGCTGACAATTTTCTATATTGTTCGTTAGTTGTATACAGTCTCTATTTTTTTAACACTTTGTGTTATTTGGAGCTGGCGTGATAACATACTACTTGGTTCCGCAACTCGGTAACGGCACGTCCACCACTCACTTAATGTTGAAAAACTGCTTATCCAACAATTAAAACAAAACCCCGTTGTAGAGGTCATTGGACGAACTTTAAGATGAGGTGCCACTCGATCGCCCTTCCCTATTGATATTTTAGAGGGTTAGGCTTTCGCCGCTAGGATGTAGACCTAGGAATGAGGTTAGCACCCCATCATGATGAAATCGAATTGTCTCGCAAAATTTTAATATTACGTACCAAATCAGGGATATTTAGGGTGGGAAGTTTTAAAATTGTTTCCTCTTGTACATCATTGCATAATAATTTATAATTTTAAGTGGTCTTTCTTACAATAACACAGTGAGCTTTGCAACTGAGAAACACTAGTGCTAACCATATATACTTTGCATGTATTGTTGTCGCCCTTACTTGGTGAATCCATGTTATACTAAATATAAACATAAAGACTTCTTCTCTGGGTGCACAAATGCTTGTTAGTGAATTTTCGTAGAAAAAATTCACTAATGGGGAGATCCAGACTTTTGAATTTTGAAAAAATTTTTGCAAATGAGCGCGAACTAGGACCCTTAGAACCCATATCCGGGGTTAGTTTCAATTTTTATATGTTTATATATATATATATATATATATATATATATATATATATATATATATATATATATATATATATATATATATATATCACACCGATAGCTCAAAAAATAATACGCCGATTTTAATAAAATTTGGCATGCACCTTCCTTTTATAAATGGCTTGGATAGGTTCGCTAGTCAGGAAAATCGGACGAGGTTTTCCAGGAAAAATGTTTTTATCTCAAAAAGTAAAAAAGCTATGATAACCAAATTTGGTAGGTAGGTTTAATATATAAAAAGTAAACTATACGTTAAAATTTATGTTTCCATGTTACAATAAAAAAAATTATAACAAAATATTTTGTGCCAGATCATTTCTATGAAAATTCACTACCATAACGCACTTGCTCCGTCCAGGTTTTTTATTTTCATTTTCGCCACCCATTCTTAAACCGTAGTAATACATATATTTTCTTTTGTTGCGGTAAATGTTCTGGAACACCTTCATGATTTTAAGCACACCCAGTATCTTATGATAGGCCTCGTGAAGTCGCTTTACTGTTAGCTACGAAATTGTGCTGTTTTTTAGTAGACTGTCAGTCAGCTGTTGCTTGATCTTGATAAAATTATCTAAGTTCTATGTTACAAAAATATATATGTATATATTAACGCAATAAAAAACACATTACGAAAAAGTAATAATACACCAAATGTTATATTCAAAAAAAAAATTATTTATATTTCAAAAAACTCAACGCTCAGTTGTTTTTGCTAAATTATAAAAGTCCGTACTACTTTTCATCTATCACTTTCTCTGGATCTCAAAATAAAAACATTAGAGGGGTAAAATCGCCCTGTACGATAATCTGATATTAGAAACAATACAAGAATAAAACCAAATAACGTATTTTGTTCCAGAGACGCTTCACATTACCTCCAGTCACAGAATAATAAAGTTACAATAATTCCATACTATGGAGGAGCTAAAGGACAAGCTCTTCAAATTATCGAGACCCCAAATGGTACAGTCATTACTTCCATTATCAAGCTCCCACCTAATTATTTCGATAAACCTCAAGAAGAGGAAAAAATTAACATCACAGAAATCGAACACCCACAGATTCCTTCTAAATACGATCTAGATTTTGGCAATAGTATTAAGAACATTCACAACACAGCCATTAAAATAATAAACCTACAAGAACGAGCAAAGAAAAATGGTAAACTAAGCAAAGATGAGGAGGAGCTTTATCAAAAAAACATGGAAGCATTGAATTTATCAGCAAAAAACCTTGCAGAATCACAAGATCAGTCTGGAGATTTTGAATTTGAAAACCGCGAAGGGCTGAATGCATGGTTTGAGAGGAAAAAGCAGAATCAGAACAAAGATAAGGACAAGCAGAAAGAAGAGGAAAGGAAAAAGAAACAAGAGGAAGAAAAGAGAAAGAAAGAGGAAGAAGAAAAGAAACAAAAGGAAGACGAAAAGAAACGGGAAGAAGAAAAGAAAAGGGAAGAAGAAAAGAAAAAAGAACAAAAGAAGGAGGAAGAAGAAAACGAGGAGGAGGAGGAGGAAGACAATGATGATTCTATAACGATAAATCTACCACCAGAAGACGCCTCAGTCGCTGAAGCTCGGCCTGTAGGTTTAGCAATTGCCGGTGAGTTATGCTTTTAAAAATTGAATTTATTGAATTACACATATAGATATTAAAGTTTCCCCTAAAAATCGAGCATTAAATTTAAATGGATTATTTAGTGGTACGTGTTAATCTAACTTACTTGATTGTTTTTATCTGCCAGAAATTAGATTCCACAGTTCTAAATTAATTATAATGGCAAAACTTCCACATTTCTTTTCGACTTTTCTTTTATGCACATGGCCAAATGTACTTTCTGTTGCAGTTACTTGCGTTTAGCAAATTTTCGTTGCAAAAATTCAGAAATCAGGAGATCATAACTTTTGAATTTTTTTTAAATTTCTTCACATGAGCGCTAACTAGAAACCCCAGAACCCATGCTCGGGGTAAGTTTCAATTTTTATATTTATATACAGAGTGAGTCATAACTCTTGGTACATAGAGTAAGCACGGGTTATTTGGACCAAAATATGAGGATTGGACCAAACATGCTTTAATACAATGTTGCTTTGGAAAAATATACAGTCACCTTTAACAGGTGATATATTACGTCTATATCGTCACAACGTGTGGAAGTATCGCATCGGCGACAAAAATGTCAACACTTTTTTTTTCACTTAGACTTCGTAAAAAGCAAGAAAACATATAGAAAACATAATTTGGAAACGAAATTTTTTGTCTGTCGCTTTGTCTGTCTGTCGGTCTCTATGTCTCTCTGTTTGTAGCCACGATAACTTTAGAACGAATTGAGATATCGTCTTCAAATTTAGTATACAGTTAGCACCCGACAAACGAACGGTTCTAATTACTTTTGGGTAAAATAGCTTAATGTGGTAGGGGATGAATGAGGGGTGATTTGGTGAAAATTGAATTTTTTTCATTAAAACTCGAGTGATATAACGTTTCAAGGTTTGTTTATTATAAAACTTTTAATTTTACAAAGCATTTGGTATTCCGTGCTGAAATTTAATTAGGGGTTGAATTTGTGAGGGTGGAATATCAGTGACAGAAATTTCGAATTTTTTTTGTTGCTAAAACGGAGTAAAAAGTCTCAAAATATACAGAAAACTTGATTCAGGAACAATTTTTTTGTCTGTCTGTCGGTCGGTCGGTCGGTCGGTCTGTCGGCCTGTATGTCTGTCTATCAGTAGGTGCAATAACTTTTCAATGGATTAAGATATCATCTGCAAATTTGGTACACAGTTAGCAACCGACAAACGAACGGTTCGATTTATTTTTGGGTAAAATCGCGCCAGTGAGTAGGAGATGAATGGGTGGTGATTATGTGAAACTTGATATTTTTTCGTTAAAACTCGAGTAATATAACGTTTCAAATTTTGCTTATTATAAAATTTTCAATTGCATCAAACACCTAGTATTCTGTGCTGAAATAAATTTATGGGTTAATATGTGGGGGTGGAATATCGGTTATAGAAATTTCGAAAAGTTTGTTTGTTAAAACGGCGTAAAAAGGCTCAAAACATAGAGAAAACTTGATTCTGTAAGAAAAATTTTTTGTCTGTCGGCCTGCAATAAATGAGGGTGACTTGGTGAATTTTTGTTGTTGTTGGGTACAGGAATGCGAATATTTTCTTTGTTGTCAAGTCATGGGCCCTAAATTTGTTTCATGAAATGTCTTTCTGGGAAGAGTAAATTAGCACAGCTATGTAGAAGCTATGATTCAATTTGTAGCACTTTTTTTTCGTTTTTTGCTAATAGTTTTACAGCGTATTTATAAATCGTTATCAAAATTGGCACAGAGGTATAACTTTAGGCAGAAAATATAATTTTACATTTTGTTCCAAGGAAGCCACATGAGCTATCCCTGTTGATGAAATTGAGTCACACCTTGTTTGACGAAACTTTTTAGTAATTTTGATTATAAAACATAATAAACATTATTTTTATGTAAAATTACTTCACGTCTTCCAACGTGATAACTTCAATCGTTTTCTAGAAAAGCGCAATTGAACATTTCACAGCCTTGGGAAGGAATTTCAAATAATATTTCATTTATATATAGTGTGCTTTGGAGTGCCAGGGCTATGCGGACGACATTGTCATCATAGTCCGAGTAAAGGTTGCACAGTGAGTGTGGCGGCGCATGCAGACAGCACTGAAAGTGGTGGAAGGGTGGACGGTTGGTCAAGGGTTTCGGAGTGAGCCCCGAAAAAGCAACCATCATACCGTTTACGAGGAGGAGGAAGTGGGATAGCCATAGAACTCTCACTCTATACGGTGGGAACATTCCAATGGCCAGGGATGTAAAATATCTTGGGGTCTTATTGGACTCTAAGCTAACCTGGAATGGACACGTAGAAAAAATACTGCGTAAGGCAGTCATGACCTTAGGCGTCACTAGACGGCTATATGGTAAAACGTGGGGACTAAGACCTAGTATGGCCCACTGGCTGTACACAAGGGTGGTCAGACTATCGCTAACATATGCGGCACTGGTTTGGTGGCCTAAGGTGACACTCCAGTGCCAAACAAAAACTAGGCAAGATCCAAAGGATGGCTTGCCTAGGCATCACATGGGCCATGTCTTCAACCGCAACAGCCGCCATGGAGGTGTTACTAGATCCCCCCCACACACACACACTTAGTTATTATGGGGAAGGCCAGTCTAGGACTACACAGACTAGCCTGCAATGGTAGACTGAAAGTTAACTCACGCTTCAGGGGCCACTGCAAAATTCAGGAGATAGTGAAGAAGCCCATGCTTGAAATGAGTTCAGACGTCGCGAGCCTGCGAATCTGCAGGGAAGACAACTTTACAGTGGAAATCCCCGACCGTGAGGCATGGCGGAAGGAGACGCCAGGCATACCACGTGGTGCGCTCGTCTGGTTCACGGACGGATCCAACGGGGGCAGGTGTTTATTTAGAAGGAGCGAGGGTAAGTCATAGTATTTCCCTCGGAGTTCATGCAATAGTCTTTCAGGCCGAAAGGTACGCTATCCTGCACTGTGTGCGGGAGAACAAGAGGAGGGGCTACACCAACAAGCGGATCCTCACAGCCACAGACAACCAAGCAGCCCTTAAAGCCCTAAGTGGCCCACGGGTAAATTGTGGCTGGTGAGTAGTGAGTGCCGAGACGAGACGAGCGACCTGGCTGTGCAGAATGAGGTCACCCTCATCTGGGTAACGGGTCACTCGGGGGGTCAAAGGCAATGAAGAAGCTGACAGTCTCGCGAAGAGAGGGTCAGCAGAACCATTTATGGGACCAGAACCAGCTCTGGTGACAAAGAGCACTGCCAGGAGAACCATTAAGTCCAGGGCTCAGACATGGGAAGTCAATAATTAACGAACCCACTTCAAAGAGAGCTGTGGAGCTGCTAAATCTTAGCAGAGGACAGCTCAGAAACATAACAGATCTCTTGACGGGACAGATGGCCGTCAATAAACACCTGCATAATATGGAGCGGTTCGAGGGAGACCTCGCATGCAGGACCTGCGGCGAGGGGGAGGAATCAGCCCAGCACATTGTATGCGAGTGTAAAGCTCTGGACCGCAGAAGACATCTGATCTACGGTCAGTCTAGACCGCAGACAGAGCATTATAAAACTTCACCCTACCAATCGCTGTGCAGACTAGTTCAAGGCACACTGATTTTAAAGTGGGTGGAGTAAAAAGACTAAGGGCATGCACAATAAACCAAAGGTTGCAGCGCTATCGGGGCGGCAAGGCCGCGGACGAGCCCTGAGCGAGAAAAAAAGGACAAGCTGAACTCTGACTTCTTTTCAAGTAGATGTGAATGCCCCCATCTCGTAGGATATGAAATAAAAGTCTGAGCGCAACAAGTGGGTTGTGGAAGTTAATTTTTGTAAAAATGCTTTTAATATACCGAATATGTATTTTTTATTTAAAGCAGGCATGAAATTTAGTTACCATTATAACCTACAGTAGTATATAGTAGTGGTATAAAGAATAATGTACCATCTTTCATCAAAAGAACTATATTGTTTGAAAATGTACAAGTATTTTCCGAAGATAAACTTAAGATGCACCTGAAAAACTGGTTTTCTAGCCAACAAACCACGGGCTAATAGCAAATTGACTTATCGAAATTTGTAGCATTTAATGAAAATTCGCTACCAAAACGCACTTACTGCGTCACGATTTTTTTTCTTACAATCATCCATTTTTTATGAATAATGCAAGAATATAAGGGGTGTTCGATTAAAAAACAAGAAAATTTGAATCACCAACGACTTATGGACCACGCAGTGATTGTAAAAATAATTTTATAAGATGCGGCTCACAAGCACCCTATAATTAACATAATTTTTTTCTCGTAACTTGTGATATATTGCTTCAATTTTTATGTATATATATATATATATATATATATATATATATATATATATATATATATATATATATATATATACATATACATATACATATACATATACATATACATATACATATACATATACATATACATATACATATACATATACATATACATATACATATACATATACATATACATATACATATACATATACATATACATATACATATACATATACGTATACATATTTAAACATAAAAGTTGAAACTGACCCCGGATATGTGTTCTAGGTGGCCTAGTTTGCACTTATTTAAAGAAATTTTTTCAAAATTCAAAATTGGAAATCTTCTCATTAGAGATTTTTTTCTACGAAAACTCACTTAAAGAGGCGAGATAAAATTATAGTCAGTTTAGGAGCATACATTTTTAAACCAATTGCTGAGATTCATTCGGGACCCGGTGTCTTTTTGATGTCTAAACTTTCCAATATTGGCTTAGTACAATGTCTGAAAAATGTTTGTCATTTTTGACTTTACAGCTGGAATAGTCGGTGGGTCTTTCCATGCAGAGAAAGTGTGGAATTATAATCCAATACCCGGAAAAATAGATCACATTTTTCTTTTGACCATAAAACGAGTACTCCGTCATTTGGAACCAGGAGAGGAAGTGAGTTGGTAGTAAATTTTCTACCTGTAATTTTTGCCATAGACCAGAGTAGTCGAATATTGTTTGGATATGGGATGACTTTGTCTCTTGTTGATTGGTGGAAGTCATTTTTGGTCTAAATGATTCTATGCTTGCTCCTGTTCCTTACTGACATAAAGGCGGAGCTTAGCTGCTACAATTTTTGAGCTTAAAATCGTCGACAGAATTTATAGTAACCTACTGCTATTCGGCAGGTTTTATTGGACAAAGAATTTAATTTGGAATTGACATGTTTTGATGAATGAGGAATATCAGTCTACATGTCTAATAAGATTAATTCAGTAATTGAGTTGGTGCATTGTGTGTAATTATTAGATCGTTGTATACACTTGTTATTAATTAAATTAAGCAAATATTATTTACATCACTTTAAATACTCTAAATATAATAGTAAAGCTACTGACTTGTACTTAAAATTATTTACAATTTAATTTGCAACAAAAATTTACCTACTGCATACCATTCTTGTGCGCAACTTTTCATTTTTAGGTAACCACTTCATAAAATATAATTTTTGTAGATATAGGACCACAAAATGAATTTTCTTTGATGAGCTGAAGAAAAACTTCTCAATTGCAAAAACTTTGCGAATATTATCGGAAAACTTGCTGACGTATTTGTATAAGAAGCTTCCTTGAAGCTGTTAGTACAGAGCACAAAAAATATATTTGGTTACACTTACTTTACAACTGGTCAGCCTAGTATTTCGTAAAGTACAAAAGGTATGCTAAACTTTTACGTTTACCTCAAAGCAGCCTCAATAAAATTAAATTTCTAAAATGCAAAAGAAAAAGCAAACCATTTCGTATGTCTTTTTGTCATTAAAGCTCCGGTAATTTTAATTGCTAAAAGCTTTAGCAGAGGCTATAGTACTTTTGTTTTCTGAAACTCTCCATAATGACTAAATCGTCTTGTACACACCCCGGGGTAAGCAAACTTTTACCCGCAGTTGGACCATATTTTGAAAATACCATAAATTTGTAGGTTAAAATATTGAAGCTTAAGTCCTAAAATTGATAGATTTTTTTTTTTGGTGCAGGTGAAGGTGGTGTCGCAGCCAGCAAGCCCATAGCGACAGCCGTAGTGGGACCCGGTGGACTGGCTATAGCTCGTCCTGTAGGTACCGCTATTGCTGGAGTGGATCCCAAACAAGCACTTGTGCCTATCTACGCAGAAGGTTATATCAGCGGATCCAAACCGAAGAACCCCAACAACAAGAAGACAGAAAGCAACAGCGAATTTTTAAACAGACTCATTACAAAGTACCATCAAATATAAATATACACCCACTCAATTACTTTGTATTAACTTATTATTAGAGAAAATATAGTACTTAGTAAACCACTGTTTATTTGCGTTTTCTTTAACTTCACTAAATTAACTAAAAAACAATTGCTTTGGAGAACACAAGTTACTACAATACTTTTTTAGGCCTAATGATCGCTTCTCTAACAAAGTCAGCTTCTTCAAATAATAAATAAGCTTAGATAGTTGATTCATCATGTGATAAAGCAGGCTTACTTAGCAAAACGATCGTCAGTTCTAAAAGAAGGTGTTGTGATGAATTTTGTTCTCAACAATGTGCTTACTGGTGCTCACCACGGGTTTCAATTTTCAGATAATATTTTAGAGATAGTGGCATAGTTAACCTATTACCCGTTTATGGAAAAATCATGACTTTATAATCTTTAAAAAATCATTTTTGTTTCAAGGCAGCCTTTTTATTAGCAATTTTCGTAAATAAAATTCGCTATGGAGGAGAGCGCGATTTTTAAATTTTAAAAATATTTCTGCAAATGAGCACGAGATAGGCCCCCTAGAACCCACATCCGGGGTCAGTCTCAATTTCATTTCATATGCGGTTGAGATCAAAGAAGGTCCAGATGGTTCAAATAAGGCTTAGACTTAAAAATACTCTAAACCTACTATATACTTATTACAAACACACAAGAAGACCAATAAATCGATAGACAATTTAACTATCCTTTTACCTTACACAACAAATATCTGTAACCCGCTTAATCAGAAACGTATCGTTACTAAAGTACGTTCCATAATAAACTTTACCGGCCCGCCTAATGACCCTGATAACGAGTCAGATAGACGACACGCTACAAATAATACAAGACTTACGGCGAACGGTAAGATTTCTATTTTTCAACACACTAAGACCTCAGATACGATAAATACGCCAAATATGCAGCTACTGGTGAATTACATATCTTTGTCTATTTATTGGCAGTTTATCAAAGTGGTTGGTACCATTGAACCACCTTAGAATTCGCCAGACTGCCAAGAATTTATGAGATGGGTTGTAAAGATTGTTATACATATATATATATATATATATATATATATATATATATATATATATATATATATATATCCGATAGAAAATAAAAGAAATCAGATATTTTCGCCAAACCAAATATGTTAATTTTGTGTCGTTGAACCTCCCTAAATTGTTCCAGACCAACTACCTGCAGAAGCATATAAATAGAGTTGTAGAGAATAATAATAATATACGTTTATTCAACAAAAGAACAAATAGACACACATGATTTGTTATTCATAAAACCTACAATTACAGAATAAACGGGAACGATACCCACGAAGTACCCGAATGTACTTATTTGTGAGTTTAGAACACTTTAAAACTACTTCTCCCTATATTTGAGCTGCCAGCTCTCCCAAGAGCAAATCAGGAAAAGGTTCATCTACTTCAACACATCATAAGTTCTACTTTGTAAAAAAAAAAACAGAAAAAACCTATATAAAATATCTCCCCATCAATCTTTCCCACCCGTTTCCATTTTCTAGATTTTACGTCAGTCCCAAGATCAACGGAGACGAGCCCGTGATTTAGCACCAATTGCTATTGATTATATTGTGTGTTATAGAAAGCAGCCATGCGCTCAATTTTTTTTGTAATCTGAGTAAAACACTGGCTCTTACTTCATTGGGGATTAAGTTATACAATTTTTGCCACAGGTATACATGGCCTCGCTGTCCGTTATATTTATCCATTCTATAGTCGCTTTTCTTTCTCGTATTGTAACCGTGATAAAAAATATCAGCCTATCAGGATGCTTATACAATTCTATAAGCAATGTTTTAAAATACAATCGCCTGGAGTCAAGAAGACGCGACTCTCTAAAAAGACAATCACTTAGATAAGAAAAAGGTTTCCGATATACAACTTTTAACATCCACTTCTGCATCACGTCTGGCGCCTTAAACACACTATCTCTAGCACCTCCCCATCCAGTTATCCCACATGATAGTTGCGACTCTACCAAAGCGTGGTTGGGTACTCTCATTTCTAGAGTTTTCAAGTTCTATCTCAGTAATTTAAATTTATAAAGCAAGGGCCTGACCTTATGTACCACTTGTTTCACTTGTTTTTCCCATATTACGTGTCCATCTATTATGATGTCCAAATATTTCACCAATTCGGCACTCTTCAATTGTGAAACATTAGTCTTTAAAGGTAGGCAGTGTGTTCCTGTGCGCTGTAAAAGGCAAAAACTTTGTCTTATCCGCATTAACCGTCAGGCAGTTTAAATCAAGCCATTCCGTGATTTTTCTAAAACCAGACTCCACTATCTGTTTCAGTTAGCTCCAAGTATGTCTACTCCAGAAGATAACGGTGTCGTCAACGTAACTTACTATCTTGCCTCCGCATTCCAGACTTAACAGATCGTTGTACAAGTTAAAAAGGATTGGTTCTAATATGCTGCCTTGAGGGACTCCACATTCTTTCTGCACAACACTTAGTACCCCGTTTATATCCACTTTTTGTTTCCTGCTCATAAGGTACGTCCGCATCAATTTCAGTGTCACACCACGCACTCCATAAGCCTCCAGCTTCTCTAGAATGATTCTGTGGTCCACAGTATCAAAATACTTGGCTAGATCCACGAAAATGCCAAGAGATTGCTTACCCGAATCCAGTGCCTTATAAACTTCTGAAACCAGACATACGATGGCATCATTCGTTGAACCGGCCTTTCGAGACGCAAACTGTCTATTTGACAATATATTGTGCTTGTCAAGAAACGAAGCAAGTCTCTCTTTTATCGCAATTTCCACTATCTTTGTAATAAGTGTTATCTGTCTGTAATTAATCATTTCAAGAGCATCACCTGATTTGAAAAGTGGTCTCACCACGCCAAGCTCTAGGTAGTCAGGAAACTTGCCAGTTTCGATTGCTCTATTAATAAGACATGACAAAGAATTTGCTACATAGTTACTAGTTTTTTCAGTAAATCTGCGGTTATCCCGTCATAGCTAGGTGCTTTATGAGATTTTAGTCCAAAAATTATCTGTCTCACTTCCTCCTCCGTTACCGGATTCAGATAAAATGAATCACTGACACGGTGTGGACTCTGTGTGCCCATTCTTGTCCTACCCTGTAATCGACTTGCTATCTTTTTGCCAGCCAGGTAGTAATACCTATTAAAGTTATTAGCTATACCCAATTCATCATTCGCCAACTCATCGTTATTTCCTTTTTATTCTCTAATAGTATTGAGCACCGTGATCTTTGTTACACAAACTATTTACACACTCATATAATCGCTTATTATCTACTGTTTCCTAATATAATCAGATTTGACCTTTTTGATCAAAGAAGTTAACCTGTTTCTATATGTACTCTATTCAGCCCTCAAAACAGCATCAGTTGGGCATCTAAGACAACATTTTGTACATATTGTTTTTTGTCTGCACTGACTTAATAAGCCCTACCGTAATCAACTTCTTATCTCCATCTTGCCTACCATTTACTCTCACTGTTGGTGTAGACTTACTTAAACTCTCTTTTATTGTTCCAGAAAATTTTTCAGCCATATTTTCCACATCACTGAGCCAGGAAAAGTCTGTCCAGTTCTTCTAGTGTAATAAGGCTCCAGCATTTTGTAATCAATAAAGTTTCTATACGTCACTTTGGGCTTCTCGTGATTTCTAAGCTGATTTGTTTCTATACTTAAGATCGGAGCCCAATCATCTGTTATATATATACTCGTATACGACTGGTACTATTTTGTTAACTTCAGTGGTTTTACTAAACACGTGATCAATACACGGTTTACTATCCTTATCTATTCGCGTGTAACTATTTATGTATGATTTAAAACCCGCTTGACCTAAAACATTTAAATCGTCAACAATGTGATCCCGCGAGCCACAATATTGATGTCCATATAGCCGACGTTAATGGTAAAGTCGCTAGGGGGCATATTGTCCATGCATTCAAGCAAATTTACGTTAAAAACATTTGGACAGATATCATCCAATCTGTACATTGGAATCAGAGTATATTCTTCGCCTCCATATAGAAAGTCAACTTTAACAGGCTTCAAGGTACCAATCTTAGCAGACGCAACTCTATATTCAATTCCCTTCCTAATATAAACGACGATTCCGTCCTTCCTGTTTAAAGTGCTGTTATTATAAACAACGTTATAATTTGGTAAGTGGTGACAATCAATATCATAAATTAAAAACGTTTGCTCCAAGAAGATCCCCAGCTCATCAAAATTTCTAGCCAAACTTCTTATATTTAGGTGAAAAATCTTCAGTGCATTATATCTACAAGTAAACAATATCGGTTCATAATCAGCCACATTATCAACTACTTTCAAAATATCTCATATAACGATCGATTTTATCAATATAAATGAAAAGTAGACCAAAGTACGACTTTAACGTTAAAAATAAACCGTTTATAAATCTGGCCTTCTGAAAATTACTAAAAAAAACTTAAACTAAGAGCGTACAAAAAAAATTTATGCTCGATTATACAAACAAAACAAACATTTAAAACCAAAACAACAGCAGGTATTTATGTACGAGTGTACGGAGCAAAACATTAAAAACATGCACATAAAAATTGTCTATAAAAAAACAACAAAAACTAAAACACAATAGTTAGAATAGGTAAATATTCATACAACACAAACCACCAAAAATTCTGTATTAAACAGAAACAGGCATTCACTCAGCAGACATAACGCGCACACACTCACACATACCCATACAAACGGAACACACGGATTCAAATGGTTAAAATTTTAAAACATATGTCCAAGTAGAATATCTCCAATATAATAAATTAACAAAAACCCGTCAAACTAAACATTATTTTAAAAAAAACTCAAACTGAGTCTGCCATTAAGGTACTAATTCAGTTAGTTAAAATATTAAAGTACTTTATACAAATAAAATATAATTTTTCCTAAGTAGTATCTAAACGACAAAAAACCTTAGATATAAGATATTTACAATTATTAATCCTCTGATGACACTAACTTGGTTAATGATACGATTGGAAGGTTTTTTAAATATGTTGTGGTGATGTGGTTTCTCCAAGTGTGCTTATCAGGCGTAAGCATATCACCATTCCAGCAGATTAAAAAACAGTGAAATATAATACCTTCATGGCAATCAGAAGCTATTCATTCACATGCGTTGAAACGCACCTCCACAGAAGTTAAAATGGAAAGAAAAAGTAATTATCTTAAATTTTCCCCATTATATAGTCAAGTTACAGTTCATGTCATCTGATCTTTTATTCCTATTCTTCCATTAAAATCTCCCACAATCAGCAATCTTCCAGTAGCATTCTCAGCTATGGCATTCAGTTGTTTCCAAAATTCATCCTTCGTCATTATCTTCTCACCCTCACCCGGTCCATATAATACAATTACAGTTGTTTTATTTTTCTTCAGTTTGAGGTTCAATTATCAGTATTTTCTCGAATATTCCTTTCCACTGTCGTAAAAGTTTTCGATGCTGTTGCTTTATAATGATTCCCACACCTTCTCTCGATCACTGATTTACATCCACTCCACTGTGTATCAATGTATGCCCATCCTGTAGTATCTACTCTCCCTTCCCCTTCATCTTAGTCTCTGTTACTCCCAAAAAAAATATATTTTTGCCTTGTCAAAATCATCAATAAGTTCATGCTATATGCCCGCTATATTCTCAGATTCCAGGTTCCGATTCGCCACACTTGTTCCATAGTCTTTTTCTTTGTTTCCGTATATCAAAGTCATTTCCAAGTACATTGCCAAGGTCGGTATTCATAGTTCCGTTTGGAGCTATGTTGATTAGTTTTTTAACTTGTTTTTTTAATTTGTCCGATTGTTTGTTTAGTGGACGTACCCTGCTCTCCCATGTTGAGCTGTTTATATTTCGAGTTGGCTTGATTCAAACCTTCTTTTGGTTCATAAACTTTATTATCCACTATTAGTTTGTTGTGTTTTAAATATGCCTTGTGTCCAGTTTTTTCTCTGCTCCTTAAGCACTGGCAAAAGTTGCTTTCGCTCTTCCAATATTTCTTTATGTAGTCCTCATCGAACGATATATTCGTTCCCTTCAAATTTTTGGAGCTGCTTAACACCTCTGTCTTCTCATTTCCCATTGGTAATCTCAATAGTATTGGTATCTCTTTACATTATGTGGTCCGATTCTTTTACCCTCTATGCATATCTTCTCATTAATAGCTACTCCTATACCACATCTTTCAGCAGTGTACTACATATTTCACCAATTCAGCGCCAGCGTCATGTTAGACTTCTGTGCAGAAAATTTTGTAGACGTGTTGAAGACAATTGTCACAGTGGATGAAACTATGGCTTTCTACTATAATTCTGTGTGCAAAAAGAAGTGGATGAAATGGATGCGTAAATGGGAAGCACCGCGAAGAAAGTTCATAGTCTGTCAGTCGACAAAAAAAGTGATTGCTTCGAGTTTTTGGGATTGTGAAGGTCTCCTTCTCATAGACTTTACAGAACACAACACCACAGTCGACCGGACATATTATGCAGCACTCCTGCATAAATTACGTAAAAATATTTGGAAGAAAAGACGTGGGAAACTGACCAGCGGCGTGCGATTTCTCCATGAAAATGCACCCGTGCACACTGCTGGAATTGCACAAGCCGAAATTCGTCACTGGAGTTTCGAACAAAGTGATCACGCTCCGTATAGTCCAGATACGGCCCCCATTGACTACTACCTATTTGGAAATTTGAAAAAGTACCTTCGCGGGCGCCATCTCAGTAATGACGAAGAGGTGAAAATTGCAGTTTGGGCACATTTGGAAGACAAACCGAAATAATAGTTTTTTAGGGGTACCTAATTGTTGCTGAAATGATGTTAGGGCGGACTATACTGATAAGTAAAATTTAATTGTGAGTCTACGCCGCGCCGTTTCTTTTCATAGTAAGAAGGGGAAATTTTTGCACTTACCTTATATTAGAACTGTTTTTAGGATGGATTACCCACTAGACGCCCTGCAATGTCCAGAAAGCAAGAACAACAAAGTGTAATTGTTTAAAAAGGCAGTGTCTTAAAGATAAACAATCTAATGCTCACTTGGCAATTTAATTTTCTTATAAAAATGACGTTATAGTTGTAGCACACAGGTGTACGTTATTACTCACAACGGCTAACATAATCTAAACATCAGCACAGGAATACGTAAACTCAAAAACAAAGAATGCATAGTTATATTGTTGTTGAAGAACTATTTTGTTTACGCAAAGTTTGTAAAAACAAACAAAAAATGTTGTAATCGCCTGGGTGCCCCAAGAAAGGGTTTAGTAGATACGTATTTCACACAAATCAATTAATGCAGATTGGATGTTTTATCAGATATTGCAGTCAGTTATTTCGGCATATTGTCAATACATCTTTAGCATGACTAACAACTTTTCACGCAGTGCTTGTTTTGATTTATCGGTGTTTCAGTTGGTAAACATGCGTGCAATAAATTCACTTACATGAAACTTTGCTAGTACATGACCGCCATATTTATGTTACGAACTATGTACTTTAAATTCAAAGACAGCGACCGACAAGGTCAATGCTCAAACTGGTACGATCAATAAACTTTTGTAAATTTAAGCAATTTTGGGTGCATTTACTCATTGCAAATGTGTCTTTTTAATGAATTTTCTTTTTAAAAAATCACTAACGAGGAGGGTATCCCGACTTTTGAATTTTGAAAAAATTTCTTCAAATGAGCGCGGACTAGGCCCCCTACAACCCTATATATATATATATATATATATATATATATATATATATATATATATATATATATATATATATATATATACATATTTTATATATACGGGTCCTGGAAGCCCATTTTCGCGTTGATTTGAAAACATTTTTGCAAAGTCTTATAATCGATACCTCTCTATTAGCGAATTTGAGCCGATCATGAGCCGATTGTGATCAAATTTTCTGAGTACCTTCCTTTTGCAAGGGGCTAGGATAGGTTTTCCCGGAAAATTTTGTGTCTTCTCTCGAAAAAAGTTATATCTCCGAAAATAACAAAGTAAGGGCAACCCTGGTACGCATGTTTGTGTTATAAATAGGGAACCATGTACCAAAATTAAGGTCTGTAAGTTTAGAGACAAAGAAGTGATGGGCATTTAAAGAAAACAAATTTGGAGCTTTCCTTAAAATGACAGAGTCGCGATTTGAAACGTTAAAATTGGCAACATTCAGGCAAAGAACCTGAAACCAATACCGGTTATGTAAAGAGAATATCGCAAGACGAGTGGTTGTCAAATCCTTGTGTTTCACCGTCATTGTCCTTCATTTTACTAAAATATTTACAGAAAATTCAATTCAAATAGACCCCTCTCTGATGCTTTGACTGTAGTTTTACGTAAGATTATGGTTTAACGGTCTATAATTTTTAGCTAAATTTCGTAGAAAAATTCGTTATTGAGGAGACCGCGACTTTTGAATTTTAAAAAGATTTCTTCAAATGAGCGCAAACTAGCCCCCCTAGAATCCATATCTGGGTATACAGTCAGTTTTTATCTGTTTACATATATACAGGGTGGCGCATTTCTACGGTAAAGCTCAATATAAGTGGATGGTGGACGTGCCGCCACCTAGTTGCGGAACCAAGTAGTATGTTGTCACGCCAGCTCCAAATAACACAAAGTGGTAAAAAAAATATAGAGACAACTAAGTAACAATTTAGTAAATTGTTAGCCCTGGCCCATTGCTACCCTAATATAGGGACAAAGTATGTAAGGCTAGATGCATTCTCGCAACAATTAGAACCGTGACAAAATACTACTTGGTTTCGCAACTAGGTGGCGGCACGTCCACCACTCACTTAGTGTTGAAAGGCTGGCTACTATAGCCATATTACTTTATAGGTGTATTTTCGCTGCAATTAGTATGCCGTACTGACGACCTCTAATGAGAGCGAAAGCGGTCTACGGTTCTAATTGTTGCGAGAATGCATCTAGCCTTACATACTTTGTCTCTATATTAGGGTAGCAATGGGCCAGGGCTAACAATTTACTAAATTGTTAATTAGTTATATACAGTCTATTTTTTTAACACTTTATATTATTTGGAGCTGGCGTGACAACATACTACTTGGTTCCGCAACTAGGTGGCGGCACGTCCACCACTCAGTGTTGAAAGGCTAGCTACTATAGCCATATTACTTTATATGTGTATTTTCGCTGCAATTAATATGCCTTACTGACGAGCTCTAATGAGAGCGAAACCGGTCTACGGTTCTAATTGTTACGAGAATTTATCTAGCCTTACAAAGCTCAATATAATTTTTATGCTACAAGATATGAGAAAACATTGAATACGTTAGATATAAGGTGTCTTGAACTCCATCTTATAAAACTATTTTGACAATCACAGGTCGGCCCATAAGTCGTTGGTGATCCGTACAATTTTTTTCCGAACACCTTTATTTTATTGATTTTTGCATTTTTATCGAAATATGATGCATGTTTGTAAGAAAAAAAAAATCGAGACGCAGTAAGTGCGTTTTGGTAGCAAATTTTCATTAAATGCTTCAAATTTCAATAACTCAATTTGTTTTTAACTTAAGGTTTATTGGCTAGGAAACCAGTTTTCTCGGAAATATTTTAAGTTCATTTTCGAAAAAGTTTAGTACATTTTGAAACAATAAGTTAATTTGATAAAATATGGTACATCGTTTCTACTATATAGGCTATAACGGTAACGCAATTGAAGCCTGCTTGCATTAGAGAGACCTATTTACGATTAAAAACATTTTGAAGAAAATTAACTTCCATAAGGCACTTGCTGCGTCTAGACTTTTTTTATTCTTTTACGCTTCAACATTTTTGTTGTTGCATCGAATGTATTCTTGTAGGGTAGAGACACCAATTGTGGCCACTTTTACAACTTGCTTTTCATACTTTTATATGATGAACAGTGCAGTTTAATGAATATCACTTTCGTAAATGAGAATTAACCAACAGGGTCTCCTATTTTCCCGGAAAACCGGGTCCGACTTTCATGGCCAATGTACTGTATCTGCCAAAATTCATCAAAATCGGTTCTGAGTTATTGGTGTCATATATAAATATATAAATAAAAACATAAATATAAATATAAATGTATATATATATATATATATATATATATATATATATATATATATATATATATATATATATATATATATATATATATATAATAGGTATTCACTTTAAAGTTACTTAAAGAAGAAATACGCAATTTTTATCGGAGAAAAATCTGCTTGAAAATATTCTCTTGACTTTTTTAGTGTCTTTTTCTTCAAAATGAAGTTTAGCTTGTATATTACAGTTATCCAGGAAGATCTCTAGAAATAACAAATTTATCGCAACCACATTTGGTAAGTAGGTTTATAATATTATAAATAGTCTGGACGCAGAAATCGCAGTATGGAAGTCAATTTTCATAAAAATATTTTTAATAGCAAATATGTCTTTCCAATGCAAGCAGGCCTCAATCTGGTTACCGGTATAATCTATATAGTAGAAACAATGTACAATATTTTATCAAAATTAATCATCATTTGAAAATGTAAAAAAAATTCCGAAAGAAACATAAAATGTTTCCGAGAAAACTGGTTTCCTAGCCAACAAACCTTAGCTTATAGCAAATTGTGTTATTGAAATTGGAAGGATATAATGAAAATTCGCTACCAAAACGCACTTGCTGCGTCTAGATTTTTTTTACAAATATGCAGCATATGGAAATATGCTATAATATAAGGGTGTTTGAAAAAAATTATAGGCATCACCAACGACTTATGGGCTATCCTGTGATTGTCAAAATATTTTTAAAAGATGCAGCTTAAGACACCCTATAATTAACGTATTAAATTTGTTCTCGTATCTTGTATGATATCAATTATATGTAAACAGAAAAACTAAGATTAAACCCGGATATGGATTCTAGGGGGGCCTAGTTTCCGCTTATTTGAAGAATTTTTTAAATTCAAAAGTCGCGGTCTCATTAACGATTTTTTTCTACGAAAATTAGATAAAAATTATGGACCGTTAAACCGTAAACTTAAAAACGTAACTAAACAAAACTGCCAAAGTATCAGAGAAAGGGTCTATTTGAAATGAATTTTTTGTAAATATTTTAGTAAAGTGAAGGACAATGACGGTTGAAGCTGAAACTTAGCAGAACTTAGCAGAACACTCTTCTTGTGGCATTTTCTTTACATAATCCGTATTTGTTTCAGGTTCTTTGCCTAAATGTTGGCAATTTTGACGCTTCAAATTGCGACGTTGACGTTTTGAGGAAAACCCCATTGTTTTTCTTTAAATCCCTATAACTTTTTTGTCTTGTAACGTACCATTTATAATACAAACACGCGTACCAAATTTGGTTGCCCTTACTTTGTTTTTTCCGGAGAATTTTTTTTTTCCGAAAGAAAACACAAAACCTAGCCCGATTTTTCTGGCTAACCTAGTCCTAGTTTGCGCTAATTTGAAGAATTTTTTTCAAAATTCAAAAGTCGGGATATCCTCATTCGTGTCACTAAAAGTAAACTATGTAGCAAGATGAACCTCGGTGGTTCAGTGGTAAGAACGTGTGCCTCTGAACCGTAGGGTACTGGGTTCGATCCCAGGGTACTCCTTGCACTTTTTCAGTATATACTGTAACATTAACATCAACCGAGGTTCTGGCATTGTATTTGAGCAAGTTGAATGTCTGCACGTTCCCCCTTCGCAGTGGGCGTAAAGCCGTCGGTCTCACGTCCATGCGATGTTGGGCACGTTAAAGATCCCTGCCATCCTTACAGAAAGGCGGGGTTTCGGCAAAATTTCCAGGATAGTGAGGGGAAACTGCTCCCTGGCGTCGGTGATTGGTCATAAACGCGGAAATAGGCCTACGTTAAAGAAACAAAACAAACAAACAAAAATGTATGAAGATTTAGATCTCTAAGTTAAAAGAAAAAAGTTACACGCATTTAAAGAAAAATAATTTGGGTATCACTGGTAATCTGAGAAACGTACAATACCAAAATATGTTGTGTGGATAACAAAGAAAACGACAATAAAAAAATTCATTACAATTCGATGCAAAATGCAAAAATGCTATAATATAAGGAATGTCCTATTAAAAAAAGTCTGGACGCATCAAGTGCGTTATGGCAGTGAATTTTCATAAAAATGTTTCTAATAGCAAATAAGCTTTTCTTAATAAAAGCAGCCACAACTTTGGTAACCAGTATTACCTACGTAGTAGAAACAATGCACCGTACTTCATCAAATAAGCTTTTTGACAAAAATCTCACGAAAGTTTTTTGCATTAAAATATACAAACAATTTTTTCATGAAAATCCGAAAATATTTTTTTAATAAAATATTAAACATTGATTATTATGCCCTTCACTTCTGAAACGCATAATACAGACTGTTCTATTTGGAAGAATTGAGTTACGACAGTGTATTTTTAATATATATATATATATATATATATATATATATATATATATATATATATATATATATATATATATATGTGTGTGTGTGTGTGTGTTTGTGTGTGTGTGTGTGTGTGTGGCATCTCGATTTTTCATGAAATAATATAAACGAAAACCTCTCTTAATGCGTCATTTGATTTTTTATTTTTGTTGGTAAAAACGCCATATCACAATTTTTGATATGTGCCAAAAATGTGAAAAGTTACAAAGCAATTGAAATAACTCGAGAAGAAACATGCATTACAATTCGATGGAAAAAATGCAATAGTATTATTGTTTCTTGAATCTTGTATAATAACAGTAATATTGTGCTTTACCGCATAAATGTGTCACCCTGTATATATATATATATATATATATATATATATATATATATATATATATATATATATATATATATATATATATATATATATATATATAAACAGATTAAAAACTGAAACTCCGGATGTGGGTCCTAGGGGACTTAATTCGCACTCATTTGAAAAAATCTTTTTAAAATTAAAAAGTCGCGGTCTCCACATTAGCCAATTTCTGCTACGAAAATTTGCTATAAATTATTGGTAATTAGATCATAAACACTATAACCAAAACTACTGCCAAAGCATCAGAGAAAGGGTCTATTTGAAATGAATTTTCTAGAAACATTTAAGTACAATGAAGGATAATGACGGTTGAAGCTGAAGCTTAAGGACTTGTAAAACAGATTTTGTGCGACATTTTCTCTACATAGCCCGTATTAGCTTTAAGTAGGTTCTTGCCTAAAAGTTGCCAATTTTGACGTTTCTATTCGCGACTTTGATGTATTAAGAGGAAAACTTATCACATGTTCAACGTAACTTTTTTGGCATTTCTGGACATTTTTGCGCCAAATAACTTTGTCTCTGTCTGTAACATACAATAGATTTTGTTATCCATACAAAATATGTTGCTTTTGTGCGTTTATCTGGTCATCAGTGGCACCCAAAATTGTTTTCTTTAAATGGCTATAACTTTTTTTCTTTCATCCTATAGATCCAGATTTTAATACATAGTGTACCAAATTTGGTTGCCAAACTTAGTTGTTTCCGGAAAAGTAAAAATTTTCCGAAAGAAAAACGAAATTTCCCGGAAAAACTGGCCCGATTTTCCTGGATAACGAACGTGTCCAAAGGAAAGTACCCACCAAATTTGATCGAGAAAGAAATTATAGACTATTAAATCATAAACTCTATAACTAAAACAACTCCCAAGCATCAAAGAAGAGGTCTATTTGAAATTAATTTCCTGAAAATATTTTAGTAAAATGAAGGACAATGACTGTTGAACCTGAAACTTTGTAAAACACACTTCTGACAACATTCTCTCTACATAACCCGTACTCGTTTCGGGTTCTTTACCTAAAAGTTGCCAATTTTGACGTTTTAAACCGCGACTTTGACGTCGTAAGAAGAAAACTTAATCCTTGTCTGTAAAGTACAATTCCAATTCAACAAGTTATTGTTTGTAAGTTGGTTTATTTAAATAGATTTTTGAAAGTCTTAGTCGTCATCTTGTCACAAGCAATGTAACAGAAAACAGGAATTAATATATACATAGACGTATAATGTTTTTGTATTATAACGATCTTAAACTAATCAACATAAGTATAATGATTTTGTATTATTAAAACAAAGCAGAAGATAGAAGTTAACAAAAAACTAAATAGAAGACTTTTACTTTTACAAAACCATATTACATAAAATGATTGATTGTTAGATAAAGTTATTAGAATTGACAACGAATTTCTAGATCAAGATAACAAGGAAGATAGTTTAGAATTGCATTGGAATTATATCTGTATCAAATAATACATTTTACATTCACTTTATTATATTTACTTAAATAAAAGACAATTATATATATATATATATATATATATATATATATATATATATATATATATATATATATATATATATATATATATGTATGTATATATATATATATATATATATATATATATATATATATATATATATATATATATATATATATATATATATATATATTTGTTTGTGTGTGTGTGTGTGTTTCGAAAGAATACGTAATCTAATTTTGTATTATAGGAAATAGTGCTGCAAATTGAATCATAACTTCCACATAGCTGTGATAATTTATTCTCTGCAGAAAGACATTCTCATGGAATGAATTTAGGGCCCATGACTTTTAGTAAACAAGTTTATAGTTAAATAGTCTATAATTTGTAGCAAATTTTCGTAGAAAAAAATTGCTAAAGAGCAGACCGCGACTTTTGAGTTTGGAAATTATCTCTTCAAATGAGCGCGAACTAGCCCATCTGTCCTCCTGAAGCCCATATCCGGGTTTGATTTTTGTTTTTATCTGTTTACATATACAGGGTTACGTATTTCTTCGGCAAAACGCAAAAATTTTATATGTTAATTATAGCGTGTCTTGAGCTTCACCTTATGAAATTATTTTAACACACAGAGTTGGTGATATATTTTTTTCGAATACCCCTTATATTACTGCATTTTTGCATTTTCCATAGAATTAAAATACATGTTTGTAAGAAAAAGCACTAATAGAACTTCACAGTTTTGGCATAGGTCTAAAACTATGATACGGCATTTTTACCAATAGATAGCGGAGTCCCATGTAAATGACGTGTTCAGGCAGCCTTTCGTTTATATTATTTGTCCAAAAAAATTGAGTGGTCGTATACAGGGCGCTCTCAAATAGTGACCGAATTTGAAGAAATTCAAACTGTCGTGACTCAATTTTTTCAAAAGTAACATCTTGTATTTTGTGTTTTAGAAGTTCAAGTTTTGTATAACACACACTATACGTACCACGATTCATATAGAGATAAGCTTTACTTTTTTTAGTTTTTTACTTAATTTTAATAACCGATCCGGTTATTTGATTATTTTGCGAATTTTCGAAAAAAAAAAATTAAAATATTTAAATTAACGTTGGTACAGAAAGGGTAAGAAATAACTAATTTGATAAGATTATCTACGTTTACATTTTCATAATATATGACTGGTTGATAAATCGTTTTCACAAATGTCAAATGACAGACTCGATAACGATCTTATTACTGACAGCTTGACATGAAAATATGAGTTTTTTCACATATATTTTTCTTTACTATCACTGGTTCAAATTTCCGTAAATAATTTAAAAAAAAATACATTTTCTTTTTTCCAATTTTAACCACAGATTAGGTATATAATTTGATTTGGTTTTCCTTTAGCAAACTTTTGTGTAAAAAGCATTTACTCAATTTTAGCAGAAACGTTTTTGCATTTCCGTAGAAATCTTTTTTTTTTAAGATGTTTTTGGAATTTTGGTAATTAATAATAAATGTTTTAGAAGCTTTTGTAAAAAAAATGTTTGCAGACTTTCAAAATAAATAAAGTTATTTTGATGAAATATGGTACATTGTTTCTATTGTATAGGCTATACTAGTAACCAAATTTGATGCCAGCTTTCATTAGAAGAAGGCATATCATTTGCTATTAAAAACATGTTTATGAAAATTCACTGCCATAACGCACTTGCTCCCTCCAGACTTTTATTCATACAATTTTTAACGAAAATGCGGTACCATAACACACTTGCTGCGTCAATCAGGTCAAGCCAACTGTGTAGGACTGCTTGTCAATAATAATGGTTACCCATAATATGACTCAGACAGAAGGCACCTTTAGCTTCCCAGAATTTATTTATATCATTATTATTACCATAGTTCTTTATACTGCAGATATTCTCATCAAACAAAGACCTGTCAGCAAATTCCAGCCCACAAATTTAAGGTGAAATATTATTACAAAGAGTCGATGTAACATAATACTGTACACACCCTCAAGTCAAGTATAACCTTAACCTCAAATTGTAACCTCTTCACCGAACTAAAAAGATAATTAATTAAATCAGACAAATGAAGTATCATGACAGGTGGGATTTTGATATTTATCTGTTGACTGGCTGATTTACTAATACAACAATGAAGTTCACTGGACATGTATCGATGTTTTATATTTATACCAATATAAATCTCTACTTGTATTGTGGTTATTCTTGTTGTTTGGTATGACAAATGTGTTTTGCATCAAATGAAACAAAAGGCTATCATCACAGTCTAAAAGCGATGTCGCTTTGTCGTACTAACCATGAATCTCTGTTTCTAGCAGCTCATTGCATTTCTTGTAGCTTCCACACTTCAAAAATGTTGGCAGTTGGCAGGTCTTCCAAACGTTTTCCCATCTTTTCCCTTTTTTTCCAAATATATGTTCTTCAACTAATGTTGTAGAAAAGTTACTATGTCTCAGAACTCACACTTCATTACCATAATCTAAAGGTGATGTCGCGTTGTCATCGCATTGATAACTCTGTCTCCATCAGTTATTTTCATTTCATTGTAGCTACCGCATTTTATTAAACGGGACTTGGTTTTCAGAAACTTTCCACCTAAGCTGCCTCTTATTTTCGTTCAAATGTGTCCTCCAATAGTGTCAACAAGTCATCGCGTCTCAAAATGTATTCAACAAACTTTGGCTTCTTTTTCTCATAATTTTATGTGGCTTTTTAACACCGTACCTGGTTTTTGGCATTGTTTTATTGTCCACATTTATATATATATATATATATATATATATATATATATATATATATATATATATATATATATATATATATATATATATATATATATATATATATATATATATATATATATATATATATATTCTCTTCAGATCATGCTTACACAAATGGCAGCTTTCCATCCCATACATTACAACACTATATACAGATGATCCAAGAGGAAAACTTGGAGACAGTTTTGCTAAGGGATGAATGAACTGGGCCCCGCCCAGTGTCTACAGAAAATATTGTCAAAGGATCATTCAAACGACATTGGTCTACTTAAAAAACTAAACGGTGTATATACAAACAGCTCAGAGGAAAGCACTAGAGTTCCCCTACAGACTCACTTTCCAGGCTCACAAAACACAGGATCATTTGCACCAGAGCAGCTCAGCTGATCAAGGGTTAAGAAACCCAATGAAAGTTGGGAAAAGACTGGCAAATAAAATCTTCATCATTAATGAAATGGACGATAGAGAGTTTCTCACCCTATGAATTTCCTGACAGAGGCGATATATTTCCAGCCTTGCTACAACAGGCTTTTGATTTATTAAAACCCTACCTACAACAAATATTTAGAGCTAGTTTAATCCTAGGCCATATTCCGCAGGCATGGAGAGAAAAAAATGTGGTGTTCATACCAAAAACAGAACGCCGACCTATGGACAAACGAAAGTCCTACCGCACCATTAGCTTAGCGTCCTTTCTCCTAAATACTATGAAGAATGCATTAGATCAATACACTAAAAACGAAACCCTAAACAATAAAACCGCTCCATGTACAACAATACGCCTCTTAGGCGGGCAAATATACATTAGATGCCCTACACTGTCTAGTGAGAGGTATAGGAAAAAAATTGTCGCCAAAGAAGTAGCCCTTAGTGCATTCATAGGCATAGGGGGTGTCTTCGACAACACCTCATATCAATCCATCAAGCGGCCCCTAAAAGAAAGTGAAGTGGAATTCCTCATTGTAAGATGGATTCAGTCAATGCTAAAAAGCTGTGTTATCGCAGCTACCACAAATGACACCAACGCAACAGCGACGACGGCAAAATGTTTTCCTATGGGCGGAGTGTTATCACCTCTGCTGTGGCCACTCATTGTTGATAAACTTATGACTACATTGAGCGGAGCAGGATTTATAGTCCAAGGATACGCGATACGCAGATGAAATTGTCATAACAGTGAGTGACAAACAGGGTGCTGTGATATTCAGCCTAATGCAAACAGCCATAAATATAGTAAAAAACTGGTGTGAGACAGGCGGACTTTATATCAGTCCTCATAAGACAGTTTTTGCCCCATTGAAGAACAGAAGGAAACTAAATTTAAGAGCTCCAACTCTGAATGGAACACAGATACAATTTTCCAAGGAGGTTAAACATTACGGATTATTAGGGAATATTAGAGATTTTTAGTGTGCGGTACAGATACAATTTTCCAATGAAGTTAAATATTAGGGATTATGAGGGAACATTAGGGATCTTCAGTGTGGGGTCAGTATTTTGTTATGTTTATTTAAGTGTTGGAGGAAGTTGTAACACCTAAACGAGAGAAACGCACACCAAAACACTGGAAAATAAATAAAATTTATCAGATCAACTGCCGACCTTCTTTCCTTTGTCACCTTTTCTTAGAACAAGTCTATGGAACTACACGGTGAATCCCAGATTGTTGCTCTAGACATATCCGAAGCATTCGACCAGGTCTGGCACGCAGCGCTGCTTAATAAACTTCCGGTCTATGGCCTACCACCAAAATTATGTACCTGGACAGCAAATTTCCTCTCCAACCGGGGCATTTATGTTGTGGATGGCCATTCCTCTAAACTGTATCAAATTAATGCAGGAGTCCCTCAAGGTCCAGATTTAGCCCCTATTTTGTTTCTTCTTCACATCAATGACCTCCTCTCTAGCACATCCAACCCAGTTGGACCTCTCTCTCTTTTATAGATATCTGCACGGGCACTGCTCAGAGGAGCTTTCTTCCATAGTTCCTCCACCTGCTGCTCCTGACAGATCTACCAGGGGAACAGAGCGAAGGCACCCTTTTACTGTCCAGGTCTCCAGAAATAGAACATCTTGTTATGCCCGCTTTTTTATCACGAGGACTTCCAAGTTGTGAAATTCCTTGCCGGCACATGTTTTTCCTTCTCCTCCGAACCTCCAAACCTTCAAGTCCAGAATTAACAAGTTGCCTCTTTTCTCCTTGTCGACACCCACGGTACGATAGTATTTAGGCTGTGAGCCCTCGTGGTGTGTTGTTGAAATAAAAAAATAAAATAATTCTAGTTTCTTATGTGTGATAATTCTGGAATTTTCAAAATTAGATTAACAAAAAAAAACATATTTTAATTTTGTTACAATTGAAACCGGCCTCCCCTACCTACTTTTCGAGAAATATTAAGTTAAGATAGGTTAAGTACACTTGGAGAACTCAAATCACCACAATGCATCTTTTAAAGACCTGATGATCGTTTCACTAACAAAGTTAGCGTCATTAGAGGATGAAAAATTCTAAACTACTTAACCAATAAACATCACATTTATACTACGTCTTAGGTAAGCACCGATACAGAGGGGGAACGAATCCCAGGCAAATTTTATGTGTATTGTATTCTAATTGCCGGACGTCGTTTTTAATACCCCGTTATAACTTTTAGTTACAGAGTTTTGGAATCTCTTCTATAAGAGAAGTTGCAAATAACGGGTTATAAATCAATGGAGGAGAGCTCCGTTTAAAGAACATTTGATTTTGGTGCCTTGGAGATATAAACACTCTCGTACAGATCTAACTTCGCCGGTTGATTAACATTTTTGATAAGTTTTAAGTTAGACAACCAGCGAAGTTAGATGCGTACGAAAGTATTTATATCAGGTAACTTCATGAAATTTGACACAAGGGCGTAGTTTTTTCTGAGAAATATTACTAATTTGGTAGAATCTTCATATTTCATTCAGAGGCGTAACTTACAGGGTGTTGAAATGGTTCAATTTCCACATCGTTTTGTGTGAAGTTTTATCTAACACATTTATAGAAAATCTCAAAGCTTTATTTATTTCACCTAAAAACGGTATTCTTCTTAAAGTGTTTTAAAGTTGACAAGTAATTCGAGTAATTTGATGTGTTTTTCGAGCTTTTGAAATCACTTGTCCAAAATGCTTTCGAAAATCCTTGAAGTAGGCCATGATATAAATTAAAGAAATGAGCAGGATGTCAGCTTGACATTTTATGACGGATTGTAAATGTCACGTTATTATTTCTGTTATTTATTTATTTGGAAAAATTGCAAATTATACGTATGCTGAACAATTTGATATGATTTTAACCTTGGGTGAGTGTTTGGGAAATTCGAATACGCAGCTGTGACAAGATATGCAGAAAAATTCACTACTAGAAACGTACCGAACCAGGGAACATTTTTGGCAATAGAGCAGAGATTACCAGAAAATGGTTTGCTTAAAATAACAAATGCAGATGGAGGACGTCCTGGAAGTGCACAAACGGTAGAAGTTGAGGAACAGGTTTTGGAAACCGTTTATCATGAGCCTCCAGTTAGTTCACGCAGATTAGCATCAAGAACCAATATTTCCCATGCAAGTGCGTTTAGAATTTTGAAAGAACAGCAACTGCATACTTATTATTTTAGGCAAGTGCAACATTTACTACCAGAGTATAGGCTATCAAGAATCGAATTTTATGAATTACTTCTTGAACGGAAAACTATTGATCCAAATTTTTTAAATAAAATCTTATTTACGGACAAAGCAACGTTCACAAGGGAGGGCGTTTTTAATTATCATAACTTGCACTTCTGGGCCGAAGAAAATCTTAGAGTTATCTATTATATTTCACTATAAACATAGTTTTAAAATAAATGTTAGGGCAGCTAATTTAGAAAATGAATTCATATGGCTTTACATGTTGACCGGTACCTTAAACGGAGATATGTATCCCTTTTTTTTAGAAAATGATCTATTTCCAATATTGGAAAATGTACCCTTACATCTTAGAAGTCACATGTTCTTTATGGCGCACCCCCACATTATAGTAGAAGGGTGCGACAGTAGTTAAATATTAATTTCCCAAACAAATGGATTAGGCAGATGCACCAATTCACTGGCCAGCCAGGTTTCCTTAAGTGAATCAACTCGACTTTAATATTCGTGGACATCTGAAAGCAGAAGTGTCAGAAAATAAAATTAACACGGATTAACACGGTCGACGAATTCAGAGACAAAATAATTAATGAATGTATACTTCTTCAAAATAATCGTGACACAATCTAACATTTAGTTGAAACAAAAGATTAAATTTGTGTATTAAAGAGAACGGGGGGCATTTTAAGCACCTGTTGTGATATTAATTTTGTTATGGTTCATTAGTGTTATTGAGTTTTCTTGTTTGAGTTTATATATAGTCCTAAAGTTATTTCATTTAATCTTGTTTAAATATTACATTTGATTATCACATCGCATTTTATGTTTTCTTTTATGGAGTTTTATTGTTCCAAAATTAGTTTTAAAGATACGTCAAACAATGTCAAGCTGACATCCTGCTGATTTGCTTAATTCATATCACTTAAAAGTTTTGGACAAATGATTTCAAAAGCTTGAAAAACACGTCAATAATCAACTGCAAATTACTCGAAAACGGTCAACTTCAAAACATTTTAACAAGAATGCATTTTTTATGTAACATAAATGAAGCTTTAAGATTTTCTATAAACGTATTAGGTTAAACTAGGCACAAAAAAAATATGGAAGCTGAACCATTCCAGCCCCCTTGTAAGTTACGCCTCTAAATGAAATCTGTAGATTCTAACAAATTAGTAATATTTATTATAAAAACTACGCCCCTGTGTCAAACTTCTTAAGTTGCCTGCAGTACTTTTGAAGAAAATGCCAAAAAACCATTTTTGAGAGTTTTCTTCTAGGGGCTGTAGCTCCTTAGGGGTGCATTTTCGGAAATAATTTTATAGAATAAGCTACACTTATTTTTTGGTGTGCTATACGTCCTAGAAATTTTGGCAGACTTTTTTTAACACCTTGTATTTTCTGTACAAAACGTAATGTTACCTTTGTATTGCGTTAATATATTCTATTAAAGTAATACCTAGATGATTTTGCATGCGTAAAAATGACCTTTACGGAAACAATCACTTATGCTTCTCATATAACAAATAACGGTGAAATAAGAAAGAAAACAAGAAATTAGAATGAAACGCACTTCTCTCTTGTCAGTACATTGTGTATTTACTATTTTTACACTTCCTTATGTAAATATTACTACATGTTACAATATCGTCAAGACTAAGTCCAGTCATGGCACAGTACAGTGTGCGAATTTCGCTGCTTTTGTGGGGCATCTCGGTTATGAGGAGAGAGAGAAGGTTGCGGTTTTCACAATACTTTTGCTTTTTTGTGAAACTAACAATGCCGAAATCAAAACTAACATGCCACTCTTTGTTTTTGAGCTACCGGCTGATTTCGAAAATTTGTATATATGTTTATATAGAGATATTCTTTTAAATGACTGAGTTAATTACTTTTTTATCTTTCCATAGTAGGCTATGGACAGTGGACAAGCTTTTAAAAACAATAAATCAGACAGGTTTTGTTTAATGGAGCACCCCATATATTTTTACTAGCTTTATTTATCTCGTCTCTTTACGATGATCTTACAAAGAACTTACATATAGTTTACATTTTTATTTTTTCTGGTGTGCCATGGAAAATAAAAGACGAAAGATGTTATAATCTATTACATATTTTCTAATGTATACTAATTATTGTATGTCAGACTAAAAGCAATTTATTTTAAATAATTAAGTTAGAAAAATGGTATACTAGTATGAACTCATTAAACCTGAATATTTAAAACACTAAATTTAAAAACAAAACAAACATGCAAATAAATGATTAGATTATTATTGGCCTCCAGATTTCTCATTTCTGTTTCAACGGCTTCCACAAATCGTAGGATGCCTTGTACGGAAAATCATATTTTTGAGATATTCCCACAAGAAAAATCAAAAACTGACAAATCTAGAGACCTGGGCCGCCACCCTACAGAACCGTGGGTGCCTATCCACCGATTAGGAAACAAATTATCTAAATATAGTGTTACTGTTTGTAAGTTGTGCGCTGAAGCACCATCCTGTTAAGCGCCTTCTTCCAAATTATATTAAATTTAATATCGAAAATACTTGGAATACAATTATTCAACAAACCTGAATTTTAGAATACTTCACCTGTAGTTTGATAGTAATATACGAGTTTAATTCCGTAAAAATAAATTGACGATGGAAAACTTAACTCTCGGGACGAACCAACGAACGTAGCCATGAGAAAGAATTTTATAGTGTAATTTAAAAAACCGAAAGTCTATAGCTGACGTAGAAGCCTCGCAAAACTTATTATATATATATATATATATATATATATATATATATATATATATATATATATATATATATATATATATATATATTCTTGTAATAATTTTACTCTATATATGTATTTAATAAATTTTATATATTTAGTTTTCCACGGCCTAGCTCAAAATAATTTGAAACACGAGTCCTTTTTTCTACAGGTGTAGTTCTCGCTTATATAAAAACCAACAAACAATTAGGACTGTGTTATACAAATGATCAGATTATAACTTCAACGCAGAATCTTGATTTATTGCAATGAAATTCTATAATATAGGTAACAATGAAATTTAAATAAAAATAATCAAACGTTCCTTGTACTTTTTTTTGTCAAATTGCACAAATTATAAAGCTGCTTGGTAAAAGTTTACTTTCCGCACATGTATTTAATTCTTCTTAGATCTTTGCTACATTTACCATCCTCCGTAATAATAATACTCTCAAGATATGTGAACGTTTCTACTTCCACGTTTTTTTCTAGCGGGTATTGAGAGAAGAGGTTATAAATGCTGCTCAACGTACGGTAGTTCACGTATTATCCGCGTGGTGTCTCTCTTGGTTCACCCCGCTAATTTTGAGCTTGGAACCAAACAAAAACAAAGTGAAAGCTAGTTGTTCAGGTCTCCGGCCACTAATAAATCTACTTCATATATTACATTGAGATTTACTTACAGTATGATGAAAAAATTAACGAAATATGAGTCAAATGCAGTATAATCACTGATGGTAGGTACCATTTTGTGTCAGGTGTTCGACTATTTAAGGAAAGGAAGTGGTATAATTGATATATGTCAGAAACCTCTACCTTTAATTTCTAAATCGAGCACTGAACCTTCCAATAAGAGAATCAAGAAACAGTTAGCGTTTCATTCTACAAAGAAGAAACGCATCACAGCAAAAAGTTTACTATAACAAAGCCAGATAGTGAAGAAAATGAAAATATAGATAATTTATTACATAAACGTCCTTTTATCAACAAAGGAGACGCATATCATTATTATGTGTGAAATGAGTGAAGTTTTGAACCTGTGATGAGCACTGAGAATTTGGATAAGCCAATTCATCACAATACAGTTTGTAGATCTGACGATCGTTTCGCTAATAAAGTTAGCGTCATCACAGGGATGAATCAAGTTTATTCATCCCTTCATTTATCGTCAGATCTAAAAACTGAATTCTTTATGCATCTCTCTGATGACTCTAACTCTGTTAGCGAAACGATAGTCAGGTCTGAAAACTGAATTCTTTATCCATCCCTCTGATGACGCTAACTTTGTTAGCGAAACGATTGTCAGGTCTGAAAACTGTATTTGGAGTTGTGCACATAGTATATGTGTTCATATTAAAATAAAAGTCAATCTCATTTAAGTAGTAACATCTTTTTGAACCACCCTTAATCCCATTTAAGTGGTATCACCTTTTTTAACCATTCTGTATAAAGCTGCTTACCAAATTTGGTTACCATAGCTTTGTTATTTCCGGAGATATAAAAATTTTTCGAAAGAAACCCTAAAATTTTCCCGGAAAAACGAATCCCATTTTCCTATGGCTAACGAAGTTATCCAAGCCACTTGCAAAAGGAAGATATAAAAATATACAGGATGTTCTCTTTGAAATTCCAAAGTTGAGGTCACTTCCGGTCTAACCGGATGTAATACAAATGCTGTTATGTGTCTAATAGCTAACTCCCAAATTTCGTTAAATTATCTTCATAAATAAATATTCTAGAGGGGGTGAGCCACTTTTGCGTTCCACGTACATATATATATATATATATATATATATATATATATATATATATATATATATATATATATATATATATATATATATATATAAATTGAAACTGACCCCGGATCGGTGTTCTAGAGGGTCTAGTTTGCGCTAAGTTGAAGAATTTTTTCAAATTTCAAAAGTGTCAATGCCCTAATTAGTTAATTTTTTCTACGAAAATTCACTAAAACATTTCATCTTTGAGATCAAACATTATACTATCAGAAGAATGAGCTATATAACAAATCATGGCATAACACTAACAAATATTTTAATTTGAAAATGTTTTACTTGATGAAAACACTTGTTAGAAATATTCCGTGCATGCCAAGCCAACTGCCGAATTTTAATTTCGCACCATATGGTAGTGTGAACATTTGCATGCATTTTGCTGACAGTGTTGAAGTTTAATTATAAGATCATTGAGGTAGGTGTATTTATTATTATTATTATGCTCACAGAATAATTATGTTATGAACATTCTGTAGAGCTTTATCAATTATATTATATTATACTGATATATCTATGCATTTTGCACTGCACGCCCTATTCAATTTATGAATCGGATAATATAATTACAGCATAATAGACATTCTAATATCATGCTAATATAACATAACAGTAAGTAAATCTTAATTTAATATAATAAACTAGATTCAGCAGTCGAAGACGGAGCACGAGGCTAACCTTGTTTTTGTTTGGTTCTGAGTTTAAAATCGGCCCGCTAAAATATTTCTATAACGACTAGAGACGCCATTCAGGCATTACCTGAACTCCGCACGTTGAGCAGGATTTAGCTTTAGCTTCTCCTGGTATTGAGACAACAGTCTTTATGGCAACGATGTATCACTGGTGGGCTTGGTTTGTATAAATTATGTTTATATCTGCCACTGACACCCCGATTTGTGCTGCTCGGCTTGAGTGGTGTAAAGGCTGATCTAATTGAGATGTGATAATAGAATCGTGTTGTATCTCTGATAATTCCCGATTACGTCTTTGGATTCAAGATGGTCGCAGAAGAGTAAGAAGATTACGTGGAGAACGCAGAATTTATAATTTGCTGTGGAACCGCATACAGCTCTTATAAGAGGGGTGATGGTATGGGGTGCGTTAACATGCGGTAGCAGGTCACGTCTAATTTTTGTTGACAGAAATTTTAATGGAAATGATTACGTACGAAACGTACCACAACCTATTGCACTCCAATACCTACGAGGGTTAATTCGACCCATTTGCCAACAATACAACGCACGTCCTCATACAGAAAGTGTTACTACAAGGTTCTTACAAGAAAATAACGTGACTCTACTTCCATGGCCTTATTTGCTTTCCAGACTTGTCATCAATCGAACATGTGTAGTATATAATTGGCAATCAGTCAACTCTGTAATGTATCCCAACCACCAAATAACCTAGTGGACATTCGTCACCGAATTCAAGAATGCTGAAATGACATTCATCAGGATACCATAAATCATTTATTTTCAAGCATGCCTCGAATGCATAAGAAACCGTGGCGGACCCACTTATTGCATTTATTAACTTTGGCAATTTTTTTTTCAATATTTAAGATAGAAATCATTTTATAGGTTTGACTAAACACACATGTATCATACAGACTTGGAGGCTACTTCTCTGGCTTAACTGTTGGGTTTCGTTTCGGTAGGCGAAGCTAGAGTAGTAGTCTCCAAGTCTGTATGTAGTATGGACCAGTTTCACCAAGTAAGGGCAACAACAAACAATTAACACATGTATAAATTTCATTAAAATTGATCAACCCTTACTGGGTGTTCCGATTATTTTTTTAATCAGTTTAGATTATTTTTATTAGTTGACTATTCTGGATATTCATTACTTTTAGCATAATTAACGGCTATATAAACCGTTTTGTCCCTCTTGTCGCTATACCTTATCTACCAAGTTTGATTTTTAGGCGTGAACAATTTTCCAACATATTAACTTTATTTTTATTTTTGCGTCTATATCTCGAACTCTTCACACTCTAGACGACTTATCTGCTGTCATTTTTTCAACGGAAGATCTTGTAATTTGCTCTAAATCTTGAAAAAAAACAACAAATATCTTGTGAGTAAGCTGGGAAGTATCAAAAATGGAGTCGTTTGTTTTAGAATAATCTTATATTTAAAAAAAATACTACAAGCGGGTAGGTATAAGTACACCTTTTCCTCTACAAATTTCTGAAGATGCCCAATTATTCGTTCAATCGCAGTTGTTAAAAGTTGCCAAATCACTGTTATATGGATATTTAAATAATTCACTATTTAATACTTAATCCACTTAAACAATTTAAGTAATATTTTAATAACACCGATATAGGTACGAAGTACTTTTTACGTATTAAAATTAAATTGATTATTATAAATATACATGAAGTTACACAAACTGGGCAACTTTCGTATGATGTGTCGTTATTTTCCAAGGTTGTCAGAGTCGAATTACGTGTCAACCACAAGATGGCTTAATTTTTGGTAATCCAGATTATTCTGAAACTATTTATAAAATGTATCACATAAAATGTGGTTTTATAATTCCACAATAAAACATATCATACTTCCTTTGAACTAGTGTTTCATGTTATTCGTAAACAAAATTTAACTGTTACTTTCGAGTGACACCAAAGAATGCAAAAACAAGTTATTGTAGCCGTTAAAAGACGCGACTTTGATTTCTACGGTTTGTGTGAACAAATAATTTTGTATATATATATATATATATATATATATATATATATATATATATATATATATATATATATATATATATATATATATATATATATATATATATATATATATATATATATATATATAATATACAGGTGTTCTTATTATTTCTGTATCCCTGTACTAATTTTCGATATTTTTAGAAGGCATATTATTCCAATAGCTCTTTTAACTTATCACGATGTCAGCTTGTCCTCATAAGCAGGGTTTTTCGTCCCCAGCAGTTTTTTATTTAATTGAAGCTAACGCGCTTTACCACTTTGGCCTAGCTTTCTCAAAGTTTTCCTCTTGGTCTTGGTCTGCCCTTTTTATTTTGTCTTAGTATGTGTCCTTCAAATAATGTTGTCAGAATGTTATTATGTCTCGGATGATGTCCAACAAATTATTCATTAATTTCAGTGAGAATTGACCTGTTACTTTTCAGCGCGTTTTTTTTCACATAATTTTATTTGCTTTTCGTATCCTGCTTATTTAATTTATTTTTCTGACGCATACTTAACCATACTTCATACGTATGAATTGATCTTAAGCCTCTTCCTCAGGCGTAAGTTCAAATGTTTTTTAGGGAGAAAGATCTTTTATTTATCGTTTGCTTGGGCTGCAGTCGTGTCCCTTCTTGCCAGTTTCTTGCTACATTTACCAGAATCTATAGTAATACTACTAAGGCGCGTAAGCATGTTAAATTTTTTGACCGCTTATCTTTATATCTTTGCACTCCTAACGACCAAAATTCTGTGATTTTATATCAGGTGTTTGGGGAGACCAAGCCTTGGCCAGTTCAACATATGCACTGGCCCTTTAGGTTGAATATACATCACCTATTTAAGTGCTCTCACACAGCAATTCTAATACCTGGCATTATCATTATGAATAATTAATTTTCTTATTATTACTCAAATTATTTACCACGCCTTGAATCTGTAGTAGCGATTTTTCTACCTTATGCCTTTGTTGTATTAAGAACTGTATACACTAGAGAAGTTATCTGTCAAATAATGTTAGAAGTTAAAAATTCTTTTAAAAGCAAACTTTTATTAGTGTGTACTAAAGAACATAAAAAATAGCCATCTTGATTATAATAAATCTCCAACCTACTGTATTTTACCACTTAAGACCTTTTATTTGATACCCATATCAAGAAGGTTGTTGAGAAAGAAGTATTCCGTCATCTTTTGTCGGACGCCATTTTTAATTTATGAAGGGTCTATCTAGCCCACTGTATTTTACACCTGAAGCCTTTTCTCTTAATAGCATATCGAGGATGTTGTAAAGAAAAATATATTCCGACATCTTGCGTCAGTCGCCATATTAAAATTATAAAATCGTCACTAGCCTACTGTATTTTATTCGTAAAGCCCTTTCATTTCATACTTATATTAACAGATTTCTTGAGAAAGATGTATTCCGCTTGTTGTGTTGGCTGCCATTTTTAATTTATGAAAGCTTTACCTATCGTGTCAATAGGTTATGTGCCTCAGGTGTTCATCTTATTCTTACGCAATTGGGAGACTCAAGAATACTGCGAGTTTGGAAACTGTTTGCACATTTTATTTTGCTTATCTTCAGTCTCCATTAAGCTATCGTACGAGGTGTGGGGTACCTATTCTAAAGTGCACATGTTATTAGTTCTTCAAAAATGGTTATTAGATTGATGTTAAATCTCCCTCACAATTGAAACTGCCGATCCTGGTTCACTGATCTTGGTATGATGACTGTTTTTTTCACTTTATATATACAAAGTCTTATTGTACACAAAACTTAATTTACCTGACTATCAACGTTTGGGCAGTAATCATAAGTATTCGACAAGGAGCACGAATAAACTCAAGTATCCAATTCATAGATATTCATCATATGAGTCTAGTCCACATTATATGTCTTTTAAATGCTTCAGCAGGCTACCCACATACTTTAGAGCATTTATTATTGAGGATCTTAGGGCACGGCTTAGATATCTTCCAATGTCCAAGGCTTAGTACAGATTGGTGAAAATGTTGACGACAGCTTGTGGTGAACTTTTGTATTTGTGATAACTAAAACGTCATTTAATTTTTTAGTGAATTTTCGTAGAAAAAATTCAGTAATGGGGAGATCCCGACTTTTGAATTTTGAATATATATATATATATATATATATATATATATATATATATATATATATATATATATATATATATATATATATATATATATATATTGTGTGTGTGTGTGTGTGTGTGTGTGTGTAACTCAAAAAATAATGAGCCCCTTTTGATAAAATTTGGAGTGCACCTTCCTTTTGTAAATGGCTTCGATAAGTTCGTTAGTCAGAAAAATCGGACGAGGATTTCTGGACAATTTTGAGTTTTCATTCGAAAAAAATTCTTATCTCAAAAAATAAAAAATCTATGATAACCAAATTTTGTAGGTAGGTTTACGATATAAAAATTAAACTATAGACCGAAATTTACATTTCTGTGTTACAAGAAAAAAAAGTTATAATAAAATATTTTGTGCCAGATCATTTTTATGAAAATTCACTACCATAACGCACTTGCTGGTACATGATTTTTTTATTTGTTCTTTTTAAGCTCTGTTTTATAAGTTTTATTGATTATTTTTGTGTGTTTATAATGACTTGACTTATATTTGGCTGTCGACTGGCTCAATAAATAAATCTAAATCTATGGTGGTATTGTTGAACGCGCTTTTTTATTAGACTTTAAAAGCATTTTAGTTTAAATTTTTGAAAATAGAATTTGAATGTAAGTAAATAATTTATTGTTGGCGTAATTTTTAAATCTTTGTTAAAATTTATTGAGCAATTAAATTTTCCTCGAAAACAGTGCATTGGATCAAAATTTATAAGAAGTGTATATTCTGCGTCATGCAGGCTATTCAGAAAAATTGGCAAAAACAAGATACCTTCTAAAATTATGAGATTATGTATACAGGGTTAGTTCTCTAAACTACGACTTTCATTATAGGATTATCCTGTTATTGTCTTATTGTGCATCGTATTAAAATATAAATAAATAATATGGGTGTTTTAAAAGTAATCAATGGGAAACTTGGAATGCTAGATGATTTCCGGGTTGATTTTCCGTGGCTGAATTCAATTAGTTGGTTGCTAGTCGTTTCGCCAACCATAGCTACTGAAGAAGCCTGCAGCTATGGTTGACCAACTGCATAGCAACCCACTAAGTTAGTGCGATCACAGCAAAAAGCTCATAAATCATTTAGGAGTCCAAGTAACGCCGGTCTTGAAAACCTTAAATCATCAATTAAAAAACTTGTTTCTATGGTAGGTCTTGGGTGTCTAATAGGACAAAGCATTATATGCACTTGTTATATTATTACTTCCACATCGTCAATAAGTGTGGAAAATATGGCATCGGCGATAAAGATTTCAATTTTTGCTTAAACGTAAAAAGTTTCAAAACATATTGAAAACATGATTTGGGAACGAAAATTTGTTGTGTCTGTGCGTCTGTCTGTTTGTAGTCACGATAGGTTTGGAACGAATTGAGATATCGTCATCTAATTTGGTATACAGTTAGCACCCGACAAACAAACGGTTCGGATTATTCTTGGTTAAAATCGCTCCTGGGAGTAGAGTGATTTGGTAAAAATTGATACTTTTTTTGTTAAAACTTGAGTAATATAACGTTTTAGGATTTTTTTAGAAAACTTTTAATTTCATCAAACAGCTGGTAGGAATTTGTTTGTGAGAGTGGTGGGTTGGCCTCGGAAAGCAGATTCCATTAGCCCCAGACTTTTATAAAATAATTTATTTAAAGATATTTTCAAGAGAGCCTGGTAAACAAGAAAACTGATCCAGCCAATTCTGTGCCATAAAAGTAATATGTTTATGTTAATAATCTAAAATAATAATTATAAAGAAAAAAAAACAATATTTTGCGTATTGGCACAACTTTTAAAATTTGTGCTTTTTTCTTAATAAAATTAAAGTCGAAACGTAACCTATGGGATAAACTGGGACACATATCGCCTAGGGCTCCGTTAAGGCTAACAAAACACACAAGAATTAGACCACAGATAGATAAAGGTTGGCATTAGGAAAAACTATATTAGCGGCATTTACAATTTTTGAATTTTCTGTTACACTTTAACATGACTTAGTAAAAATGTAATTATATAACCTACTTATGAGCTAATCCACCAAATCTCAAGTCTAGTTTAACCTAAAGCTAATATATAAGTAATTTTTTATAGTCAATATTTACTTCTTTCAAAAAACTGAATATAAGTACATTAGCGTCTTCATTGTTGAAACTCAATAAATGTGTTAAATTTATGGGTCGGCTTTTGCCTAAAATAAGAAGGTACTGGAACAATTTTTGGCGGCGACTTGACTCATGGGAACATGTAAAGAATATGTGGATCAAATCCGCTTCAGACTGCTCATCACATGTGCAAATCACTGTGTCTAGCACTCCTTTTTTATGGAGATGTGGAGGATATCTATGATTACTTTTTAACCTAGTCATTGTGGTTATAAAAGATCTTGAGCAACTTTTAGTGAATTTTCTTAAAAAAAATTCACTAATGAGGAGATCCCGACTTTCGAATTTTGAAAAAATTTCTTCAAATGAGCGCTATTTAGGACCCCCGGAACCCAAATCCGAGGTCAGTTTCAGACTTTATATGTTTATATATATATATATATATATATATATATATATATATATATATATATATATATATATATATATATATATATATATATATTTATGTGTCACACCTATAACTTAAAAAATAATGGACCGATTTTGATAAAATTTGGCACATACCTTCCTTTCGCACGTGGCTTGAATAAGTTCGTTAGCCAGGAAAATCCGCCGAGGTTTTCCTGGAAAATTTTGTGTTTTCTTTTGAAAAAAATCGAAAAAAATTTATATATCCAAAATTAACAAAGTAAGGGCAACCAAATTTCATACGCGGGCTTATATAACTAGAGGCAAGTTACCTACCAAAATTTAACTCCGTAGGTTAAAGGACAAAAAAGTTACAGACATTCAAAGAAAAATAAATTTGGGTTCTCCTCAAAACGTCAAAATTGGTGAGTACCTTCCTTTCGCAAGTGGCTTGGATAAGTTCGTTAGCCAGGAAAATCCGACGAGGTTTTCCCGGAAAATTTTGTGTTGTCTTTCGAAAAAAATTTATATCTTCAAAATTAACAAAGTAAGAGCAACCAAATTTTATACGCGGGTTTATATCATAGGTAAGTTACATACCAAAATTTAGCTCTGTAAGTCAAAGAAAAAAAAAGTTATAGGCATTTAAACAAAAATAAATTGAGGTTTTTCACAAAACGTCAAAGTTGCGATTTAAACGTCAAAATTGGCAACATTTAGGAAAAGAACTTGAATCTAATACGGGCTATGGAAATAAAATGTCTCAAGAAGAATGTTTTACAAACCCTGAAGTCTTAGTGTCAACCGTCATTGTCCTTCATTTTAATAAAATGTTTCCAGAAAATTCATTTCAAATAGACCCTTTCTCTGATGCTTGGCAGTAGCCTTAGCTATATAGTTTATCGTTAATAGTATATAATTTTTGTAGAATTTTCGTAAAAAAAATCAATACAGCTCAATATATCTGTTATTATGTTATTGCATTTTTGCATTTTCCATCGAAATATAATGCACGTTTGTAAGAACAAAAATTTTGGACGCAGTAAGTGCGTTATGGTAGCGAATTTTGATCAAATGCTTAATATTTGAATAGCTCAATTTGCTATTAACCTATAAGGTTGACCAAAAAACGAGTTTTTTTTATAGAAATAAATGATTAAACATTAATTATGACTAAAATAATTACAACGCCCGCTGGAATACGACATTAAAACAAAGCTCCAACAACTAACTCGTTGGTCTAGAGGTATGATTTTCGCTCAGAGTGCGGGAGCTCCCAGGTTCAAATCCCGGACAAGCCCAAATACCTTTTATTTGCTTTTTTTAACCGACTTCAAACAAGGACGAGGTTCTCAATTCGCCTGTATGTTTTTTTATGTGTGTTACCTCAGAACTTTTTTCTAGGTGAACCCATTTTGATGATTCTTTTAGTGAATTTTCTTTTAAAAAAAAACGCACTAATGAAGAGATTTCGACTTTTGAATTTTGAAAAAATTTCTTCAAATGAGCGCTATTTAGGATCCCTGGAACCCAAATCCGAGGTCGGTTTCAGACTTTATATATATATATATATATATATATATATATATATATATATATATATATATATATATATATATATATATATATATATATATATATATATATATATATATATATATATATATATATATATATATATATATATATATATATATATATATTTATGTGTCACACCTATAACTAAAAAAATAATTGAACGATTTTGATAAAATTAGGTGACTACCTTCCTTTCGCGAGTGGCTTGGATAAGTTCGTTGGTCAGGAAAATCCGCCCAGGTTTTCCCGGAAAATTTTGTGTTTTCTTTCAAAAAAAAAATTGAAAAAAGTTATATATCCGGAATTAACAAAGTAAGGGCAACCAAATTTTATACGCGCGTTAATATCATTATAGGTAAGCTACCTACCAAAATTTAGCTTTGTCAGTTAAAGGACAAAAAAGTTACAGGCATTTCAAGAAAAATAAATTTGGATTTTCCTCAAAACGTCAAAGTCGCTATTTTAAACGTCAAAATTGGTAATATTTAGGCAATGAACCTGAAAATAATATAAGCTATGGAAGGAAAATGTCTCAAGAACAATGTTTTACAAAGCCTGAAGTCTTAGTTTCAATCGTCATTGTCCTTCATTTTACTAAAATATTCCCAGAAAATTCATTTCAAGTAGACCCTTTCTCTGATACTTTGGCAGTAGTGTTGGCTATAGAGTTTATCGGTTAATGGTATATCATTTTTGTCGAATTTTCGTAAAAAATATTCAAAGTCCAATATATCCGTTATTATGCAAGATACGGAAAAAAAATTATACATTAATTATAGGGTGTCTTCAGCTACATCTTAAAAAATATTTCCACAATTAGAGGGTGGCCCATAAGTCGTTGGTGATTCAAATTTTCTTTTTTAGGGAATTTTCTTTAAAAAATTCACTAATGGGGATATCCGTATATATATTATATATATATATATATATATATATATATATATATATATATATATATATATATATATATATATATATATATATATATATATATATATATATATATATATATATATATATATATATATATATATATCGTACCGACAACTCAAAAAATAATAGACAGATTTTGATCAAATTTGGTGAGTACCTTCCTTTTGCAAGTGGGTTGGATATGTTGGTTAGCCAGGAAAATCGGACAAGGTTTTCCCGGAAAATTTTGTGTTTTCTTTCTAAAAAAATTTATATCTCCGGAAATAACTAAGTGAGGGCAACCAAATTTGGTACGCGTATTTGTATTATAAAGAGTGAACCATGTACAAAAATTTAAAACGTCAAAATTGGCAATGTTTACGCAAAGAACGTGAAACATATACGGATTGTGAAAAGAAAATGATGCAAGAGTGTTCTGCGAACCCTTTTGTTTCAGATACAACCGTCATTGCCCTTCATTTTACTAAAATATTTACAGAAAATTCATTTCAAGTAGACCCTTTCTCCGATGCTTTCTTAAAAAAAATATCCTATTAAAAACATTTTTATGAAAATTCACTACCATAACGCACTTGCTGCGTCCAGAGTTTTTATAAATGGATGCGTGCTGGGAAGGTTTGGATATAATAATCTGTAGTGATTATTACTATTTAGACCGTACTGTCTCCATTCAATTTCCCATGTTTGACGTAAGTTTGGTTTTAATTCCGTAAATAGGTCGTATTTTGTGATTTTAGAGTTCGTATAATCACCACACTCTACTGTTTCTCGGGCACATCTATCTGGTAGGTATTCTGTGCTAAAATTAAATTAGCGACTGAATGTGTGGCGGTGGAATATCGGTGACATAAATTAATTACTTTTTGCAAATACGGCGTGTAAAAAATCCCAAAATATATAGAAAACTTGATTCTGGAACGAGAATATTTTTGTCTGTCGGTCGGCCAGTCTGTCGGCCTGTACGTCTCTTTGTTAGTAGGCGCAATCACTTTCGAACAAATTGAGATATCATCTTCAAATTTGGTATCCAGTTAGTACTCGACAAAGGAACGCTTCAAATTGTTTTTGTGTAAAATCGCTTCAGGGAGTATGGGATAAATGATTAATCATTTGGTGAACATTGACATTTTTGCGTTAAAACTCGTGTAATATAACGTTTCAGAAGTTTGTGGGTAGAGAAATACGAATCATTTCTTTGTGGTCAAATCATGGACTCCATGATTCATAAGAATTTCTTTTTGGAGTGAGTAGATTATCACAGCTATGTGGAAGTTGTAATTTACAGCACTATTTTTCCCAGTGTAGCTGAGAGATGGCCCACATTTTTTGGAACACTGTATATACAATAACTTAAAGAATAGATGACCGGTTTTGGTGAAACATGATGGGTGTCTACCTTTTTTTAATACCTTGGATCAGTTTGTCTGCCAGACCAATTTTAAAAATGATTAATCTGCGCATATGGGACCAAAGTGAAAAAGATTAGGGACGGAGCAAGTGCGTTATAGCAGTGAATTTTCATAAGAATTGTACACTATTAGTACGCCATATTACTAAAATTTATACTTTAGATTTAAACAGACCTTGAAGATCGGTTTTAGAGGTCCTAATACACGTTCATTTAAACAACCCTTTCGCAAGTGTTACCATTGATATCCCTCTATTATCGAAAAAATATCTTAATTTTGTGTTCTAGCTCTGTTTGAGATTTAAACTTTAAATGCAAAAACAATTTTCTATGAAGCTAGAAAATCAAAATTTAGTATATCCAGGTACTTAGTGCATGTCTCTTTAGAAATTACAAATTGCATTAGTTACAAAAGCTCTCTAGAAGAAGACTTAATCATTATTTATAAAACTAATGTGCCTGCCAAATTATAAACGTGGCAGGTAATTTTTGGGGGAAAATGTCCGTTATAGCTGATTTATGAACTCATTCGCAATATTAACAAAATGGATATATTTGCAAAATTTCGTTTAAATCATTGAGTATTTTTTAAGTTATCTCTCGGATATATATATATATATATATATATATATATATATATATATATATATATATATATATATATATATATATATATATATATATCTCCGAGCGATAACTTAAAAAATACTCAATGATTTAAACGAAACTTGGCAAATATCTCCATTTTGTTAACATCGTGAATGAGTTCATAAATCATCTATAACGGACATTTTCCCTGTAAAGAGAGCGCAAATTCCCGGCTGCTGATTGCTTGGTTCATGACCTATCAGAATAATCAAAAGTGTTACAGTTCTCGAGTAATCCGGCCTTTTCTGAAATTGCCTAGAGTCTTTAATGTGCACCAATGTTTTTGCTGTCATTTGTACCAATTTGACTTTTTTTTTATTTCTTATTTCAAATACTCTGCATTAGTTTCCACATTGGATGCATTTAACACGTTTTCCAAAATCATTAAATTACTTCCTTTTGCATGCGGGTTACCAACATTGAACTTCAAAATTGACTGCTAATTTCAATTTGTAAAAATTGGAAAAAAGCATCATTCCTAGTTGTTTAATTATTTTGAAAACTGTGTTAACGGCATTCGATGCGGCAACTAATGTAGAGTATTTTCCACACAACTATTTTTTAATTACAAATTTGTAGAAATGACAGCAAAGACATTGGTGTAAGTTACAGACTCAAGGGAATTTCAAAAAACTCCGGGTTACTCGAGAACTGTAACACTTTTACTAAGCATACTTTTCATTATTCTGATAGGTAATTAATCAACCTCTCAGTACCCAAAAGTTTGCGCACTAGTTACAGTTATAATATATATATATATATATATATATATATATATATATATATATATATATATATATATATATATATATATATATATAGATGTTTAAAAAAGACGCGGCAATATTTAACGGGTTGATTTCCCAGGTCATTTTATGAAAAAAAGTTCCCATAAAATGCATTGTTTCCAAGATACAAGGTGTTAATTTTTTTTTGTAAAATGACGATTTTTTAAAAATAATTCAAATATCTCCTCACCCATTGTTTTAAAATTTGGCAGCGTTGTTTGTAGTAATAATGGGCTAATTTGACCCTAATTAGATAAATATTGTTAAGTCCATTGGCATTAGGGGGGACACCTCAACAAAAATTATTGTTCGTGTTTGTGATTTTCTTTATGATAAATGGACATGCCATAAGAAGGTTTTTATTTTTTATCGTGTAAACGATTCAAGATACGGAGAAATTTCAGACAAAAAACTTGTAGTTTTAGTTTTTTTATCTGAAAATAATATACAAATCATATTGCAATCAGTGGCGTACATTTTTATGTCACTAAATTTTGTTGAGGTGCCCCCCCTAACGCCAATGGGCTTAACAATCTGATCTACTTAGGGCTAAATAAGCCCATTAATAATACAAATAACGCTGCCAAATTTCAAAACAATCGGTGAGGAGATATTTGAATTATTTTTAAAAAATCGTTATTTTACAAAAAAATTTAACACCTTGTATCTTGGAAACAATGCATTTTAGCACCTATGTTTGTGGGAGCTTTTTTACATAAAATGATCTGGGAAATCAACCCGTTAAATATTGCCCCGCCTTTTGAAACACCTTATATATATATATATATATATATATATATATATATATATATATATATATATATATATATATATATATATATATATATAATAAACGTATAAAAATCTTAGAAGTGGATTCTAAGGGCCCTAATTCTCACTTATTTGAAAGATTTCTCGAAGGTCACCATCGTTACCTCATTATTAATGCATTTTCTAAATGAAAATTCATTAAAAAGACAGGGTGCTCGGAGGCAAGAAAAGTAATTCAGATTATAGACTTTAGAACCAAATATGTGTGGGGCAAATATTTTATGACTGTTCAGAATTATTCTCAGAGCCTCGGTTGTTCAGTGGTAAGAACGTGTGCCTCTTAACCGAGAGATACTGGGTTCGATCACAGGGTCCTCTATTCACTTTTACAGTACGAACTGTAACATTAACATCAACCGGGGTTCTGGCATTGTATTTGAGCAAGTTGAATGTCTGCGCGCTCCGCACTTCCGAGGGGGCGTAAAACCGTCCGTCCCGTGTCCATGCGATGTTGGACACGTTAAAGATCCCTACCCTCCTTTCAGAAAGGTAGGGGTTCGGCATAATTTCCGGGGTAGGTGATTAACCATAGTCGCGGAAATAGGCCGACGTTAAAGAAATAAAACACAGACACAGAATTATTCTCACGTAATGGTACAGCTGATGTCTACTTAAATAACTAAAAATGTTACCTGACTGAAATCAATTTAAAAAAAATTTTGAACGCAACAAGTGCGTTATAGTAGCGAATTTTCATTTAATGCTTCAATTTCTAATAACTCAATTTTCTATAAGCCTAGAAAGTTGAATTTTGGCAAGTGGTAAGTTCTTTACCGTGGCAACATACCTGCTATTTCTTCAAAATAGCTTTGTTATTTTTTGAGATACATTTTTTTTTTTAGGAAAATATAAAAAATTTAACGGACCTTGGTTTCGGGGCCCAAATTCGCGCTCAGTTGAAAAAAAAATTTTGAAAAATCTCACCATCGATCCCTCTCTATTTGCGAATTTTTTAAAATAAAAATTCGCTAATAGAGTGTAAGACAATTATAATGATTAATGTTTTACAGCAAATTTAAATTAGTTCATTCTTATTGGCTATAAGCAGCTTTGTTAAAAGACAATGAAAAAGTGATCGCAATATTTAATAACATACTTAAATTACCTGAGATATGACGATTTAGTCACACTTTCATTAATTTAATACATATTTCCGCATTACCGTGACAAACTAAATAAAGTTAATGTTATTTAAAAATTACTGTACTCTTTTCCCAAATTATCATTGAAATATAACACATTATTGATGAAAGATGTTGAGCTTATTTATGTTTATCCTTAATTTTATCAAAAACTGAAGCGTATACTACGGAATAAATAATACGTCGATATTCCCTTCCTCATTACTCGTCCTATTTAAGACCCCCTGATAATTTGAAGTCCAGGACCACCCCCATATATTGACCACCCGCACTAACTCTAAAGGTTTACCAAACATCACTGGCGCCCAGAACCGGTCTACCTTTCTCTTCTTGACTAATAGGATCATGTAAGGCTAGATGCATTCTCACAACGGTTAGAACCGTATACCGGTTTCACTCTTATTAGAGCTCGTCAGTACGGCATACTAATTGCAGCGAAAATACACCTATAAAGTAATACGGCTATAGTAGCCAGCCTTTCAACTGTGATTGGTGAACGTGTCGCTACCTAGTTGCGGAACCAAGTAGTATGTTGTCACGCCAGCCCCAAATAACACAAAGTGTTAAAAAATAGAGACTGTATACAACCAACCAACAATTAAATTGTCAGCCCTGGCCCATTTCTACCCTAATATAAGGACAAAGTTTGTAAGGCTAGATGCATCCTCACAACAATTAGAACCGTAGATCGGTTTCGCTCTAATTAGAGCTCATCTGTACAGCATACTAATTGCTGCGAAAATACACCTATAAAGTAATACGGCTATGGTAGCCAGCCTTCCAACAGTAAGTGAGTGGTGAACATGCCTCCACATAGTTGCGGAACCAAGTAGTATGTTGACACGCCAGCTCCAAATAACACAAAGTGTTAAAAAACAGAGACTGTATACAACCAAATAACAATTTAATAAATTTTCAGCCCTGGCCCATTTCTACCCTAATATAGGGACAAAGTATGTAAGGCTAGATGCATTCTCACAACAATTAGAACCCTAGACCGGTTTCGCTCTCATTAGAGCTCGTCAGTACGGCATACTAATTGCAGCGAAAATACACCTATAAAGTAATACGGCTAAAGTAGCCAGCCTGGCATGACAACATACTACTTGGTTCCGCAACTAGGTGGCGACACGCTCACCACTCACTTAGTGTTGAAATTCTGGCTACTTTAGCCGTATTACTTTATAGGTGTATTTTCGCTGCAATTAGTATGTCATACTGACGATCTCTAATGAGAGCGAAACTGGTCTACGGTTCTAATTGTTGTGAGAATGCATCTAGCCTTACATATTTGTCTTATATTAGGGTAGAAATGGGCCAGAGCTGACAATTTATTAAATTTTTAGTTGGTTGTATACAATCTCTATTTTTAACATTTTGTGTTATTTGAAGCTGGCGTGACAGCATACTACTTGGTTCCGCAACTAGGTGGCGGCACGTCCACCACTTACTGAGTATTTTAAGACTGGCTATACGATAGCCGTGTTACTTTTGGTGCATTTTTGCTGCAATTAGTATGCCGTACTGAAGAGCTCAATTGAGAGCGAAACCGGTCTACGGTTCTAATTGTTGCGAAAATGCATCGAGTCTTACATACTTTGTCCCTATATTGGGGTAGAAATGGACCAGGGCTGACAATTTATTAAATTGTTAGTTGGTTGTATACAGTCTCTAATTTTTAACACTTTGTGTTATTTGGAGCCAGCGTGACAACATACTACTTGGTTCCGCAACTAGGTGGCGACACGCTCACCACTCCCTTAATAGGATCATAACCATCGTCGCTGTGTTTACGGAGAGCCCAAGCTCACAGCACCACGTTTCGATTATACTAGAACGTCTGTAGGCATGCACAGACAACGCTAAGGAATTTACCGGTAACTAAGACCAGCCTATTATTCCTTACTAAATTCTTAACTTAGTCATGTAAGCTCAAATTAAAACAAATAACTATTAAGACCAGCCAGAGAAATTATAAATATTAAGTTTATTAGAAAATCTTAACAGTAGGTACCAGCATGCATACCAATTTTCATTATAAACACATCATTGCTAATGGTTATACCAAATTGGTGCAACCACTCTACTAACGACAGGCGTGAATGATTTTCCTCTGCGCTGGAAACAACATCTTGTCTCCTCCGAAAGCGGTTTAGCTTTTACGGCATCGTAAAGAAGAGAAGATATGACGCTGTTAGCCTCTACATCTCTAGTAAGAAAATCATTGACAAACTGATATTATTTTGTGAAAACATATTTCTGTATAACAGCATAAATATGCTGCATTTAATTAAGTTAAATCATAGTGTTACGCAGAATCATTTATAAGATTTCTTTATCTTGATATTATAAGGTATTATCAACGTGCAAGACAAGAATATTTAATAAATGTAATACCTTTCCTATGATTGTTAATATAAATTGAATCATGTATTTTCTTACTTTGTCTTTACAACTACAGGTGTTTAAATGTTCCACGGAAATTTACTGGCAATCTATGAACAAAGAAACGATCTAATTTAAATAAAGTTTGTGTGATTTTGTACTTTTAATTAAATGTGTTTAGACATCAAGAAAAGGGTAGAAAAGAAATTTTTGAACACTTGATTGTTTACTCTAACTACCTCTTACACCATGAGATGTCTGATGATAGTCAAAAAGGATAAATACACAACCTATTCAAAGTTTAGATTTCATACCCTAATAATGGTATTATGCTTCAACTTCGTTTTGTAAATAGGTAAGTTTTGTAGTCTTCTCATTCCGGTTACGAATCCACACATTTTTAAAGATAAAGAAACTAATCCGATTATTTAGACCGGCCCAATAAAATATTCAGTTTGATTTAAATATATTGTTGCAACGCAGTAAGGGATGAAACGTAGAGTAATAGCGGAGGGTACTGGGACTCTATTTACTTCAACGAAGCTTTAACATAATCAAGATCGAACATCACTTAAGGTAAGTTCATTTTGTTGCAACAACTACATCTTATGCGTCAAAGGAAAAGAGCAAAAAGAACACAATAAAGTGGGGAAAGCATACAAACCTGATCCAACTGAACATATTAATAGCAACTACCGAGGGTAAATGCCTTTGAATCTGTACGCCAAGAAATAAACTAAGAACATTACCTAAGTAAACAATTTTGCAAACAAGTACATATACATTTGGAATGCCGACTGTCGCTTCAGTTTAGTTGTGGAGAAACAGATCTAGAAGAACTCTATACCATTTTTCTGGGTTTTTTTCCAAACACTCAAAATAAAAAACATTTGGTCGGCGATGTGGCTTTGCTGCTCAGCAGCCATGTGTGTGGTAACACAAATAGACAGCGCTATTAAACAAATCCATCGTAAAATACTAGAGTTTCTATAGCAGCGTCTAAAGTTGTAGTATGCGTTCTTGGGTGCCCAAAAAAATTCGTACATGAAACAGGAAGAAGCTAGAGCGGCAAAACATAGTGCCAAAAAGGATTAACAACCTATTCAAAGTTTAGATAACATAGCCTAATAATGGTATTTTTATTCTGTTATGGTATAGAGCCTAAGTAAGTATTATACTTTGATGCAAGTTGACATATATAACATATATCACGACCACGGTGTACAGGTAAGGTTGCCTTGCTGTCACAAAAATGACAGCCATTTTTATCTCATTGTAGCTTTCGCGCTTTATCAATTCAGCCAGGTTTCCTAGAAATTTTTTCTTGGTCTACTTCTTTATCTTTTTCCAAGTATGTGTGGTTTAAATAATATCAGAAACTTAGTATCTCAAAAACGTTCAAAAAAAAAGTTGCCTTGTAGCTTGGACCTCTCAATTCATTTCAGCAAAGACATTTCTTATCACGCCTCCTCTAGCACACTTTTATTCGTTTTTCTATCAGTGTACATTGCCTTATTTATCTTTCTTCATGTTCACATTTTAAAATGGTTTATTCTATTATGTTCTCCTTGCCACGTTGCAAAGGACCAAATTAAAAAAGATGCATCACACGCTAAAGACAATGGCTCTTTGTTAAATCCCCTTGCTCTGATCCTTTCTCTTTTTTAAGCATATGTCCTTCATATATTGTTCGTCTTGTGTCTTCTAAGATTGTAGCTTGTTTAATGAGTCGTTTAAGCCATTTGAGGCCCCGTAATTGAGCTGCAACAACCCAACCCACCTGTGTCCAACGCTCTACGGAGTAGGCAGATGGAGGCCTTAGAGTTCATGTCCTTACATGTTTTCTTTACCTCTTGAAAATGGCTCCAAGACAGGAGGCGAAACGTCGAATTTTAATAAATTCTGGACGCGGTTCAACCCGAGAATCAAGTATTTCTCACATTAAAGACCGCGGAAATCTTTCCGTGTATATATATATATATATATATATATATATATATATATATATATATATATATATATATATATATATATATATATATATATATATATATATATATATATATGTGTGTGTGTGTGTGTGTGTATGTATATGTATATGTATGTATGTTTCACACCGATAACTCAAAAAATAATCAGCTGATTTTCATCAAACTTGGCATTATTAGGGAACAAAGAGATTTGTGTGTTATCACTTCACAATAAACGTTCGAAAATTGCAATGTTCACTTCAAGGCATATTTGCGATAAGAAATAATTATCAGGTTTATCAGTTTATCAGGTTGCCTAGGAGATAAAAATTTTAAACGTCATCTTCCGACAGTAAACTTAATGGTTGTACTGTAAAGTACGTTTGTCAATTTTATTTTAATAAAAGAGAGTATTTTCCACAATAATGGCACACTTTAATTACTTAAACGATGACTTTTGGAATTTAATTATTATTTGCGGGGAGTGTAATCGAATTGTTAGCAGAACATGTCGTGTGTTTGCAGAAAGATTTCCAGATAGACATAGACCAACTCCTGACATGATCAGAAGACTATTGAAAAATTGTTCTGAGAATAGAACGTTTCGTTCCGAAGGTAATTAAAATAAACCGCTATCGGACAATGAGTGAACACATATAAAAGTTTCGGAATTTTTTACCGCTTATCTGCATGCGTCAATCAGAGACTGCAGTAGAAATTTGATCTTTCAAGAGGAACTATTAACAGTATTCTAAAAATTAACAAATGGACACCATTTTCGTTCACTTTAATAAACCATTCAGAACCTGGGGATTTTCCCGGCGTGTAGAATTCTGCGAATGGTATCTTTTGAAAACTTAAGTGGATGAAAATTTCTCAAGAAAAATTATATGGTGCGATGAGTCAAAATTTTCAAAGAGGGGCACGTTCAATCGTCAACAGTCACTATTGGTCGGACGAAAATCCTCACATTACTAGAGAACAAAATTTCAAGGACTGTTGGAGTTTCAATGTATTTTGCGCAGCAAAATACAATAGAATTTTTGCCCTTAACATTTATGATAAGAACTTAACAGGTTGGTACCAATAATATTAAGCAATACTGAATTTCATTTGCGAATTAATACATTAGTACATGTTATTAAAATATTTATTGGACTCACTGAAACTAAATTTGAAAATATGACCCTTTTATTCATATCAGTAATAATGGTCAGATTAAAAAAGGTAAGAACGAATTCTAAACGTGCAGTATTCGCAGGTCCTGGATATTTTCGCATTCTGCAGCAATTAGTAATACCAGCGCTGAACTCCTCGCATGAACACGAAGCTGCAGAAGTTTTGTATCAACAAGATGGAACTCCACCACACAACTCACAGATAGTAAGCTACCTACTCCAAGAAACATTTGAAGACAGATGGATAGCTAACGGTGGGCGTCTTTGGCCGACCCGCTCACCAGATTGATGTTAGTATCTGGTCGTGCATTAAAAACAAAGTTTACCGGAAACCACCTACTGCAAAACAAGATATGATAGCTAGAGCACAGCATAATTACTATGCTGTGGCTAGAGTATTAGAGGCGTTCAACGCAGTGGAGCAAGATTACCTTTCTCGAGCCATGGGTACCATCATTAAAAGAGCCATCAAATGCCTCAAAGTGAACGGTGCAAATTTAGAACATTTATTGTGAATTGATAACACATAAATCTCTTTGTTCCCTAATAATGCTTTACTCTAATTTTGGACGAAATACTCCATTCTTATAAATGTTTTAGTAGTATTATAATCACGAACGAGTTGATCTGTGTTTATGTGAAAATCTCTTTGCAACCACACGACATCTTCTGTTAATAATTCAATTATACTCCTCGCAAATAAAAGTTATATTCAAAAGTCGTCGCATATTTTACTTATGTCGGAAGATAACGTTTAAAATCTTCATCTCCTAGACAACCTGATAAACTGACTAATAATTATTTCTTATCATAAATTAGGTTTAAATATCTTCAAATCGGTGAGACTTAGGTATAAGTAATGCTTATACCCGTCAAAAGAACAATAAAAAGTACATGAACTAACGTTATAAAATATAGGGTCTTCTATTTAAAATAAGAGAGTTATTAGGTTTTAAAGTTATCAAAATTGACCGGTCTCTTTCGGACACCCTGTCTAACTTGTACTAGCTTTGATAGATTCCAAATATTTTGTGAGATTTTAGAATTTGCGCTTTAAAATTTCAACTCTTCAGGCTGGAAAATAAGAGACGTACAGGTGTGTAAATGTGCCACTATTTTTTAAGAAATTTTTGAAAAAAGTCAAATATCTCGAAAATGGTTGAGAAAAATGACATAGCATGTTAGTTAAACCTACGATAAAATTTGAGGAGCAATCTAGATCCGCAATAAAAAACACCATCTTCTATTTGAAATAAGAAAGTTGACGTCTACTTCCGGTAGAACCGCTTCCGGTCCCATACTAACGCCAATATTTTCAGTGAACTGAAAATTTTGTGAAACCCACATGCGTGAGTTTTCAGAATTCAATTGTGAGCCGTACTTCAGAAACGGCTAATAGAAGGTCTACGTGGGACAGCCTGTATATGGTATATTATAAATTTATATGTATATATATATACATATATATATATATATATATATATATATATATATATATATATATATATATATACAGAGTGTTTTAAAAATGATTGTTTATGTAACAGGTGCACATTCAGCACAAAAAATAAGACTATTTTTTCATATAAACATGGGTCCGCAAAAGCTTAGTTTTTTAAATACAGCGTGTTAAATTTATTTATTTTTGTCAGTTTTTCACGAATAAGTCCGAGTCAAATTAAAATTTTGGCGTGAAAATTGGCATGTGGGAGTTTCCGAGGGCAAGAAATTTAAATATGTTATTGTTAATAACACTTCTGGCAGAGGGCGTCACCTGAAAGACATGACTTGCATTCAGTTGGCTATAATTTTTTGACACCCAGTAATATCGACCTACCGTATAGTTACATTGCAGCCCTTATCAATTGTAAGCAAAAAATGTATACTTGATTTAAATCTCTCAGACACACCATTTTCGAGATATTTCAATTTTTGTATGGCGATGTCGCTCAAAAATTAATTCTGCGACAAATCACAGGAATACATTTTTCACCTTTTAATTGCTATCAGTATGTATAAACTTAATTTTCTTATTCTCTAGTTAAAAATTAAAATCTTATCAGAAAAAAGAACCGACAAGACACAATCATGAAGATAAAATAAAAAGCCATAATAACAAACTTTGAACAAACCATTTAACAAAGTGGTTTCCATCGTTACGGGACTTGACTATTGCGTTCGTCGTGACATATACTACATTTGACTTTTACGTTTGAGACTACTATTTTTAAGTATTTAATTGTATTGTCCGTAATTATTCTAATTAAATATGGAAGTCTTTGCCAACAATTAACTAACAGACATGCATGTTATGTATTCACGGGCTTTTGGTAACTGTTATGAGGCGAAACGACTGTATGAAGAAGCCTTCCTAAATCGGAGAATTCCAGACAGAAGGATGTTTTAACGAATTGACATCCGTCTGCGAGAAACAGGTACATACTTAGATTATCTAATACATCGATCTGTCTCTTTAGAATATATATATATATATATATATATATATATATATATATATATATATATATATATATATATATATATATATATATTTACCAGGTACCCTTAATAAAGTTATTGCTGATCGAAGCAGACCACGAAGTGCACGAAATCCTGATTTTCAAGAGGCTGTTCTGGATGAAATTGAACAAAATCCAAAAATAAATACCAGGGAAATTGCCAATCATCTGGGAGCATCCAATGCAATGATATGGCGAGTTCTTCACGAGCAACAATTGCGTCCGTTTCACATCCAACGTGTGTAGACATGGTAGACATGGTTTCTTCAATATAATAATATAAAGAACTTGTTAAATTTTGTATTGTTCACTGACGAGTCTGGATTTAGGAGCGACGCGATCGTCAATTTTCGTAACAGCCATATTTGGGCTGACGAAAATCCCCACGCAATTTTTGAAATGCAGGGTGTAATTTGATAGGGCCAATTTTTTTACCTCACAGGCTTAATGCTACAACTTATCTTGAATTCCTGCAAAACCAACTAAATGGGTTATTAGAAAATGTACCTCTTGACATAAGACATAACCTGTGGTTTATGCATGACGGAGCCCGCCCACATTTCGCCCCAAATATCAGAAATTATCTGAGCAATACCTTTGGACGCAGATGGATCGGACGCGGTGGACCTCAGCCATCACCGGCTGATTTAAATCCTATGAACTTTTATTTATGGGGGCATCTCAAAATTATTTTTTATAAAGCAAATGTTGAAAATGTTGATGATCTGCAGCAAAGAATTATACTTGGATGCAATACAAATTAGAAATACACCAGAAGTATTTCACAGAGTACGACGTTGTATGCTCCGCAGAATACGAAAGTATATTGAAGTGGATGGTGGCCATTTTGAACATTTATTGCAGTCAGGTATCATAAAATGTTATACACTTTTTTATTTGTTGTTTTATTTCTTGTTAAAATTTGCAGACAATACAATTAATTACTTGACAAAAATTAATTTTTGAGTGACATCGACATACAAACAATGAAATATCTCGATAATGGCGTGTCTGAGAGATTTGGATCAAATATACATTTTTTGCTTACTGGGCTGCAATGTAGCTATACGGTAGGTCAATATTACTGGGTGTCAAAAAATTATAGCCAATTGAATGCAAGCATAGTCTTACAGGTGGCGTCAAAATTTTAATTTTACTCAGACTTATTCGTGAAAAACTAACAAAAACAAATAACTTTAACAGGCTGTGTTGAAAAAACTAACCATTTGCGGAGCCATGTTTATATGAAAAAATAGTCTTATTTTTTGTGCTGAATGTGCGCTTGTAACATAGACAATCATTTTTGAAACACCCTGTATATGTATATTAAAGTATATACATAAATAAAACATTGGAATTAGATTACTTAGATTAGCTTAGATGTAAGATACTTCATACAGATTTTGAGACTACTTCTCTCTTCACTGTAGGGTTTCGTTTCGGTAAGTAAAGGCAACAACAATCAATGAATTATATGTAAGATGTCAGCCTCATATGTAAATGTGCAAATACTATTTTAGACTCAAATGCCACAGGTGGACCTACTAATTTTTTCGCTATTACTGCTCTACAGGCATAGAAACATATCTAGTAAAAGCAAAAATCTAACTGTTCGGTGGCGAATGGTATCAATAACAGAAACAGCCAGAAAGCTATCCTCCCCTATACCTACCACCACCACCAAGCTTTATATAAAATCGAGTTATAGGTATTTTTCGTTCGGAAGACCAAAAGAGAGCCCAAGACTCAAAGGTTTGTATAATAAAAGCAATTTATTCAACTTCACTCACTTGAAACATTTTTCTACGAAAAACCGCTAAAAAATTGTTCACACAAATTTTTTGAAGATGACTAACGCGAAAAACGAAAATCCGCAGAAAACTTTCTACGAAAATATGATATAAGAATGTAATATAGGAGTATTGAGAAAAGCTACAAAAAATGTTGCCGCGAAAAATATACAGTGCGAATTTTTTTGCAAAAAAATATTCATACAAAAATTCTGTGAATCTTTTTGAGAAAAATTCGCCTAAAAAATATTTTCTACGAAAATTTACGTAAAAAATGTAGTCTTCAAGATTAGCTATATTTGTGTCGGCACAGAAAAATTAGGACGTTGCATATTCCACCATATTTTAGTCTTGTAGATTTTAAAACAGGAAACGGAGTCATCTTTGATATTTCTTTGTATCTTACAAAATTACCGATATGTCTTGGACCGCCCACACCTGGTGGACACCTCTATTGTAATCTTACTAAGATAGAGATTACAATATTTAAAATGTTCGGGATGCAGCAAGTGCGTTATTGTAGTGAATTTTCATAAGAATAATATATCATAGTGATTTAGCCTTATATTAAAAGTTATAAAACATTACTTTATTTAATTCAGAACGTTAAACAATAAGGTAAAGAGGGGAAAGCAAAAACATGACCTATAACATAAATATTTATACAGTAATTTGGATACAAAACTCAAACAAAATAGTTGATAAACAGGAAACATACTCAACACAAAAATACGCTAGAAAGCGGAACATAAGAAGATTCCTGTGGTTCATGCATTGAGGGTGACTTTATGCATGCTGAAGGGGAAGAAAAACCCCTAGAACGAAGAGGGTTTCTGCCCTCTCACTCAAAAACACATGGGGTTCTCCTGCCGCTTGTCCATGCATTAAACTACCTTCAAAGCATAAAGCACAAGAAGAAATTCTTGGAAGCAACCACCATGAAAGTTACTGGACCTGGGCGAATATGGGTGTTGTTCGGGGCAGACAGGGTTTAAAGGAAGTATTACTGCAAAATGTGAAAAACGCATCTTTTCAAAGTCCGACTCAATCTTTTTTTTAGCTTTTTCCGCTCAGATTTCCTCCCCGCCCTGCAACTCTATTCATTCTTGGTCCCTTAAGTTTGTAAGGGGTTGTTGGCACCAAATTTGCCTTGTGGCTTGTGCATCCAAGGGGGGTTCTCTGCATGTTTCTGAAAAAAATATCTAAAAACCATGCTTGCACTTAACTGCAAATTTACAAAAATTACATTACACATTGTCACCTATAATGTCTTTTTCAGATAATATCGAATACAGCACTAAAGTAAATAAATTCACTTGCTGTTTCACTCCTTTTTTATTATTATATTACATAATAAGCACAAGATAAGTAAGTATAATAAAGGGGGGCCCTTAATTAACATGGGTCTACACAAAATTAACAGTAGAGAAGACATCTAGATCGTGTCTGTGTGCATATAAAAATTAGTAAAATAAATTTATAAAATCTAATAAAAAACAACAGTTTTACGGTATTATTTTAAATTAACCAATAGGAATACGTTTAGCGGCTATTTCGCAATTGGCGAGTGTATGAATTTAGCTTTTGTCCAAGACTGCAGTGAAATCTGGTCGACGCCGAATGCAAGCACGTTTTAAATTACGCTCGATAGGCTTGGACGCTTAACAAACGTAGTTATGTCTAATTTTAAGCGGGACTGTACCTGTTTGAAACGTACAGTATATGAGAATACATAAATACGCTTTAAAGTGCTATTTACTAAACTCACTAAAAAAACGAACCTGCGAAATCATCGATAATAAAAATGATGGATCTAGTAACTTATCTATCAGTATCGTGCTCATTTTGTGAGCAGGTTTTAATACTTGCAAAGAACCTTGTCGCATGCTAAAATTTAGCGCTTTTGAAAGCAAACATTGTCCCGGTATTAAAAAAGAAATGGGCCAGGTCTGACGATTGACAAAATTGTTAGTTGATTGTACACATGTCTCCATCTATAACATTTTGTGTTAACTGGAGCAGTCGTGACAACATAGGATTGTACACACGTCTCCATCTATAACAGTTTGTGTTAACTGGAGCAGTCGTGACAACATACTACCTGGTTCCGTACCGAAATGACGTCCCTGTCGTACATTTCATTTTGCAATAATACTTGTAACTTCCATTGTTTGTATTTTTATCCAACATTTATTTAAATAGCATAGAAGTACAGGTAACATCATCTGTCTTTGTCCAATATTGTAGATATTGCATTACAGAATTTGAAGTGATGTCGAGGATTATTTTAATTTTAATTTCGAATAACTTTACTTTTCTTTGATCAAATGATTTGAAAATTGGTACACAACCACATCGGGCTCTGTTCTTTTGAGTTGTAAATTTTCGTTTCAATCACTTAAAGAATTTGAGGGATATTGTGTTATAAAAAATATCTTTTAATTTTTTGTTAAGACCAATTGGGCGTTAAGATCTGATGAACGAACTCATCCAAGCCATTAACAAAATAAGGGTAATTCCCAAATATGGTCCAGATCAGTGAAGTATTTTTTGAGTTATCGGTTGGATATATATATATATATATATATATATATATATATATATATATATATATATATATATATATATATATATATAAACATTTTAGCTGACCAAGGAAATGGGTTCCAGGGGCCCTAATTCCCGCTCATTTGAAGATATTTTCCGATAGTCTCACCATCGATACCTCTCTATTAGTGAATTTTCTTAATGAAAATTCACTAAAAATTACTCGCAGTATACGATAAAAATATTTTTAGTAAAGTACTTGTTGGCATTTAACCATTTCAGCCTACGGAATAATAGTTTTTTTGGAGTAGCTGATGTTTTAAAATGTTAATTAACATTTAGCATCATTGGAGAAATGGCAAATCTTATATTAGTATTTTCGAAGCATCTTCAGTCGTGCTGAAACTTACATTCATAAGTGTTTCAATTTACTATACTCGTATCAATGTGTGAATGGAATACATAATAAACTTAAGCAGTATAACTAATTTGCCTAATTAATAGTTTAGAACGAAATAAATTGCAATTTATGTTAAAATTCGACCAACGAAACTTCAAAAGACCTGAACTTGACATTGAATAATAGTTTACTTGCTTTACATACACAATAACAATGCATTAAATTAAATCAGATTGCTTAAGTGAAATACCTGAGAGTGCAACTGGTGCAACGAAATTGCATTACCGGCGACACGGGCGGATTATATTAGTGCATTTATTGCAACTGCGCCAGCAAATATTCCACAAGTGTAAAATTTAAGATATATATTCATTTTAATACATTAGGCAATGAACACAGGGCTCCGTTCTTAAAATTTTCATTTGGCTTATTGTGGCACCTAAGAACAAAAACTTCTGAATAGTCTCGTTTTATTTATTCCAAAAATGTTCTCCTTTGGGATAATCTGATAATTAATAAATGCAAAATATCAACTATTTATAGTTTCTTTATTATCTCATGATTTATATATTTACAACCTCCCAAACAAATAAAAAAATTATTTTGAAATTTGGTGTAGCAAATGTTACTATTCATAGCTATTACCCAGTGTATATCCACCAAAATAGGAACAGTAAGTGGCGGGGAATCATCACTATGGTGATTTCATTTTATTCACTTTTTAAAGAACGATGTTATTCTACTGACTAAGATGAACATGAAAGCTAGACATATTTTTAGATTAAGCCGTTATTTTACTACAAAAAAGTATTCATGCATAATTTCAGTAAATAGCTCCCTTTTGGAGTAAATCAACCTTTTGCGATAATATGCCTTTATATTTAAATTTGTATTTTCAATAAATAAATTAAATACATACCCCACAAATTAAAGTTGTCGCTGTCGGTAAAAGTCATTCTTTGTTAAATCTAGTAAATAACTGAAAATTCAAAATCTTTTTAATTCCGTGCGTTTTATAAATGGGTGATTTTACTGCACAAGAATTTGCCGACATCGTTTACGTATATGGTTTTTGTGATAGAAATAGCCTGGCATCCGTGAAAGAATACCACGGCAGATTCCCGAATAAAAGGACTTCAAATCGAGAAGTTGCATTAACCTTACGAAGATTGAGTTAGCTTGGAAATTCAAATGCTGAAAGGGCTGGAGCACCGCGGAGACAAAATGCTGCAGTCCGTGAGGAAGCTGTAATTGATGCAGTTTTAGGCAATCCTACTACAAATACGCGTCGAATTTCTGTGTAGCTACGATTTTCACAAAGATTTCTTTCGAGAATTCGAGAACTGTACGTAGGGAGCTATTACACCCTTACCACTATACTGGTGTTCAAGCTCTTCAATCTAGAGATGTCGAGCAACGTTTGCGTTTTCGTCAGTGGCTTATTATACGAATAAATGAAGATCCCTATTTTGTTTCGTCTGTTTTATGGAAAGATGAAGCCATTTTTACGCGAGACTGCATCACAAATTTTCGAAACTTGCATCATTATTTATTGAACAACCCACATGTCGAGACAGGTAAAAGATTTCAGCACCGATTTTCCATCAATATTTAGGGAGGAATCTTCAATGGTCATTTATTGGAGTTGCAAGAACTTAATAATGGTATGAAATCAAATAGTTACAGGGACTTCCTCGAAAACCATTATGACTTACTAGAAGACACTCCGGTGAATATTAAACAATAAATGTACTTCCAGGAAGATTGTGTACCTCCTCACACCGGCAGATTTGTGACAGAGTGGCTGAATAATAATTTTCATTGGTCGGTTTGGTCCTGTGAGGTGGCCTCCAAGAAGTTCCGACTTAAATCTGCTAGATTTCTTTTTATGGGGATGTTTAAAGCAACGAACTTACGGCGAAAGGGTTAGCACTAGCGAACGGTTGCAAGAACGAATTACAATGGCTGCAAATGAGGTTCGTAATAACTAAAATATTCGCCATGTGTATACATCGTCAATACGACGGTATCAAGCCTGTATTGCGGCTGAAAGCGGACAACTTTGAACGTTTGCTATGGTTTTTATATATTACTTATATGTTTATTTTATGTATTCCTTTTTAGCGAATTTTTCGTAAAACGAAAAATTCACTAATGAGGAGATGTGTTTATATATATATATATATATATATATATATATATATATATATATATATATATATATATATATCTATATATATATATATATATATATATATATATATATATATATATATATATATATATATATATATATATATACATATATAGTATCGATAACTCAAAAAATAATGAGCCGATTTTAATTAAATTTGGTACGTATCTTCCTTTTGCAAGTGGCTTGGATAAGTTCGTTAGCCAGGAAAATCGGACTAGTTTTTGCGGGAAAATTTTGGGTTTCCTTCGGCAAATTTTTGTATCTTCGAAAATAACAGAGCTATGGCAACCAAATTTGGCATATACGTTTCTACCGTCCAACTTACCCTACGCGCTAAAATTCAGATCTCTCAGTTAAAATATAAAAAAGTTATAGGCATTAAAAAAAAATTCGGTGCCACTGGTGATCAGAGGAAAGCACAAGAACAAAATGTGTTGCATGATTAACAAAGCCAATTGAATATTACATACAACGGTTAAGTTGTCTTGACGCAAAAAGGTCAAGAAGTAGCAGAAAACATATTTTGAAAATTTGATAATAAAAAATATTTTAAAAAGTTTCTTATGAGTTCTATACACAGTTTAAATTAATGTATCAGCTTAAAATTTAGCGCTTTTGAAAGCAAACATTGTCCCGGTATTAAAAAAGAAATGGGCCAGGTCTGACGATTGACAAAATTGTTAGTTGATTGTACACATGTCTCCATCTATAACATTTTGTGTTAACTGGAACAGTCGTGACAACATAGGATTGTACACACGTCTCCATCTATAACAGTTTGTGTTAACTGGAGCAGTCGTGACAACATACTACCTGGTTCCGTACCGAAATGACGTCCCTGTCGTACATTTCATTTTGCAATAATACTTGTAACTTCCATTGTTTGTATTTTTATCCAACATTTATTTAAATAGCATAGAAGTACAGGTAACATCATCTGTCTTTGTCCAATATTGTAGATATTGCATTACAGAATTTGAAGTGATGTCGAGGATTATTTTAATTTTAATTTCGAATAACTTTACTTTTCTTTGATCAAATGATTTGAAAATTGGTACACAACCACATCGGGCTCTGTTCTTTTGAGTTGTAAATTTTCGTTTCAATCACTTAAAGAATTTGAGGGATATTGTGTTATAAAAAATATCTTTTAATTTTTTGTTAAGACCAATTATATATATATATATATATATATACATATATATATATATATATATATATATATATATATATATATATATATATATATATATATATATATATATACATATATACTATCGATAACTCAAAAAATAATGAGCCGATTTTAATTAAATTTGGTACGTATCTTCCTTTTGCAAGTGGCTTGGATAAGTTCGTTAGCCAGGAAAATCGGACTAGTTTTTGCGGGAAAATTTTGGGTTTCCTTCGGCAAATTTTTGTATCTTCGAAAATAACAGAGCTATGGCAACCAAATTTGGCATATACGTTTCTACCGTCCAACTTACCCTACGCGCTAAAATTCAGATCTCTCAGTTAAAATATAAAAAAGTTATAGGCATTAAAAAAAAATTCGGTGCCACTGGTGATCAGAGGAAAGCACAAGAACAAAATGTGTTGCATGATTAACAAAGCCAATTGAATATTACATACAACGGTTAAGTTGTCTTGACGCAAAAACGTCAAGAAGTAGCAGAAAACATATTTTGAAAATTTGATAATAAAAAATATTTTAAAAAGTTTCTTATGAGTTCTATACACAGTTTAAATTAATGTATCAGCTTAAAAATCACCATCCATAAGTCCAAAGGTTTTTCAAATTACAAACGAAGAAAGCTTACAGGCAGACGTGCATACAGATTGACGGGCACCCTGATAATAGTAATTGTTCCTCACAATAACAAGAAGCGATTCAAAGCGAAGCATATCATCGATGGTGCTTCTTTCTTTTTCTTCTACCTTGTTCTTGATTGAAGCAATCCCCACTCGCGACTTAGTATAAGAGAGGTCGTTGAGCTGCCGCCGCTGTTATTACTTATCTCTGTTCTTCGCTTTGCTGTTGTGCTTTTGACAGGAGCTTATTCCAGTCCTCAACTCGTATACATATAATAAAGGTAAATTTAGTTTTTCTAGTTTTCTAATTTAAATAACGGCACCTGAAATTGATTTCTGTAAGGCATTAATTTTAATAATCCTGATAACTGCATAAATTGGTCTCCTTTTTTGTGAGGTGCGCACATAATTTTGTAGTGTTTACATTGATAAGCTAATTAATTAAAATGATTATTGTTTAAGTAATTAACATTTACGAAACAAGACTTTGATGAATAAATATAATTTACTGTTTAAAATATTATTAATAGAGGTTGTGGCATTAAATTGAACGTAACGTATTATTTTTCTTAAATTTATTAGTTTCTTTTATTTTCAAATATTTTTAGTTTTTTCAGTGTTTCTCATTTATAAATTTTATTGATAATAATTAACTTCAACTTGTGTGGTTAACGTAATTGCAACATGGACTTCAAATATTTAAATTCGACTATGATTAAATTAACTGATTAAGAATACATATTTTATTAGCCAACGTATTCATAGAAAACTTAGAAAACCGAATTTTTACATCAGAAGTTTCAGAGAATACTTTTTTTGCTACAGATATGTAGATGATATTTTAGCATATTTTCGAAGTAGCCATACAGACTTTAAAGGATTTTTAAATTGTGTTAATGCAAATATCAAGTTTACTTTAGAAAAAGAAGCTAATAGTTTCATATATTTTTTTTAGATTTAACCATTAGAAGAAGCTATCATTCAATGATACATCGTGCAATTTTCGATACCTAGTCCGAAACTGATTTTCAAAAAAAAAACAATATGCAACAAATAGCATTTAATTATGGCTACCCTGTTAAACATTAGATAAAATTATAGATAGAAAAGAATACAAATTAGTGGTTATTTTCATTTATCCAAATATTGGAGACACAAAGGGCAACAAATAGGTCTCGATGTTTTATTTTGGAACTCTTTCAGGAAATATTTCAAACATTTTAGATCCCTGTACAAATACAAATGTAGCTTTTATATCTTACAACACGACGCGTGATTTTTATTTAACGCGAAAAGATATCATGTTTCTTGACAAAAGTTTATAAATTGGCTTGTACACACTGTAGCGCAACCTACATGGGTCAAACTTCTAGAAATTTTAATACCATATACAAGGAACGTATTTCCTCACTCAAAAATAACCGCGCTGACAAATCTACATTTACAAAACATATTATTGATACTCAAGATAGACCCACAATAAATAACCGTAAAGATCCACTATATTTTTGTGATGACAAGCGCAAACTTGTTTTTTTTTAAGCTTTAGAAGTAAAATACTTACATGACAATAGCTACCTTGTTTTATACTCAATAATGATTTAATGGGTATCCTTTTGTTGAAGATTATTCTTTCTAATTAAATCCATCAAACAAAGTACGCCTAACTATTTTTAAAAAAACTTTACATAAGATAATGAGTTGATGTATGTCGATATTTTCGTTGTATAAAGATTATTACTCTGGTTGTTTAGTTATATTATTGTTGTAATTGTTGTTATGGGTTAATTCTATTTTAATGTTAAATATTAGCACACATCAAGTAGCCATTTTGAAGACGTCATTCATTGTTTTTATTTTTTGTGATTTTTCTTTTAAAAAATTCGCTAATGGAGAGATTCCAAATTTGAAACTTGAATAAAAAAATTTTAATGAGCGCGAACTAGGACCTCTAGAACCTATATCCCGGGTCAGTTTCATTTTTCTATGTATATGTATATATATATATATATATATATATATATATATATATATATATATATATATATATATATATATATATATATATCACACCACAAACTCAAAGAATAATCGGACGATTTTGAAAAAATTTGACATCTACCTTCCTTTTGTAAGTGGCTTGGATAAGTTCGTTGGCCAGGATAATCCAACGAGGTTTTCCAGGAAAGTTTTGAGTTTCCTTTCGGAAAAAATGTTTATCTCGAAAAACGAAACAGCTACGGTAAACAAATTTGGTACACAAGTTTAGGACATTAAAAGGAAACTATATACCAAAATTTAGATTTCTCTACCATAACGCACTTGCTGCGTCCAGACTTTTTATTTTATTTTTAAAGAATATTTTGATCAAAAGCTCATAACATATCAACGGATTTTTTTGTTATGAATTCGTATAAATGTATCTAGTTTTCTCCTGTCTGATGATGCTGTCAAACAGAGAAATCGGTTACAGAGAAGAAAACAAACATTTGTGAATAATACCCATACAAACCCATTCAAACCTTATTTCCAATTATAAAGAAAGTTCTAAAGCCAAATAACAAACCCACTGGTCATCCCTTGACAACAAACTTTGCAAGATCGAAACATCCGTGATCCCAAAGACGCTCCCAAATCTAACACGCAGGGAAGAAGTCGCTATCAGAAGAACTCGTATAGGCCATTGTAAGTTCACCCATGGATACCTACTTATCCAGCAACAACAACCTCAATGTGAAATATGTGACAGAGTGATTACTGTTAACCATGTGCTTCAAGAATGTCCCCTATATATCAATCCAAGCCTTGTTTACCTAAATAGGAAAACACTAGCCCAAATTCTTGACTTGAGTGAGCCAAATGTGACTAATTTACTCTGTTTTTTTAAGACAATCCTCACTATTTGATAGCATTTGATTACAGATAATTTAATTAGCGAAACAAAATGTACCGATAGTGTCAATGACCTTAGATGTTAAGACACTTTAAACTTCCAAATAAAAAAAACACATTTGTGAACCAGAGAAATAGTCTATACTACTGTATTTAGTATGAAACGGTTTCACCAAGTAAAGGCAATAACAATTAATGCATTAACAAATAGGTTCTTTTCTTTTAATAGGAAAAAAATTTATAATTGTTTAACATCTAACAAGTGTGCAAAAAGTGTTCATAATAATTAAAGTAAAACTTTAAAATATTTATCTTGTGCCTTTTAGAATATCTATTTTAATGTTTAATTACTATTCTGATGGATTAATTATTACTAAAAATTATTGATTAATAGTGTCATGCACTTAAATTTTTATGAGGATTTTTATAGATGTATCACACGTGAAAAACGTTTCGTTTAAATTTTATTTTTTAAAGCTTTTATTAACTTCATTAGGTAAGTTGAATAATAAGGATTTTTCTTTCCAAACAAACGAGCAGACCAAACGCTGTTTGGTCTGCTCGTGTACGTTTTTCACTGGAGACTACAGAATTATCGGACTCTTTTTCCTGCAAGGAGCCCTTAATGAACAAAAGTATCTCAGTTTGCTCTACACTCAAGTTGAGGATGCGTCAGAAAATTTACCCCTGCTTGTTTATCAGATAATTGAATATTTTCAGCAGGATAGTGCTCCACCGCACAATTCTGTCGCGGTAGAAAATTATTTAAATATCCGTTTTCCGAATTCCTAGTTTGGGGCAGTTCCGTGGTCAGCTCGAAGCCCCTACTTAAACCCTCTTGATTATTTTTTGTGGGGATTCTTAAAAGATAAAATGTACTATAGCGTACATCTCAAAACGTTGAACAATTGAAAGAAAGAATAACTGCGTTCTTATCAATACCAAATGCTTTAAGATTGTATATGGCATGAGCAAAAGAACTGAATCATGTATTGAACAAAACGGGAGACATGTCATGTAATATTTATAATATTTTTTATTACCTTAATTATTTTTTTTTATTTAAGTTATCGTGTTTTATTAAAGTTTAAACCAAACATTTTTTTAAGTTATGTTGGCTTTGAACGTGTTCCTTTAGCCCCGGTCTTCTAAACATTAAAGTGTATCCTTATCCGAATCAATTTTAAAAAATTCACCAAGGCAATTTGGTTTATTTTGTTTAAAAAAGGTTTTTGTGACTTTTCAAATATTTTTAGAAGATAATTGCATTAAAGTTGTAAAGAGAATAGTTTTCTGATTTTTTATACAAAAATCGCATGAGAAAAACGAAGGTCATATTTCTGAAAATAGTAAGCCTACGCAAAAAAAATTAAAAGCTAAAAAATTCTATGTGTTATAAAATGTAATGTTATCAAATTTCGACACGATTGTTATAATAGAAAATATTCTGGACGCAGCAAGTGCATTATAGTAGTGAATTTTCATAAAATTTTACACTATTAGTAAGGTATATTATTAAAACTAATTCTTTAAATTTAAGTAAATGGATTTTGGAGATTGGTTTTAGAGCGATTACTTGAAGAAAGTTTTATTTGCTATGGAGCTAGAATATAAAAATTTGGTACATATATGTAAATACTGTAAATCGCTTTAAAAAAATTGTGTTATAAATTTCATTGAAGTTACAAAAGTTTTCCTTATTAATTGCTTGGATGGTTTTGTTTTAGTCAACCCAATCGAACTAGTTTTTGCAAACAAAATAACTAAAAAGGTATTTTACATAGGTTTTACTATGGCTCAAGATTGAAGATTTTAGCTTAATGGTAAATTGAGTTAACGGATTTGAAATATTTTTACGAAAATTCTCTACCACAACGTACTTGCTGCACCCAGACCCTCTTCATCGCCTATTTACTGTTGATATATCCATACTTTTTTAATGATAAACTATTGTGGCTCTCTAGGTGAGACTGACAAACAAGGCAACCTCAAACTAATTTTTGGAAAAATAATTTTAAAAATGAAATCAGGTAACAATTTAAACATAAATTGAAAATCTTGGTTCGCGGCTTTGTCACGGGGGTTCTCCTCCCCTTCCATATGCCTACAACTACTTTCAATGCATAAACAAGAACAATTTCATCGGAACAACCCCCAAGAAAGTTGCGGGACCTGCGGTGAAGGGTTCTGGGCGAAGTAAACAGGATTTTAAGGAAGTATAGCGGCAAAATTTCTAAAAGGTAGTTTATAGAGGTCCAACTAAGCTTTTTTTTCGCACTTTCCGCTCACATTTCCATTTTATTTTCTTCCCCGCCCAGCACTCCTATTCACTCCTGGTCCCACAACTTTCTCAGGGGCCGTTTGCGAGAATTTTTTCTTTTGGTATGCACATCCAGAAGGGGTTTTAAGCAAGTTTCTGAATTTTTTTCTAAAAGTCACCCGTGTGGTAAACTGCAAGCTTACCGAAAATTTAATTTTTATTTCCATAAGGAATGTACCTGCTAAACTATAAACGTGGCAGGTATTTTTCCTTATTAATCGCTTGGATGATCCGTTTTAGTCAACTTAATCGAACTAGTTTCTGCAAACAAAGTAACAAAAAAAAATTCAAAAGAAGTTTGTCATTATTTTTCAAATCTAGTACCCACGGTGCCTTTATATGGGTTTCATTATGTATCGAAACTGAAGATTCTAGTTCAATGGGAAATTGAGTTATCACTATTTGAAATATTTTTACACCAATTCGCGACCATAACGCACTTGCTGCACTTAAACTCTTTTCAACACTCATTTACTATTACTGTATCCATACTTTTTGAAAATGAAATAAATATAAACAATACAAAATTTTTAAATTAAAATTTTAATAATTTACACTGAACATTTGATTTATGCATGTAATTTAAACTGCTTTATGATATGTAGTTTCATTTAGTTTAAATGTTCCATAAAGAGTACAAGCTAAGAGTAAAGAAAACCATAAGTACCTAGGTACCCTAGGTATTATACTTATTATTTTGCGGTAGGTATATTTCTTCTTCAAATAATTTTGTTTCACTTTGGTAATACCGTACCTACATGCATTGATTAAGAACCTGAATCTGATGTACACAACCACTTTCTTATTTGTTTGATTGGATGTTAGAATCATAATATACTACAGTCTCAGTCGATGGCCGAAGGCATTTGTTAAGGTTATGTTAAAATTAAAAGTTAGGTTATTATTTATCTACTATTTGTATTACCCTTAGAATATAGGTACTTGTTTTATATTCTGGGATTTAAGATATTAGCGGAGTCGATTTCGAGGTTATACGCAGAACGTACACGTTTCTTTCATGACTCCTGTCAGTTAACAAATGACAAATAGTGGTGTTGTCAGATTAAACTAGAGAGATGGAGATGGCTTTTAAATACCGCGAAAATAGGAAGCTTAACATTTATACATAATAAAACGTAGTTCTAGATTGCTTTTAAACAAATTAAATCACTTTCATAAAATTTTGTTTATTTACATTTTTCTGATATCTACAGATTCAGATTGATTGTTGTCGCAAATGGCAACCCTGCCGTTTGTTTATTGTGACATATTTTCGTACCCTGTCCGTTTAAAACTTAATTTGGAGATTTTGTTTGCAATAACAGCGGACCCTTGATTTATCTGTCTGACTTTGTCTAACATTATAGACATCCATTTAGAGGTAATTTCGGGTCATATCGTAGATTATTTATTTTTTATTTAGTTATAACTCAAGATCTACTGAACCATTTGAGTTCAAATTTGGTAAGTAGGACCACTTGTAAAGCGTGTACGTGCTTGTAAAGTTCTGGTTTGAGATTTATAGTAATTTACAAGATATTGCGTTTTCAAACAGTTTTTTGCATTTTTTTTTCTAAAAGTATTTGAGTGTCAAAACTAAAACTGTGTAACGCACTCATCCAAGCTATTAACAAAATGAAGGGAATTGCCAAATTTGGTGGTTTCGATTGGTGAAGTATTTTTTGAGTTATCAGTTGGATACACACACACACACACACACACACACACACACACACACACACACACACACACACACACACACACACACACACACACACACACACACACACACACACACACACACACACACACACACACACACACACACACACACACACACACACACACACACACACACACACACACACACACACACACACACACACACACACACACACACACACACACACACACATATATATATATATATATATATATATATATATATATATATATATATATATATATATATATATATATATATATATATATATATATATATATATATAAAAGTCTCACCATCAATACCTGTCTATTAGTGAATTTTCTTAATGAAAATTCACTAAAAGTTATTAACAGTTTTCAAAATCAGACTTTTTCAGTTTTTTCAAAATATTTCTGAAAAGGTCAATTTTTTTGGTTTATTTAGATATTCAAAGTGGTCGTTAAATTGCGCAACTTTTTTTGTAATTTAACCAACTCTCTATCGCTTACCGTTTAGGAAAGCCAAATAATGAACATAAAAAATATGGATACCAGTATATATATATATATATATATATATATATATATATATATATATATATATATATATATATATATATATATATATATATATATACAGCTGTGCGTGGGTGTGGGTGTGTGTGTGCGCGTGTGTATGTGTGTGTACGTAAGTTATAAGTAACGAGCATAGTTTTTGTTTCTACTTAGTGTAGGAATAATATAAATATCTTTAAATTATATTGTTTACCATAAACCAGTTCTTAAGAAAACCCAGGTGAAGTCATAATTCCCTCTATACGATGTGGAAATTTTGTTTCACTGAAACTAAATATAATAACTAAAAAACGTATGCAACCACATGTCAAAAGAAAGTACTTAGTTCAAGTAAATTCTTCCACTATTATTGGAGAAATTGTAGTGTGCAATAACAAGAGTTCGTGTACTTGTATACATGTATTTAATAGGAGTCTGTAGATTACTGTCATGTTTCAATACGAATTATACACTGAGAAATTGTAAACTGTTACTATCATTTAAGTCTATCAATTTTTCCGACATATTTCGTCTCAACAATGCGGTTTTGTAATACAATAGCTACAATTTTATTGTTGAAGCAATCACTTCCTGAAGGATATACTTAAGTGGAGGTAACGGTTCATATTAAATATTATGTTTATCGATATGATGACATTTAATAATCAATAGTTAAAATAATTTGTAATAGTTTGAATTTCGTATACTATTTTGTAAATATAATAATGTTTGATTTTTAAAATTAAAAAGATATTCATTTAAATAAACAATTGCGGTCTTAGTAGCACATCGGAGAGAATATCGGCGCGCCTAACATAACATAAACATTTATTGATTTAAATACAAACGTGGAGACCATTTCTCTGACTTGACTAATGTTGGTTTCCTTTTCTGTAAATAAAAGACGTAACCAGCGCATAAGCAAACTAGATCATGTGGCCCTTCTGAATTCGAGATGTTATAGATGTTCTTCAACGTTTCTGTGAAGCCCAGGAAATAGTCTCCAGGTCTGTATTTAGTATGGAACGGTTTCTCCAAGTATGGGTAACAACAATTAATGAATTTATTGATTTCCTTACAAAAATATTATTTATATACACGAAGATCCTGGATATTAGTTGTACGACTCATAGTTATAGATGATTTAGAGAAATTCGTGATCACCTCATAAGCAATTTTATCCGGGATAATTAGCTGAAAAATGTGTATGAAAATGGTCTAAATATTTTTTCTACGAACATTTTGTAAATTATGTAAAATGTTGCCTCAAAAGTTATGTGATTAAAGGCAATTAAATTTTTCGTTTCACTTATTTCTCTAACCGCAATGACAATAAAAAATTTATTTCGCTTGTCTTCACATTTTTAAACACAAAATCTATATTTTGATTGTATTTTAGGCTTTCTAGGCGAGTCTAGAAATAAACCTAAGGAATACATACGCTTTTATAAACAGACTACTCCACATTTGAGTACATAAAGCAGACAGGCCAAATACGGGAGTTGAATCAGTGACCTCATAAATCGAATCATACAGATACTCGCCTAGCGAAACTCGGTACTTCGCCAGCTTTATATATTGTGTTTAGAAAATAATTTCTCGACTTAAAAAAATATACATGTGTAAAGGTGACCCGCATAATAATTTACACCCCCACCCCCCCCCCCCCCCTTTCCCCACTTGGCGTTTAAATGTTTAAATTCATAAGGAAATCCTAAATGGAAAATATGTAGAAATTTGTTGATTCAGATTCACATTATAGAAGAAATTTGGACCCAGCAAGTCCGTTATGGTAACAAATTTTCGTTAAATGTTTTTAATGGCAAATATGTCTTGCTTTTTAATAGAAGAGCATTTGGTTGGCAGTTTAACCTATATAGTAGTAACAGCGTACCATATTTCATTAAAATAGCTTTGTTGCTTCAAGAAGTACAAACATTTTCCGAAAATAAACTTTAAAATTTCCAGAAACACAGTGTGCCGCTTTCTTGGCCAGAGAACCTCTTCAAGCTATCTACACACCTGCCAAGATATAGTTATTCACAAACAGATTTAGGACCAAAATTTCAACAACAAAAAAATTGAAAATTTGCAAAAATTTATTTTACAAAAATTCACCATTTTTTGTTGTTACAGAAATTGCCTTCAGTAACGTTACACTAAGTTATATTTTTCACAAAAATTTCACATTTATTATTAATTACCAATATATCACAAAATTATTACAAAAAATGATTTCTACTGAAACACTAAAGACATTTCTGCGAAAACTTTTTAAATTCAGCCACTATTTATGCCTGTATACGTCAGCTCGATTTTCTCGACGAGTAATACAAACAAAAAGCTCTCTGAATGCGTCATTTCTATGAGTCTCCGCTATCTATCGATAAAAACGCCGTATCACAATTTGTGATATGTGTTTGTGATGTGTGCCAAAAACGTGGAAAGTTGCAAAGTAATTGAAATAATTCAAAAACGATGAACGATATCTTTTTTTTTTTCCCTACAGACATGCATTGTAATTCGATGGAAAATACAAAAATGCAATAACATAAGTGTGTTCTATTAAAAAAAGAAAGTGTGTATCACCAGCAAATTATGGGCCACCCTGTGATTGACAAAATAGGTTTATAAGATGCAGTTCGAGGCGCCATGTAATTAACATTGTATAATTTTTTCTTGTATCTTGTATAATAACGGCTATATTTAGCTTTACCGTAGAAATGCTTCAGCCTGTATATGTGTTAACAGACAAAAACTTAAACTGACCCCGTATATGGGTTTTAGGGGTTCTAGTTCGCGCTCATTTGAAGAAAACTTTTTAAAAATCCTAAGTCGCTGTCTTCTCAATAACGAATTTTTTTTACTAAAATTTGCTAAAATATAGACCATTAAACCATAAGCTCTATAGCTGAAACCACTGCCAAAGCATCAGAAGGAAGGTCCATTTGAAATGGATTCCCCTAAAATATTTTAGTAAAATGAGGGAAAATTATGGTTGAATTACGTTTTTTAAATTTTAAACTCCCTGAATATAGGTCATATATGCTCTAGTTCGCGTTCACTTGAAGAAATTTTCCAAAAGTCTTACCTGACCTATCTATTAGTGAACTTGCTTAATGAAAATTCACTGAAAATAGGACAACATTCTTCTATTTACATAAACATATTCGTTTTTATCTGAAAAGCACGATACTTAATTGTTTTTGTTTTTTTTTTTTTAATTTAAAAAGACATTGGTGCCTCAACATTAATTGTCATTGGCACCTACAATATTTAATAATGCAATAAATTGTTTAACAAATATTTAGTAAACATTATTTCTAATTAACAGTAAATTAGCATTGAAACAAAAAAGGATTCCCTGCAACTTTTCTATTTAAGATTATTTTCTAAACCGAAAGACAAAAAAAATCAAGGGTGTAAAATGTTATGTGAGCTGGATAGATTTGTAATTTCTAATACTTATGATTTTCTAATATTTACTAACATCAGTCAGTAGCTTAACTTAAAGAAAATTGACATTCGACAAGATGTAATAAAAAAAACAATTCGTCTACTAATCCTGTGTTAAATACAGTTATGTTTACATTTTGCGTATCTGACAAATTATAACTTCATAAGAAGTAAGTGAAAGCGTACCTGCCCATATTGCATATTACAGTCACACATATGATACCTACTCACTTACAAATATTGTCACGATGTATAATTTGATAATAAGAAAGACCACTAACCGGGTTACTTTTACCAACTATATAATTCTTTTAGCATGGTATATAACTGCACTCATATCTTATTGTGTTGTACGACAAGTATTACATAACTTTAATAATAATTACAGACTGCACTTTAAAAATTGAAAATTAAATTGGTAGGTGCTTGTAGGATTGCTCAAGGCACGTAGGTGCTTTACTTGTCTGTAATCGTGGCCTGTAACTTAAACAATAACTTAATAATGTGATATATATTATTTTTTTTTTCAATAATAAAGACAAGGAAGTTAGACAAACTGTACGTTTGAAATTGATATTCTTGTTACAAAAACATTTTTATATTCCCTTACAAATTTATTCATACATTTGAAATAACTCGAGGAGTATAATGACCAAGAATGCGATAATGTGGATTAAACAAATGTTTTACACAATGAAAGAAGCTGGATTAGACTGAAAAGGTAGGCCATTGTTTTCAATGTATGCAAAAATCAAAGCACCATAACAACAGATATGAAATTTGAGATAAAATAAGAAGCGATAAGGATGCCCATTATTGTCATATTTATTGGATCTATTCATGGAAGATATAAAAAAAATTCTGGGCGAAGCAAGTGCGTTATGGTAGTGAATTTTCATAAAAATGTTTTTTAATAACAAATATGTGTGTTTTTTAAGAAAGCAGGCATCAAATTTGGTTACCAGTATAACCTATATAGTAAAAACAATGTGGCATGTTTCATCAAAATAACTGTATTCTGTGAAAATGTACAGAAATTTCCAAAAGTAAACTTAAAGTGTTTCCGAAAAAACACGTTTCTTGGTCAACCTTATAGGTTAATAACAAATTGAGCTGTTCAAATATGAAACTTTTGATCAAAATTCGCTACCATTACGCACTTTCTGCGTCCAGATTTTCTTTTCTTACAAACATGCATTATATTTCGATGGAAAATGGAAAAATGCAATAACATAAGGCGTGTTTGATTAAAAAAAAAGGAAATTTGTATCACCAACGACTTATGGACCACCCTGTGATTGTAGAAAATTATTTTAAGATGTAGCTCAAGACACCCTATAATTAATATATAATTTTTTTTCATATCTTGTATAATAACGGATATATTGAGCTTTATTGATTTTTTACGAAAATTCGACAAAAATTATATACCATTAAACGATAAACTCTATAGCTAAGGCTACTGCCAAGCATCAGAGAAAGGGTCTATTTGAAATGAATTTTCTGGAAATATTTTAGTAAAATAAAGGACAATGACGGTTGAAACTAAGACTTTAGGGTTTGTAAAACATCCTTCTTGAGTCATTTTATTTCTATAGCCCGTTCTAGATTCAAGTCATTTGCCTAAATGTTGCCAATTTTGACATTTTAAATCGCCACCTTGACGTTTTGAGGAAAACCCCAATTTATTTTTCTTTAAATGTCTATAACCTTTTTGTCTTTCGACCTATATAGCTAAAGTAAGTAGCTTACCTATAAGGATCTAAACCTGCGTACCAAATTTGGTTTCCCTTACTATGTTAATTCCGGAGATATAATTTTTTTTCGAAAGAAAACACAAAATTTTCCGGGAAAACCTCGGCAGATTTTCCTGGCTAACGAACTTATCCAAGCCATTTGCAAAAGGAATTTTTTCACCAAATTTAATCAAAATCAGCCCATTATTTTTTGGGTTATCGGTGTGATATATATATATATATATATATATATATATATATATATATATATATATATATATATATATATATATATATATATATATATATATATATATATATATATATAAACATATAAAAATTGAAACTGACCCCGGATATGTTTTCTGGGGGGTCTAATTAGCGCTCATTTGAAGAAATTTTTTCAAAATTCAAATGTCGGGATCTCCTCATTAGTGAATTTTTTTTTAAGAAAATTCACTAATAGGCTGAATGAAAATTCACTAGGAATAAAAATAAATGGGAAATGGTTGTGCTGCATGAGGTGCGCAAATAGAAGAAACGGAAAAGTTAAAAAAAATGCTGTGGATGTTGTGTTAAGAAGATTTAAACTAAGAAACAATACGACTAAAACAAAAGTAAAGAAGATAAGTTAGGATATGACTGCAAAAACGGATACAAAGCTAAACGGCCAACGGCTTGAATAAGTGGAAATATTGACCTAGCTTGGGTGTAGAAAAATGACAAATCATTTTAACTTGGATCTAAGCTAAAATCTTATCAAAGCATACGTATGGAGTGTTAGACTGTATGGGGCATATATTTGGACCTTGAATAAACAAGACATGAAGAGAACAGTAGTTTTTAAAATTAAGACATGGAGGTACTTGACAAACAACACACGGATAAAAAAAACCAATAGAAACGAATAAAAATTCTTAAAACCTAGCAAAACTGTTAAAATGCGGAGGCTACAACGGAATAAAAAGAGTTTCTGGAGGCAAATAACTGTGGTTGCGACGATAGGACGACATCGCCTTTACACTGCGATGTTAATTGTCATGAATACTTGAGACTATTACTACTTCACTCAGCATAAATTAATAAAATATTTGAATCCTAAATAACTATTTGATGTCTTTGACGAAACTTTTATTTTGTGATTGTGTTCGGACGACACATATATATTTAATAATGGCTGTCCTTTTAAAATAAATAATTCCAGAGGCAGATTATATGTAAATTTCAACACGTATACTATATGACGTTTGAATTAAGAAATAACAATAACACATATTTGTTTTCCATATTTCAGAAAAGTAGACACATAAAAGCATCTAGAAGTATTTTGGATTTTACTGGTTTCCTGTCATTTCTCATTCACAAAGCATGTATAAAGCATGCCCTCTATGGGCTCCAGGACTTTGAAATAATGGGTTCAATGAATATCATACCTGCCGGAAAAGGCGACTAACAGGAGCTGCTGATGCAGCTATCCAAGAAACTTTTTCTCTCGTGTTCTTAAACTTCCTATTATTCACTCGTAGATTGACCATCTCTCATAAAGTGGGATTTATAACTACATATTACACAAAACCGACAAGGCACGAAAATATTTGAATCAGCACTCAGTCTATTAGATTTGCAGTTAATATGAATTCAATTCCGTATTGCGACCCTTTATATATATATATATATATATATATATATATATATATATATATATATATATATATATATATATATATATATATATATATATATATATATATATTATATATATATATATATATATATATATATATATATATATATATATAGTTTTTTTTAATGAGCTGAAATACCTAAATTCCATTGAAAAACAATCGAAAGCTGTATTTGTCCTTTAACTCATAGGCAGCGCATAGAGCTTCAGAAACCGTGAGTTTGAGCATGTATAGAGCAATGCAAGAAAAGATCATTTAGTGACTGCACGGCACTGAAAACTGATGAGTCTCTCAAGTTACCTGTGTCGAGAAATATTGAAATATTGAAATCATTTGCCTTCTCATCGAAACCGATGTTTTTTATCCCAACGTAAGATAGGCACTTTTAATTTTGACCACAATCCCATGTACTACGGCCACTGTAGAACAATCTATTAGTACACTTCGAACAGTAAAGACCTGGTTAAGAAGTATTATAGGAGAGAAAAAGTTGACGGGATTATGTTTGATGAGTGTGCAGCCAAATTTAGTGCAAGCAAATCGGGAGCAATTCGAAAACTCTGTTTTTGATAAGTCCAAGAAGTTATAACAACAAAAGTTTAGATAGGTGATACTCGATATTAGCGGCCAACTAGTTTTAGATAAATTTACTAGTGATAGATGCAGTTTATTACCTTATGTGCACTCTGGTATTATTTTTATGTTGTGGAAATTCGTTTTTACATTGTGTGAAGCTGTTGTTGCCAAATTATTGATATTATTAGGTCGTCGCTGGTCACGCTGGTCACATAAGGTAAGTTTAAACTAACGTTTAAAAAAATGTTAAATGAATATTTTCTCTTTCTTTCTTGTTGTCGCCAATTGGTCAGGTCCGGTTGATACAGGTCAGGTCAGATCAGGTCAGGTTAGGTCAGGTTGGATCAGGTCAGGTTAGGTTGGATCAGATCAGGTCGTTAAGGCCTGTTTGGTGGGTGTTTTGTGCATTAGCGACAAGAAAAAAGTTGTCACTTCAACTCCTAAACAATCTGGAGGGAGTCTGGAGCAAATTGGCATGCTAGAGCAGAAAGGACATTATTGAGAGTACATGTTGATAAAAAATGTGAAAAAAGCTGCTTGTAGAATTCTAACTAAGCTGTTTTGGTCGATGTTCCTTCTTTATTTCCTCCACACTCACCTCCGCTTTTTTCGCTTTTCTTTTGGTTTGACCACCCCCCCACCACCACCCCTACCCCTTTCAGAACCCTGGGTACGCCCTTGTCTAACACAACTTTGTTATGGGTCAACTAAAGAACCGGTAGTAGAAGACGTACGGGACCGGCTTCTCACACCGTTATAATGCAAAACCCTGTCCCCAAACCAGCAACCATAAAGTGATGTGTAAAATTATTACAAAATATGATTAAATGCTTCAAATTTATATAACTCAATTTTCTAGAAGCTAGAAAATTGCATTTTGGTATGTAGTAAGGTATTTACGAGGGCAATACATCAACCAAATTTTATTAAAATAAGTGTAATTCTTTGAGTTACAGATTTTTTTATTCGAAAAAACTCATTTTTTTAGAAAAACTAGTCCGATAGGGCTGACTAACGGTATTCAAGCTACTAATAAAAGAAATATATATATATATATATATATATATATATATATATATATATATATATATATATATATATATATATATATATATATATATATATATATATATATATATATATATATACATCAACATATGAAAATTCAAACGGACCTTGGTTTCGGGTTCTAGAGGCCATAATTTGCGCTCATTTGAAGAAACGTTCCGAAAGTCTCACCATCTATAACTCTCTATTAGTAAATTTTCTTAATGAAGCCCTTCACAGTCAGGCTCTCCCACCACAAGTTTAGAAAACAACGACGATACTTTATTTGTCTCTAATGATCAAACCAAGGCAAAAGAAGACTGCTTCACTGTTCCTCCATCTCAATATAAAAAAATTGAAAAAACCTAAAAGAGCTGACCAAACAAAAAACGTAATACCTTCGATTGCCGAAATGACACTTCCTGTTAGGCAATATATACAGAATGCATCACAACCACTAGCCCTCAATTTCAACCAAACAGTACACTTCTTTGAAAATGTTTATTAAAACCCAGATCCGCTAAGTATATCAAAAGAATACAGGCATGACACATATGCCTTAATAGAAATGCTTCCCAAATTATACTCTAGATTCACACATAGAGCCATCAAGGGCAGTGGCGTCTCCTGACCAAAAAGTTCAGGTGTGCGGTAACGAGTTGCTGATAGTGGTGGTTTTAAAAATTATGAACACTAAATGTACATACATATATTGTACCTATATGGGAATAATGCGTAGATAAATAAATTAATCTCCCACCGCAACACTAACAAACTAAAAAGTCACTTAAAACTTTAAAACACGAAAAGAACATCTTCTCTTCACACAAATTTGTGTTAGTGTTAGCACCGTCCGGAAAGGGGTGAAAACTGAAAACATTAAAAGTAGTTTAATGTTAATATGGTACTAAATAATAAAATGTGTAAAAATCCTGGACGCAGCAAGTGCGTTATGGTAGTGAATTTCCATAGAAATGATCTGGCACAAAATATTTTATTATAACTTTTTTCTTGTAGCATAAAAATCTAAATTTGGTGTATAGTTTACTTTTTATATCGTAAACCTACCTACCAAATTTGGTTAACATAGCTTTTTTATTTTTTGAGATAAAATTTTTTTCGAATGAAAACTCAAAATTTTCCCAGGAAACCTCGTCCGATTTTCCTGACTAACGAACTAATCCAAGCCATTTACAAAAGGAAGGTACATGCCAAATTTTATCGGTGTGATTCACATATATAAATATATATATATATATATATATATATATATATATATATATATATATATATATATACATACATACATATATATATATATATATATATATATATATATATATATATATATATATATATATATATATATATATATATATATATATATATATATATATTACGAAAATTCACTAAAATGAATTATAGTCTTTGATTCTAGAATACTGTGATTTTTGCAAGCCCAGTCGTAATGCTCGTAAATAATGCTATCACAATGTTGGTTAGACCGGCGTTCCTTTCATTTGTCTTGAGCGATATTTTTACAGCTCACTGCAGTGTTCAAATCAATAGTATTTTCCTCACTATTTTAAACACGTGGGTGGGGGACTGCATTGTATACCAATACAGCTCCATCGGCTGAAGTTGTTCGGAAATATTAACACACACCTAACCCGAATTCATTCCCCGTTGCTATTGACCTACTCATATTCTCTGAATATGTTAGAAGACGTGGTACCTACTTCTTTCCAAGTCACTATTGACCGATTATTCATGAAATCAAATAAGTAAATTCAATCGATTTTCATAAAATATGTAGTGTATTAAGACTAAGGGAAAAAGAAATAAAACATATTTAGCTGTGCACATTTTAATTATATTTTCGGGTGTGCGGCGCACACCTAGCTCACTAGGATAAATCGCCACTGATCAAGGGTAGATATACCAGAATAAAAAAGACAGTTTCGAGACACCTAAAACTAAAAGAACTAGAAGCTGGGTCAGAAACAGACACTAATCTCCCTCAAACAAGTTTTAGTACTTATTAAGCACTTTCATATTACAATGGAATTTAAACGGCTTTTACCGCCACTTAGAAAAACTTAGAGTGTCCAAAATATGAAGAAGCAATAATACGTAATTATTTTCCACAAACCATAAAATATGCCATCAACTCAGGTAATGACTCAAAATAAAATAGTGCAACTTCTAAAAGACATTGATCTAATTGATCATATATAATTTATTGTATTGTCATTAGGAATAAGCTGCTAATTACCCTTAGTGGTCGATGCCACCTTTTAATTATTAATTAAAAAAAAAGGCATGACAACTTTAACCACACAACTAATATGTTTTTAAAAAGTTATCTCTGTCGTTTATAATGGGTTTTTTAGATTTATCTCAATATAATCAATAATTTTGGGTAGCTAACCAAAACATTAAAGACATCTGTATAATATCTAACAATTAACATATATCACCAGTTCAAAAACACTTTATTCAGTTTAATACCTTCTATTGTTACATTTTTTCGACCTACGTAACATTAAGGTACGATAAATTTGTCATAAATCACATCTGTTTTTGCACTGTCTCAGGTGATCTGGTTATCGCCCACAATTCTCAGAACGATCCTTTGTCTCCACTAAAAAATAGTCAAGTCACTGAGGTCATTTATAACATTGTAAAAGCGGAATATAAGAGATCATTTAATTTGATAAAAAATTACTGTTTTTAATCACGATAACTGATTCATTTTACAAGTTTATTGACATGTAATCTAACCTTCGTTGCGTAATTATACCGTCATATTAATTAAATAAACTATTTAGTATCGTGGCCAACAGAAATATAAGTGAAAAGATTTTTATGGTTCATGTTTACATTTATTGCAAAGCTCAAGTAGACTATGTCGATTATATTTAAAAGACTTCCAAACAAAAATAACTTAAAATTTATACATATAATATTTTATAACGAACATTCATGTAATTAGGATTTATTGCCTGCAATGTAAAAAAAAAGATCGTTTTTATATATTTCTAATTCAAATACATAAGGAGTGGTTTGGGTACTCAAGCATCATAAGTGAATAAGACAGTGATAAAACTAATAAGTAGAGATCGAATTTTGGAAAATGTTGTATTATACAAAAAAAATTATATAACATGTCACTATGATCGTGCTAAAATTAATTTAAAGAGCGAGGCTGCACTGTCTAATCCTAAGTACATATGTGGCTTTTTTAGATTTATCTCAATATAATCAATAATTTTGGGTAGCTAACCAAAACATTAAAGACATCTGTATAATATCTAACAATTAACATATATCACCAGTTCAAAAACACTTTATTCAGTTTAATACCTTCTATTGTTACATTTTTTCGACCTACGTAACATTAAGGTACGATAAATTTGTCATAAATCACATCTGTTTTTGCACTGTCTCAGGTGATCTGGTTATCGCCCACAATTCTCAGAACGATCCTTTGTCTCCACTAAAAAATAGTCAAGTCACTGAGGTCATTTATAACATTGTAAAAGCGGAATATAAGAGATCATTTAATTTGATAAAAAATTACTGTTTTTAATCACGATAACTGATTCATTTTACAAGTTTATTGACATGTAATCTAACCTTCGTTGCGTAATTATACCGTCATATTAATTAAATAAACTATTTAGTATCGTGGCCAACAGAAATATAAGTGAAAAGATTTTTATGGTTCATGTTTACATTTATTGCAAAGCTCAAGTAGACTATGTCGATTATATTTAAAAGACTTCCAAACAAAAATAACTTAAAATTTATACATATAATATTTTATAACGAACATTCATGTAATTAGGATTTATTGCCTGCAATGTAAAAAAAAAAGATCGTTTTTATATATTTCTAATTCAAATACATAAGGAGTGGTTTGGGTACTCAAGCATCATAAGTGAATAAGACAGTGATAAAACTAATAAGTAGAGATCGAATTTTGGAAAATGTTGTATTATACAAAAAAAATTATATAACATGTCACTATGATCGTGCTAAAATTAATTTAAAGAGCGAGGCTGCACTGTCTAATCCTAAGTACATATGTGGCTTTTTTATTGGAACCAAAAGTTCTGTAACCGCCGATTCTATGTTTTCAAATAACGCTAATAACAGATTTAGTAGATTAGACAAAAATGTAGAAGACAGGTTATATTTGGGTTTTTATGGCAAAACAAGTTTTTTAATAAGGATTTTATATAATGATCAAATCAAGGAATAATTAAAATATGTTCTTAAAAACATGGAATTAAACAAACACAAAGAAGTCTAGACGCAGCAAGCGCGTATGGAAGTGAATTTTCATTAAAATGTTTTTAATAGCAAATATGTTTTTAATGCAAGCAGACATCAATTTGGTTACCGGTATAACCTATATAGTAGAAACAATGTAGCATATTTTATCAAAATAACTTATTGTTTGAAAATGTACAAATATTTTCCAAAAATAAACTTGAAATATTTCCGAGAAAACTGGTTTCCTAGCCAACTAACCTTAGGTTAGTAGCAAATTGAGTTATTGAAATTTGAAACATTTAATGAAAATTCGCTACGAAAACGCACTTCCTGCGTCTAGATTTATTGTTTTGAATGTTCGGAAAAAAAATTGTAGGTATCACAAACGACTTATGGGCCATCCTGTGATTGTCAAAATAATTTTATAAGATGCAGCACAAGACACCCCATAATTAATGTATACAATTTTTCTCGTGTCTTGCATAATAACAATTATATTGACCTTTACCGTAGAAATGCGTCAGCCTGTATATATGTAAACAGACAAAAACTGAAACTAAACCCAAATATGGATTCTAGCGGGCCTAGTTTGCACTTATTTGAATAAATCTTTTTAAAATTCAAAAGTCGCGGTCTCCTCATTAACGAATTTTTTCTACGAAAACTAGCTGAAAATTATACACCGTTAAGCCATAAACTTAACTAAAACTATCGCCAAAGCATCAGGGAAAGGGTCTATTGAAAAGAAAATTCTGGAAATATTTTAGTAAAATGAAGGTCAATGATGATTGAAGCTGAAACTTCAGGGTTTGTAGTACAGTCTTCTTGCAATATTTTCTTTACATAACCCGTATTGGTTTCAGGTTCCTTGGCTAAATGTTGCCAATTTGGACGTTTCAAATCGCCACTTTGACGTTTTGAGAAAAAAACCCATTTTTTTTCTTTAAACGCCTATAACTTTTTTGTCTTTTAACTTAGACCTAAATTTCGGTACATGGTTCACAATACAAACACGCGTAGCAGTTTTGGTTTTCCTTACTTTGTTATTTCCGGAGATATAAAAATTTCCGAAAGAAAACACAAAATTTTTCGGTAAAACTTGAGCCGATTTTCCTGGCTAACGAACTTATCCAAGCCACTTGAAAAGGGGAGGTACTTACCAAATTTGATAAAAATCGGTGTGATACACACAGGTATATGTATATATATATATATATATATATATATATATATATATATATATATATATATATATATATATATATATATATATATAAATCGAAACTGAACCAGGATATGTGTTCTAGGGGGCCAAGTTCGCGCTCATTTTTTAAGAAAATTCACTAAAAAAAGTTAAAATACTCCAATGTGGCTTGTTATTTTGACCTTTTTTTACACCCACAAGGAGTGTACGTATCAAAAACGAGGTCATTAGCTCACGCCTTTTAAAGGTTGCCAAGTTTACAAAAAATCGTTGGAGAAAAGTATAATGATATGTAACCAGCCTGGAAACTTTACAGCAAACAAACTTAGATCTAGACACTACAGTAACAACTGTGATGTTTTACAAATGTGCTGCCAAAGTTTTACATCCAAAAGTTGGATAGTGACAAAACTGTGAATTTTCGAAAACGATACGTGTAAGAAAAAGCCAGGTTTTAATAAAAAATACTTTCGGAAATTTATCAAGTATTTATTTTTGAAAGTCGCGCAAAAAATGTTTGCTGGTATGGTGGAAATATCGGATAATTAATATCATGCATATGCTTCTATTGGATTGCGAATTTAGAAGAGGACGATTAAATGTCAAAAATGAGCACCGCTCTGGAAGACAATTTTATTTGACCGTTCAAGAAACCAGTAATTCCATTCAAGAAATGGTTCTAGAAATTGACGAATTAGGCTAAAGCGTACGTTGCACATTTTCTATGAACGTGTGTCTCACATTGTTCGTCAAGACTTGGAAATAAGAAAGCTCTCCGAGAAATGGATTCCAAAGTGTTGAACGCTGATCCGACGCAGGCTTTTTTGACAATGTCAAAGAAAATGGACCCTCCGTTCTGAAGAAAATTTCTCAAGTCTTTGGGTGCCTTATCAATATAGACATAACATGGGTTCATTACTATGATCCAAGGACTAAAGTTCAATCGAAAAAGTGGCAGCATTCCGGTCCACCACGCCAAAAATTTTTGTTGCTAAAAGTCGGCTGACATTACTTCAGTTTTCTGAGACAAAGATAGGATATTCTGATAGATTTTTTTAAACAAACTAGAACTATCACGGGAGTAAAATATAGTAAGTCGCAAACTGTTTGTTCTGACGCCGCGCAAACTGGCCAAGTATGTGCTCTTTTTGGAAAACAATTGCTCTGCCCACGATTCGTTGATTAAACTGCAAACACTTCACGAGATCGGTTGGCCACCCGCCCTATTTTCTAGATTTTGCACCAATAGACTATTATTTATTCCTAAAGCTCAAAAAATATTTGAAGTGTAAACGATTTTCGCTAAGCAAAAAAGTTCAAGAGTGGTTTGAAGACCAATAGCTTTTTTTAAGTTTAGAATTGCTCTGTGAAGACTTATTTTATGCGTTATCGGTGTTATATATACATATATAAAAATTAAAGCTAACCCCGGGTATAGGTTCTAGAGGTCCTAGTGTTCGCGCTCATTTTAAGAAAAGTTATCAAAATTCAAAAGTGGGGATCTCCCCAATAGTGAATTTGTTCTACGAAAATTCACTAAAATGACAAATAACATGTTGAAGTCATGTAATCCGGCTCGTGTTTTAACCACTTAATTTTAAGAGTACTAGAATTATACGTACCGAAACTAAGCATTAGCTCAAGGTTTTCTAAAGCTATTATATTTAGAAAATCGTTCTCCATGCACAACATACTGGCTTCCATTTTAAAATGTTTGAGTTAAGCAAAAAATCAATAGAGGCTACAAATATGGCATTTTTAAATCCACTTGATAATACTTTCATCAGGACATTTGATCAACTAATAATTGAGCAAAAAATGTTTAATGGAAAATAGCTGTCATTTAGAATCGAGTGGATTGGAGAAAAATTACAAAAAAAAATTGATTTTAATTTTTTAAGGCCATCACAAAGCATTTAAAAACGATTTACACAACTAATATCAAAGGGATTTGTATTTTGAAAAACAAAAGCATTTTCAAAGTTTGGGTATACCAACAGCGAATGCATTAAACCAAGCGTTTTAACAGTTAATGTGTTTATAAAACCGTTATTTATATACCCGCGCACGCACACACACACACGTGTACATACAAATATCCGATTTTTAGATTTTTCTACTTTTAGGCTTAGAACCTACTGAAACGGCTTTCTGGGCAAAAAAATTTCTTATGCGACGACTTGGAAAAATCTCTTTACAATCTACCTTTTTAGTGAATTTTCTTTAAAAAAATTAACTAATGAGGAGATCCCGACTTTTTAATTTTGAAAAAATTTCTTCAAATGAGCACTAATTAGGCCCCCCAGAATACATATCCGGGGTCAGTTTTAATTTTTATATGCTTATATATATATATATATATATATATATATATATATATATATATATATATATATATATATATATATATATATATATATATATATATATATATATATATATATATATATATATATATATCACATAGATAACTCAAAAAATAATGGGCCGATTTTGTATAATTCGGGAATACCTTCCTTTTGCAAATGGCTTGGATAAGTTCGTTATCCAGGGAAATCGGACCAGGTTTTCCCCGAAAATTTTGTGTTTTCTTTCGAAAAAAAATTATATCTCCGGAATTAACAAAGTAAGAGCAACCAACTTTGGTACGCTGGTTTATATCCTTATAGGTAAGTCGCCTACCAAAATTTAGCTTTCTAGGTCAAAAGACAAAACAGTTATAGGCATTTAAAGAAAAATATATTGGGGTTTTCCTCAAAACGTCAAAGTTGCGATTTAAAACGTCAAAATTGGTCACATTTAGGCAAAGAACTTGAATCTAATACGGGCTATGGAAATAAAATGTCTCGAGAAGAATGTTTTACAAACCCTGAAGTTTTAGTTTCAACCGTCATTGTCCTTCATTTTACTAAAATGTTTCCAGAAAATTCATTTCAAATAAACCCTTTCGCTGATGCTTGGCAGTAGTCTTAGCTATAGAGTTTATCGTTTAATTGTATATAATTTTTGTCGAATTTTCGTAAAAAAATCAATAAATTTCAATATATCCGTTATTATACAAGATATGAAAAAAATGTATATATATGATTATAGGGTGTCTTGAGCTACATCTTATAAAAAAATTTCTACAATCACAGGCTGGCCCATAGTGGTTGGTGCAACTTTTTTTTATCAAACACGCCTTATGTTATTGCATTTTTGCACTTTCCATCGGAATATAATGCATGTTTGTAAGAAAAGAAATTCTGGACGCAGCAGGTACGTTATGGTAGTGAATTTTGATCAAATGCTTCATATTTGAATAGCTCAATTTGCTATTAACCTATAAGGTTGACCAAGAAACGAGTTTTTTTGGGAACACTTTAAGTTTACTTTCTGAAATTTTTGTACATTTTTAAACAATAAAGTTATTTTGATGATACATGTCACATTGTTTTTACTATATAGGTTATACTGGTAACCAAATTTGATGCCTGCTTTCTTAAAAAAACACATATTTGCTATTAAAAACATTTTTAACTTAGTCGATTAGCTATAAAAACCCTTGGATATTTTTTTTTGCTTTTATTGTGACCTACAATAAAATGATTTAATTTTGTATTAGAAATTTCGTTTTAAGACAGGAAGAAAGTTTTACAGAAAGGAAACTGATAACTGAAAATGAATGATACTTATTAAACAATTAACTCGCGTAATGATAGTAACATCTGAGAATATCTGTTCCTATGGTATCTAGTAATTAACCATGAGCCACGTTCCTTCGTCCTTATAAAGCTACTATTATTCTAATTATTGGTGTATAAAATAAGAATATTTGTATACGCATACACAAAACGTTTTAAACTCGACAGTCCAATAGCGATTTCTAGAGAAAGAAGACTTATATATATATATATATATATATATATATATATATATATATATATATATATATATATATATATATATATATATATATATATATATATATATATATATATATATATATATATATATATATATATATATATATATATATATATATATATATACAGGGCTTTCATTAATTCCCGAATCCCACGTGACCGGATTCTGTCTCTTTCTTAGTGGAATATGATTTTATGAGTTGGCAGTCAAAAAGTAACCAAAAAAAAAAACCACTAGACTAGGGACCCTAAAGTTACTAAATTAATTGACAATGGACAGTTTAGTCCATTGGCGCTCAATTCCCTTTTGAGGGTTATTATGTATGTATATTGTGCATTTTCCAAGTTCGACCAATGCTTACCTTCTTCAAATAATTTTCTATCTGTTGGACAATAAAAAAAACAGTTTTCATCAAAACTTAGCATTTTCATTGCGTTTTTACGTAAGTTAAAAGTGTAGGTATGTTAAGGTTATGTTGTTGACGATATTCGACATCGCATGGAACGAAGCCCTACCAAATGTGTTCGTCGGTAATCTGCCCAAACAGGTACCTATTTGTTACATGTTACACAATACATATTCCTAAAACCGTAAATTAGAAGTTTAAATAATCGGACCTCCATTTGTTTACGTACAATACAAAATTTTGATATCTATACAAAATAAAAGTAATATTTTATTATGTTTTTAATTTATTTTAACAATCAATAACAGTAAACCATATATGAACAGACTTGCTGTTAAAAATAATAAATAATAAATACATTTAATAGATTTACTGTTTCAACTTATTATAATTTTTATATTTTTTATATAACCCCAAAGGAAATATGAGACAACACTGGCATCTTAATCTTAGGGATTTCATTAATTCAAGTTGTACAACCGTGTATGCCGGGTTTCCTAACTTAAGCGGTCACGTGGGGTTCAGGAATTAATGTAAGCCCTATATATATATATATATATATATATATATATATATATATATATATATATATATATATATATATATATATATATATATATATAATACATAAAAACAGAAAAATTAAAACGACCCTTGGACAGATTCTAGAGGTTTGAATTTGCGCTCATTTGAAAATCTCCAACTGGTCTAACTCGTCATAAGCGAATTGTTTTTGTGAAAATTCTGTAAAAGTTAAAGTTATACTCTCCAAGCTCGTTTTATAAATCTAGCTATGAATTTTATTTAAGGATACTGTGTATATTATTATTAACAGCGACATCAAGTTACTTAATTATTTTATAAACACCGGACAAACGAAACTTCGCACAATAAAAGAACATTTTTTTTTCGTAAACTAACAATATTTTCTTACCTGTTACAAATTATACTATGCTTTATTGGTAAATACAAATGCATACACCAGTAAGTCGTGAAACACGTACACTGAATTATTTGGGACAATTTTAATAGTTTTAACAAACATGTTTAATACGTAGTTCGAAAATTTTAGTTTTTCACATTTTTACTTACCAAAATAGGATTTTTAATTTTCCATTGTCTGCTTTCTAATTTTCCAAACCTTTCCTTCATTTAACGGGGACCGTCGTTATATTAACATTTTACTTTGATGAAAATCTGCAACCACACTGCATGTGCGTGCAAAACTTAGTATGCAATATATAATAAGAACTAAACGTATACAGACAAAAGGTTATTAATAGTATTTAATACAGCAAAAAATGTGCAGCTTTAAAGAATGTAATTTTATATAGTAATATTTGTTGGTGCTTAATGTATTGTAAAGTTTCACCAAGTAAAGACAACAATGAATGAGCTTTATGTATGGTCCAAATTTTAGATCTCAAGGCTCTCTCTTTGGTTTCGCAAATGTACTTTTAAGAAAATATGCTTTACACCTATTCCCAGCAGTTATCTGCTACCCGCTATCATGTTCTCAGCACAAACACGTGAAAATTAGGGTCAGATAATATAATGGGGTTTTTAATGTGGCAGTATGTGTACAGATGGAAAGTGTTGTGTTCTTCATACGAAGAAATGAATAAAGGAAGACGGACCCTTATGTATTTATCTAAGAAAAAGGATCTAATTACAACAAATTTGGGGGTATTTAAGAGAAGACGCTATAATATTACATGGAAAAAACCAGTATCTACAGAATGTACCCAACAGATTTTATCGTTATTAATAAAGGCCACAGAAAATTGTTTAATCCAGATACACATATCTTTTGACCAAATACAGGTAGTAATAATAATCTGCTACTAGCAGGGCGAGAAAACACAATTACACAAGATAGAGAAAATACAAAAAAGAAGCAGAAATGAATACCGCTAAAAGATGGAAGGGGAATGTAAAAGTTTTATCAAGAAGGCAATAAGGTAAATTTCAACGATGAAATATCTACGTGAACGGCCAAAAAATGTAACAGTTTACGACTTTGGTGTCAAAGCCCTTGCGTTCCTGTTCGAAGACCTTAGGCTCGTAAAGAATTAACGGCTGTTAATTATTTAACCTTAAACAACATGCTGGTGAAAGATTGTAAAACGAACTTCTTCAACTCATTCCGAAATATCGGGAGAACTGCAAAGTTTATGGGAATAAAAATATTACTATGCCGAGATATATATATATATATATATATATATATATATATATATATATATATATATATATATATATATATATATATATATATATATATATTGCACAAAGTACTCAGATGATATAACGCTGACAGGAGAAACGGAAAAATAATTGAAAGGATGCTCAGTATAGTGGTTGCTGTGTTAAGAAGAATTAAACTAAAAATCAGTATCAATAAAACAAAAATAATGAAAATAAGCAAGGATGAGACTACGAAATTGATATAAAGCTAAACTGCCAACAACCCAAACAAGTTGAAATCTTCAGGTACCTTGGCGGTTTTATCACACAACATGACAAATGCAGCAGAGATCCGAATAAAATTGAGAATTGCAACTTTATTCACTAATAACATTTTTACTTGGACCTGAGTTATCAAGTCATACGTATGAATAGTTATTATGTGCGGCAGAGACAGCTGAACTTAAAATAAGCTGGACATGTAGAAAGCAGAAGCGTTTAGAAATATGACATGACTTGAGCTGTCGGGGCCACTAATAAAAGGACGAATAAAGTTGTGCTAGAAATGGTGAGAAAGGAGAAAGATGTTTGCTGAAATTTGATGCAAAAGCTACTGCAATAAAATCAAAAGAGCTGCTGAAGACAGGCTCAACGCGACAAAGCAACATCGCCTTTAGAATGTGATGATTATCTACGTTTAGAATAACGTAAATCCCAAACTGATTGCAGATAAGCTGAGGAACTGCTCAATAGCAGCAGAGATTGGCCGAGTAAACTAGGAAGTAGCCACGTAGCACCATCTCTCAAAACTGCATTGCCAGAGCAAAGGCATCTACGTCTGTTTATTGTATACTACGGTGCCACAAAGTGAAACATTTTGCTCCTAATTGAATTATGATTAATTTGTAAAGTAAGTAAAATACACTTATTCTCTATTTCTATTAAGAGTTTTTTTCTAATTTTAAAATATTTAAATATATGTGTCTGCATATGCTTTGTCACTATAAAATACATTACAGCAAAGACCATGGGAAGATATTTGGATAACATCGTTATCTAAAACAGAAAAAGCAAACACAGAAACGCGAAAGATAAATATTTCAGGTTAAAACAGCAAAAGTTTTAAAAATATTTTGTATACGCAAAAGTAAAAATAAGAAATAACGAACTGTATTAAATTTATAAATATGAAGGTACAAATATAAAATACCAGTACATACACAGAAACACAAAATTATAATAAGTTGTGCATTAAGCTTTTAGAAAGCTCAACTCTAAGCAGACCTAAAAACCATCATATCATTATACCTGAAATTAAAGAAATTACATTTAGACCTTAAACGAAAAAAAATTACTAAACCGACAATTAAAAACTATAGAGTTGGCCGCTATATAAAATACATGGTTAGCATTAAAACACAATAAGTAATAGACTGTTGTTGAGACAAGAATATAAAATAATATATAAGTCTTACCAATCTGAAAAGCCACAGAAAACTAAGTTTTAAAGTTGAAAATATAGTTTTCCGGCTTGAAAAAAAAAAGTATTCAATTTTAGCAATGCAAAATAAAGGCAGTTAAAATATATTATAACTTATGGATGTATAGGGAGTAGAGGTAGCGGATATGACGACAGATGGAAGAAATAGGGATAAACAAAATTTGTAATTCGGTTTATGTCAAATTTGCAATTTGGTAATTTCAAAATGCTACAAATCAGTTTTGAATTTTAGGTCTTTAAATTATGTTGATATGACTTCTTGTATAGAACATATTTTATCATTTTTATTAGTACTTGTATTACCTTGTGTCGAATAGAGCTGTATTGAATTGAAGAAGTAGGCACCTAATTGTCAATTCATACAAAAGTCCAAATACCTAGGTACCGTAGATATTAAGGGATATAAAATTGTCAGTAGGATAAGGAAAGTTGTACGACAACGATGCCCATTACCAATTCCAGTTTATCATAGAAAATACAATAAATAGGCTGAATGAAAGGACAGAAGAAATAAAAATAAATGAACAGCGGTTCACATGGCATAGCAATGACAGAAGAAACCGAAAACGGGTTTCAAAGAATGTTCAGTGTATTGGATGGTGTGTAAGGAAGAATTAAGCTGTAAATCATTAAGAAAAAACTAAGAAGGCTAATCGAAATGATAAAGCAAGTATCGAATAGACGAAATACTCATCTCACTTTTAAACCTTTAACTTAAAACTGAGGAAGAGGTTGATCAAGTCGTACGTATAGAGTGTTATAATATATCGGGCGGAGAACCGGACTTTAAATGAGCAGGTCATTACAAAAACGGACCCTGTGGAATATGGGTATGGAGAAAAATGACAAAGACAAGGTACGGTCATAGAAAGGCGAATTAAACTGCTAGAAGAGCTGCCAGAAGAGATGTTTGCTGGTAGAAATTTGGAGAAGGAAGGGTTTTGTTGGTCACATTTTAAGATATAATAACTAATAATATCTGAAAACATTATTTGAAGGGCACATGCATACATCAAAAGAGAGATGTGGACCAAAAGACTAACTTCTGGAAAACGGGACCAATTTATAAAGTCCAGATGCTACACATAAATAAAAAGAGCTGCTAAAGACAGAGATGCGGTAGTAACTATAATATATATGTTACAAGAGGCTCCACTATAGAAAATTTCTCAAAAAAACAGGCAGTTATTTGAAAATGAGTTAAAAATAAAAACTAATAGCTAATAGGTATTATTATATCAACAGTTAGTTACCTTGTATGTAAAACTAACTCTAGCTAAAAATTGAGTCAACAATTTTTAAGCAATATTATACATTTATTTCTTATAAAGTAAATACTCTTACTGAACCTAAGTATGACGGTTTTCCCAAAGGAAACTTGATTGGCAAAAAGTATATGTGGTTCGCCATTGCCTTCCGAACGTATTTAATAGAACCCGGTGTTCCCTGGATGTCTCCCATCCATCCGTGCCCGATGTTCTATAACATGTGTTCAACACGGTGTGGCCGTTACCGTTTATCTTTCTCATCTTAAAACAATCCAAAAAACAAAACTGTGAAGGATCGGACGTATATTCATCTAGCAATAAAAATAAGTAATACATCCATCGTACCTTCTTCGACTGACTTTCCGTAAAAAGTATAGAATGAAAGCACTTCACACAATATACACTTTTCCACAAATATTCTACGGAAAAAGTATATGACAGAAACACGAATTTAATGTAAAATAAGAAGGCAGATTTGACCAAAAGTGTTAGCTAGAATAAATAAAAAAGCACCAACCTAGTTCAAATGCCTTTTAGGCTGGCTAATCTCTCGTCGCAGCAACAATCTGTTCAATACGTACCCTGAAACAAAAAGTAGATATTGAGAATAAACTATAAAAATATTTATACTAAATACAATTTGCTAAAAAATAATTTTATTTTCAGCCCAAACAAAATAGAAAGTTTTACACCTCACCGAAGGGTGGAGTATGTATAGCAGCAAAGTATTAGCTGCTTTAAAAGTTTAATCGTCAAAATCAATTTTAACTGACGTATGTTATTTTTACACTGTACCTATATTCTCACCCTTGGGCTGTGGGACACAGTATTAATAAATATATAAAATAAATAAATGTGTATTGACAAGAGTTTAGAATTACGATTTTCAAAGGCGGTTCGAACGACGACAGGATTTATCCATATTGACTATAAATCCCTGTTCTCGCTAAGAATCCTTACAAATATCTTTCCATTTTGCAAAAAAAATATATATATAAGTAATTTCGCATATTATCTCATAGCCAACATCCTGAAGCTTTTTTCAGAACCTTGCTTTGAACCACCTTCGTATTCATCAACTAAAAACGAGACGTTGTGGTTTAACTCCCAATAAAGTTACGAGACCTAGAGCGAGTACATAGGTGTGTTGGGCGGTCAAGAAAATGAAAAGAAAATATTAATAATGAAAAAATGAAGAAAACAGGTTAAATATGACCAAGGGTAAAAATACATCGCTACAAGCCGCCCCTGCCCACCAACGTCGTTCTCTCAATGAAAAAGCTAGAGGGGGCAAAAACCACCTTACAATGCACCCCACAAAAGTAATAGGGCAGATTTCTGTTAAAAATAAAGTTAGGCGCAGGGTGAGTAAGGTACTTAGTCGGGGGGTGTGATCAGTTGGTAGAGGGTTTCTCCTTCGCCTGGACTTCTGCGGAGGAGCACTGTGATGTGGTTTCTCTATTGCACTAGCTTTTAGCGAAATTTTATTTTAAAAATTCGCTAATCGATAGGTATCTGTGGTGACACTTCGCGAAAACTGTTTCAAATGATCGCGAATTTGGGGCGCTAGAACTAGAAATCAGGATCTGTCAGAATTTATATATACATATATATATATATATATATATATATATATATATATATATATATATATATATATATATATATATATATATATATATGTGTATCCACACGATAACTCAAAAAGTTATTAACCGATTTTGATTAAGCTCTGCAACAATCTTTCTTTTATTAATAGCTTCGATGAGTTCGTTAGTCAGGTCTATCGGACCAGTTTTTCTGGGGAAAAAAAACGAAAAACACATTTTTTCGGAAAAATGTTTATCTAAAAAAAATAAAAGGGTGATTTTGATAAGATTTTGTTAGTATGTGTCCTTCGTAAGTACCTTACTACAGACCGCAACGCCAATTTCTAGGTTTGTAGAAAATTAAGTTATGCAATTTGAAGCATTTAATGAAAATTCGCTACCATAACGCACTTGCGCCCGAAGTTTATTTAATTATAAAGACGGTGGCTTTCGTGGAGAAACAACGAGTGGGTTAGAGGGGTAGTTGAAGGGAGGTGGCAGTTGATAAGTGTTTTTCTTTCCTTGGTCTTGTATAAGCTGCTTTTTTTTACAAGCTCTCGGTCCAGGAACTTTGTTAGAGGCTAAAACCACAACATTTCTCTTGTGGTTTATGCATACAGTGATGCCCCTTAGCATATTTCTAAAACATTTTTCAGAAAGCTGATCGTGAGGTAAACTGCAAAATTACCCAAATAAATAGCAAAAATAGGAAACAAACATAAAAAATACACCCTTCAAAAAAATTATGTTACAACTGTATCAATTTAGAGCCGAGAACTAAAATAATAATTGTCCATTCGGTGGTAGAGATAAATGGGGTTAAAATATTGTTTGTATTAAATTTTTGAAACAACATTGAATTTATAAGATCGAGAAACTTCCCACTTTTTTTGCCAATTGCTTACAACATTTTCTATGAGATAAAAGAATTGCAATTGTTTATTTTCACGCAACAACTTATATCGAAGCTTTAGTTCACCTAAAAGTCTAAAAGAGACTCTTAGATCTTTAGTTATCTTTGACATGGAAGCATATACCTAATGCTGTTGCGGTATGAATGAGCTCAATGTCAACTATTTATTTAACAATACTTAACACTGAAATAAATATTTATTTGCAAAATTCGAAAGTGATTTTGTAAAGTTTGTATTAAGTTTTTATCAAATCAAAACCGTTGATCAAAACGGCAGCCTCTACTATCCTAATTAGAATGATTTTATTAAAAGATGAAATGAATTTTTCTAGGTTAGGGTCATCAAATTAGAGGCTTGAAATCTAAATCTCACGTAACAGCATACTCAGCATTAGGCCTTTTTGCATAATACATACAAACAAACAAAATTGAAAAACTTAGTCTAAATAATCAACCCTAGAGTAGTGGTAGGTATGTACTTACCACGTAGAAAGACATCCTTTTGTGTTAACGTCTGGTAACCATGACGTCCCAAACCATCAAGGCACTAGGACACCACCATCAAAGTCACACAACACTTGCATTGAGAAATGGGGGTGATAAGTAATTTTTATATTTACTTCACCATTTTAATTTTAAATATGTAAAAATGGTGGACACGCACCCTAACACACGATATGCTAGTAATTTTCAAACTCGTTAGCACTTGTGGATAAACGACAATTCCTTCAACTATAACAATAGCTAAAGAGTTTAGTGAAAATTGACTAGCTGCACACAACGATACAAGGTACTAAAATAAATTAAGATTAAGCAAGTTTTGTAATTAAATTAATATTAGAAAATGATAAAAACCCTAGGACGTTACCGCGACAATATACGGCGAAAAACTGAAGTCAAATGTCAAATATACATACCTACTAAGATATATAGAAGAAATAAATCACAATTGTTTTTTGTCAGCTGGTTATATCAACTAAAGATACCGAATAAGAATCATAGATGGTTTCCGTGCATGTTGTTCATGGCGCTCTTGTCGTAGTTAAGGTTTTTTTTAGGAGTTTTCAAGAAACTTCCATATAATTTCATGTGAAATGCACAATACTAGGTATCTTTTTAAAACTCGAATATAGTTTTGATAATTGAAATAAAATTAATATTACGTGAAAATTAATCATGATAGATAGTTGATAATTTAGTGTTATGTTACTGTGTTAAATTCTCTTAAATTAGGAATATACTGTTTAACCTTTATTTTCTGTAAAAATGAAATTTAATTATATCTCCATTTTTAATCATTACTTAGAATATAATAGGTATAGTAGTATAGCATGAATATACATTATACAATCGGTTTATGCTAAGTTTCTAAATTAATTCGAATTTGCATTGTTTTGCAAATTATTATAGATGCCATCGCAGATACTTTTGGGGTAATAAGTCTATAAACAATAAATAATTAATAGGGTATATTTATTTGCATAATGTATTTTCTAGTAATTTAATTAACATTTCAATTTGGGATTTTCATAGAAAAATTTGCTTATAAAGAGACCAAAACTATGAAACTTTAAAAATATTATTTCAAATGGAGCTAACAAGGGCCACTACAACCCACATCCAGTCATTTGTATGTCATATATATATATATATATATATATATATATATATATATATATATATATATATATATATATATATATATATATATATATATATATAGTGTGCCCAAGATAAGGAGCGCCACTATGGAGATCTTCAACACGGTAGCAGATACAGACTTGGTTAAATAGGAGAAAAGTTGCGCACTTAAAAGTCCAAAAGTCCATCAAAATGGCTGTTAGACATCTTCACAAAAAAAATGGTTTTTGAGATATTTTGAAAAATTTGAATTTTTTCGTTTCTCATTTTATTTTTTTATTGCCTTAATAGTGGACCTACACCGATACCGGTGACACTTCTCCGCAGAAACTTTTCATTTTCTTTAACGTAGCATTTCTAATTTTAGAATCCGTCGTTTCGTTTTTGCGGGACTATTATCAACTTTTTATCAAAGCCTTTTTTATTCCAAATTCAGCGATATCACACTTTGTGATTTAGCACCATTTTATCCTTCTTTTTTTTTGACCTTAATCAAGAAAATTCCTATTGCGCACCTGTACATAGATTTTAAACTTAAGTACTAAACAACTAGCTATATCAATTAACACTTTATGTCATTTATGCGTTTAATAATAATAGTCCAATGGCTGAATTGAAACAATAATTTTATTGAATGAACACAGCACAAATAAAATTACATTACCAGAAGACCTAAACATTAAAGAAAACAACAAACGAATACGAACAAAACAACTACATTTAGAGCATATGTTCAAATAAAATTTTACTATTTTCTAATCAGAAATAGCACCTTCTAACTGTAGATTATAAAATCGTATTCAACATTTGTGGAGGAACACTGGCAAATGCTTCCAGATCCAACCTCCTCAGATGTTGTTCTGTAAAAAATTTTGCTGTGATATATAATTCCTAACGCATCCTCATACGAAGAAATCAAGCGGGTTTATATCTGGTAAAGACGCTGGCCAGGGTGTTTCCGAATACGTGCTGATTACCTTATCTGGAAATCTTGAAAGATATTCCCAAACGGCTCTGGATCCTGATCTTACTGTATTCAACAGTTGCGAACTCTCTTTAGAGACATGTCATCGAAAGCATCCTCTAAATAGTTTTGTAGCAAATGTAGGTAGCATTCTGATGTTAAGGTATGGTGGTAAAGAAACGTTCTACAATCGTTGTACCGAAGATACCGTCCCACATTTTGAAAGCAAAACGCTGTTGATGCCTCGACGTTTTATTTCTGCGTTGATTGGTTTTTCTTCTATTGAAAATACCATTATTCGTAATCATGCTTTTATCTTTCATCAGATCATATTATTTGACATGGAAAATTAAAATTGTCCTGGCATTTTCTTGTGTACTACTCACAGAATAAGCCATGTCGTTCTAAATCACCTGGTCTGAGTCCTTGACAGATTCTGTACTTGTACGGATGTAATTTTTGTTACGTCAAATAAAATGTGCCGTTGATTTTGATATACCAACGTTTCGTTTAATCGGCCAGACTGGTGTACCGGTGTCTTCAGTAACTGCTAACACAACATTAGGTACCGCTTCCTCATTGCTGGACTTTTGCCGAGAAACTACAGGTTTTTAAAAGAACCACATGCTTTAAGGTTTGTCACTAATTTACAATAAGTATTTTTATTTGGCTGTCTTCTTTCCAAATATTTCTGCAAATACATACGCTCCGCAACAAAACAATTTCGGTTGGCTGAGATGAAATACGCCAACATGTCAAGCTTTTCTTCGTTAGAAAACATATTTACTGGAAACAGTTACGAATTCTTACACAAAAAATTAGACAATAAACTAATGTGTTAAAAACTAATGTTACTCTCAATCCAAATATGGCTATTACCACATCGATTTATTTTCCAAAGCATACTTTTGTCTTTTTAATTTGTTCTTTGTTCTGTGTTTATTTCCATTAAATTTGTGCCTCAATTCATCCATTGAATTATTATTAAACGCCTAAATGACATAACGTGTTAATTAATGTAACTAGTTATGTAGTAGTTAAGGTTAAAAGCTATATACAGGTCCGTAATAAGAATTTTCTTGATTAAGGTCGAAAAAAAAAACACTAAAATGGTACTAAACCACAAAGTGTGACACATCTCTGAATTTTTAATAGAAAAGGCTGGCAGAATATGATATCAGAAAATGAGGGCCGTATTTGAATAAAAGGTTGATGATGATCCCGCAAAGACGAAACGTGGGATTCAAAAATTACCAATGCTACGTTAAAGAAAATGCAAAGTTGCTGTGGAGAAGTGTTTTCGGTATTAGTGTAGGTGTACCATTAAGTCCAGAAATCGAAAAATACTGGTTTTTCAAAATATCTCACAAACCAAAAAAAATCGTATGTCTAACCGGCAATTTGTTGGGCTTTTAAGTGCGCAACTTGTCTCCCATTTAACCAAGTCTGTATCTGCCACCGTTTTGGAGATCTCCATAGTGACCATCCTTATCTTGGACACACTGTATATAGAGGAGAATAGCGCGAAGCGTCATCTCTGCTTTTGTGACGGGTCTATGCTTCCACGTACACACAGTGCAGCTCGAAGGAAGCTGTGGGAAAAAACTATAGCGTAAAAACAACTACTTCCCTGACTAATACCACGACAGGCGTTGAATCACATAACTTACTAGCCACTGTCACTTCAGTCCTGTCGAGAATTGAGGTATGGTGTATAACAGAAGACATAGTTTGGTTTCGATCTTGTTTGGATTCCAGTGCATTATATAGCAGTGCTTGCCTTAAAGCCAACTTGTTGGAGAGCAAAGGTATGGCATACGTATTCAGTGATGATAGCACTTTTGACAATATGTTCTTATCGACTCGCCTAATATCTGCTTCTAGTTCTTTATTATTAACAATTGGAATAAACAACTGCTTAAATCATTACCCGTCGTAGATTCTTATCTCTGACTCCGCAAATCTGGTTATTATGTTTAACAAAAAACCATAATTGTATATTAACTAGAAAAAGTTACATACAAGGCCCATGCGTTAAGATGTCTGGCAAAATACTACCAAAAAATCCACCCCTCTACATTGGGTTTAACAGTTGCAGAGAATCTTTTTAGCATTTACATACTTCCAATGCTGCAAAGGCGGCAGTGAAGAAGGTTGAGTTGATGTTCGAGTTAAAGGTTTATTTCCATCACAACGCGTTTTCACTCTGTATAAAACATAAATACGTCCACAGTTGTAATATCGCTTACATCTCTGTGGTGCTGTTCAGAAGACCACCTCATCTCTCTTAGAGTTTGTTTAGACATAACCGGTTTTTATTATATGAGATTCATTTATCACTGTGAATCTAGCTTCTTTAGATTACAGGATAATAGTTGGAGACATATGTCTCTTCTATCGACACTATCGTCATTTCTCCTTACAAATATCATCCTTAGTATTTTCGCTTGCGGAGTTTACTCGAAACACTTGTCGAAGTGTTCGGTCCGAACTTACACAGCTATTCGATAGGGGAGTGAAGATCCATAGGCTTTAGTTTTCGTGAACAATTTCATTAAAAAACGCTCAGTTTAATATGACGAATCACTCTCTTTACATATGAAAATCATTTATAAAGCAACGAGATATAATCATAAAGAAAAATTCGCTAATAATCTAGTTGGCTCTATTATAAGGCTTTTCTTCGGGTAACTAATTTAATTCAATTTGTTACAGCATTGGAAGATGTTTCAATACTTTGTTTTGACGACCTTGGCTGTGAGCATTTCGTGTCAAGGACATGGCAAGTCCCAGTCATCATCACAGTCAGAAAGGGGACCTGGTGGATCGAGACAACTTTACCTCCTCTCAGAAAAACAACAACAGTATCCTTCAGAATCACCATTCACGCTGCTAGAACCACAGTTCCAACAAATTCCTCCTGGCTTCAACTTTATTTCAGAAAAGCAACCCTTCCCAAGGTAAGTCTGCTTCTAAATTTCCATTTTAAGCAGCATTCTTATGAGTTTTTTATTTTTATTTTGTGATTATAGTGAAAAAATATTAAGATGCCTACGCTTTCAGATAAGCTCATACTTTTTCTTAGAACAGAAATATAAAATGCTCAAGTTTCTAGAGTCTTTAATGTAAAATGTTTTCCTAAGCAGTAAGCCTGAACACACAAACCATTCCAAACAAATTTCACAACCACGATGATTTTAGCAATAGTGTACGTGTCAAGGTGAAAATCTACTGAAAACTTTTAATCTATATTGCGAAAAATTATGATTCTAATGAAAAAGCGCGATTGTTTGACATCCGCTACGAAAGTCATTTAAGTACTGGTCTGGCCACTGGCTGCAGCCACAGACATTCATTGCGAACCTTTTCATGAGTATATTTAAGACGGATTTAGAAAATGAAAGTGGGTATTTTCCTAGAGTATGATTTCGTTATTAACTTCCTTTTTTAGATGTACTAGTTACTTAAAATAATGACTCTCTTGAAATCGATGCCCACAGGAAGGTAACTACCACTCTAAGTTACATTCCAACTGATTAACATCATACGTTTGCAGAAAACAGCCGGTTTAAATTTCTTATAAAATAGATTAATAAAATTTCCCTTAAGTAAAAGTATATATAGTATAGAATTAGAGTACATCAAATACGTGGCTAAAAATAACGGATATGCGAATTGCTTGGTGGAAAGATTAATTAATAGACATAGAACAAAAAAATGTTAGCGGAATGCACGACATTCAGGGAAGATAAAATAGAGAAAAAACGTGTTTACCTACCTTTTTAACCGCGATCAGATGCTCTCGAGAGCATTTTTAAGAAAGCCGATTTGCAGCTTTTTCGACAAAAAGTAATTTAAGAAAGATACAGATAAAGCCACTAAAATGTCGGGTATCTATGAGATAGGTTGTAAAGATTGTAATCTTAAATACGTTGGGCAGAGTAAGAGAACCATTGAGACCAGATTTAGGGAACATCTGTCATGGTTGAGATAGGGTAGTGTAGACAAGTCAAGCGTGGCACAACATATTTGGGATAATAAGCACCACATAGATACAGAAAATCTTAAACTTATTAAAAATGTTAGACAGTCAGCGAAGCTAGATGCGTACGAAGGTAGTTATATTTCTAAGGCAATAAAAGACAAAAGTTCCTTAAACCGAGCCCCGTCACTGATTTATAGTCCTTTGTTTGCGCGTTTGCAGATAAATATCCCGAAACTTTCCAGCTAAAGTTATAAAGGAAGTTCAAAAACCTCGTCCGCCAATAAAAATACAATACACCTGCGATTTAGGCTCCCTCTCGGTATAGGTCTTTACCTATGACTCAGTATAAAAGATGATGTTTAATAGTAAGTGTTTTAGAATTTTTCATCCTCTGATGGCGCTAACCTTGTTAGTTAAAGTATCGTCAGGTCTTTAAAACGATGTGTTGTGGTGATTTATGTTCTCCAAGTGTACTTACCAGTGCATCACAGGTTCAAGCCTTCACTTAACTACTACTTACCTACTAGCTCAGTCTCGGACTATACACACGAAGTAGCTTGACTCTGACCAGCCATATGCGTTTGCTTCTACTAGATTTTCACGGCACTTCCCCTGTCACATCTATGATGTTCTGATATCCATAATTCAAGTTAACATAAAGCTAGAAATTTGAAATTTAGTATGTACCACAGTTTTCATTAAACCAACTTATGTACAAAACGTAGTTAACATAGGTGCGTTATTATAAGAAATATAGGAATTTTTCTAAAGAAAATCGAAAATGTTCCAAAAAGCTATCCTGCTTTTTTCTGGCTAGCGAAGATATGCAAGCCAATTAGAAAAGGAGCATAAGTGCCAAGTCTAATCAAAACGGTAAATTATTTTTTTAGTTATAAGCGAACCGTTATATATATATATATATATATATATATATATATATATATATATATATATATATATATATATATATGTGTGTATATGTATATGTATATGTATATGTATATGTATATGTATATGGTTACTCATTCCATGGCTAACATAATTTATAAATGCAAATATAAACGTTACAGTATCTCACTTATTTGAAGTTTGTGGATTATGTAACATACTAAACTATCTTTAAATACAACTTTATGTTTTAGTGAATTTTCTTAAAAAAAATTCACTAATGAGGAGATCCCGACTTTTGAATTTTGAAAAAATTTCTTCAAATGACCGCGAACTAGGCCCCCTAGAACACATATCCGGGGTCCGTTTCAATTTTTATATGTTTATATATATATATATATATATATATATATATATATATATATATATATATATATATATATATATATATATATATATATATATATATATATATATATATATATATATATATATATATATATATATATATATATATATATATATATATATATATATATATATTATATATATATTTATATATATATTTATATATATATATATATGTATCACACCGATAACTCAAAAAATAATAGGCCGATTTTGACTAAATTTGGTGCAAAAATTCCTTTTGCAAATGGCTTGGATAAGTTCGTTAGCCAGGAAAGTCTGCCCAGGTTTTCCCGGAAAATTTTGTGTTTTCTTTCGAAAAAAATTTATATCTCCGGAATTAACAAAGTAAGGGCAACCAAATTTGGTACACTAGTTAATGTCCTTATAGGTAAGCCACGTACCAAAATTTAGCTATGTAGGTCAAAAGACAAAAAAGTTATAGGCATTTAAAAAAAAATTGGGGTTTTCCTCAAAACGTCAAAGTTGCGATTTAAAACGTCAAAATCGGCAACATTTAGGCAAAGAACTTGAATCTAATACGGGATATGGAAATCAAATGTCTCAAGAAGGATCTTTTACAAACTCTGAAGTCTTAGTTTCAACGGTCATTGTCCTTCATTTTACTAAAATGTTTCCAGAAAATTCATTTCAAATAGACCCTTTCTCTGATGCTTGGCAAGGCCTTAGCTTTAGAGTTTATCGTTTAATGGTATATAATTTTTGTCGAATTTTCGTAAAAAATCAATAAAGCTCAATATATCCGTTATTATACAAGATATGGAGAAAATTTGTATATATTAATTATAGGGTGTCTTGAGCTACATCTTAAAAAAATATTTCTACAATCACAGGATGGCCCATAAGTCGTTGGTGATACAAATTTTCTTTTTTTTTTAATCAAACACGCCTTATGTTATTGCATTTTTGAATTTTTCAGCGATGCATGTTTGTAAGAAAAGAAATTGGGGACGCAGCAAGTGCGTTATGGTAGCGAATTTTTATTAAATGCTTCAAATTTGAATAGCTCAATTTGCTATTAACCTATAAGGTTGACCAAGAAACGAGTTTTTCCGGGAACACTTTAAGTTTACTTTTGGAAATTTTTGTACATTTTCACACAATAAAGTTATTTTTATGAAACATGGCACATTGTTTTTACTATATAGGTTATACTGGTAACCAAAATTGATGCCTGCTTTCTTAAAAAGGAAACACACATATTTGCAATTAAAAACATTTTTATGAAAATTCACTACCATAACGCACTTGCTGCGTCCAGAGTTTTTTTCATTTGGAATAACAATATACAAAGTGCTCCATTGAAAAAATTACATTTTTCAAAATATTTCGGAAACTTGACTTTCAGTTGTTTTTTGTGTACATATTCGTAAGCAGCAGAAAAATTTACATTAGTGTCTTATTTAACCAACCCTGTATCGCTAGAGATAAGAAACTTAGCAATAATGAGGAATTCATTTTTTTAATGAAAATTCGCTAAAAACGGAAACTTAAGAGATGCAATGACACCGACGATTTTTGATGGTATGAATAAGGAGACACGTAAAGACAACCCTAGAAAAGGGCTCTGTGATGTGTGAAGTATTGGCAATGAATAAAATCAACAAATAATCATATAAATACAAAATATATTTTTTGACAATACTAAGTAAAAAGCTAGGTAGATGAAGAAAATTATAAAAATTCTAGCTGTTTACATGTAGCCATAAATAGTATTTAAGTATTTTGGTTCACAAAATTTTGAGTTTTTTCCAAATTAAAAATAAAATCTAAAAGACATGAATTGAAACGACTTAAGTGGTTAAAGTCCAATGCCTGACAAAGACAAAGTAGTCAGCTCGATACATACTAGAGGGATAAATCATAATTCAACAATAATCAAACAATACAAATAACACGCGTAAAAAATACTACCCGGATCGAGACATTCCGACCTCTAACTAACATCCCGAAAACCGATTAAATCGGTTGCCAACATTTATGATGTTACAATGAGAGATAACATGAAATTAAGAATATGTAAAATGATTTTTTTTTATTAAGTGGGGATTCAACAAAATTTGTAGAATACACTAGGCTGAAAATAGAGCTATATCATAATAGGTATATATATATATATATATATATATATATATATATATATATATATATATATATATATATATATATATATATATGTCTGTGTGTTTGTATGTATAGTTTAAGGGAGCCAATTAAGGCATTTTTAAGAAAATATCGCTTTTATAAAAGGAACACGTGTTTTTGAAAAACCATGATTTGACAATTTTTTGCCACAGAATTTGTTCAAAAATACTAGTCGCCCAAAATAGATATCCAAAAATAGGTTTCCTACATTTCAGGCCCTTTGGATTTTAAAAGAGGCGTAGTTCAAACTAAAACGTAATATATGACATTCTTCTATTGTTTCGTCAAATGACTGCTGAAACTAGCGCCTGTCACATTAATTTTTATATCAGCCGTTTTCTAAGAGATCACGCACTAAAAATTTAATTTTTGCAAATGCAAGGACATTATGTATTTCATACATAAATATGTGTGGTATTATAAGAATATGAGAAGATACAAAAGAATGAAAGAAATCTCTCTCACGTCCTATGAAAGTGCTTTAAAGCAGTTTGTTTTATTTTATCTATTGACTTAAAAATAGGACGTCAGCTAAGATTGAAACAGTCGAATGTGTTTGAACGACAGGCGGACTAGTCACAATTCAATCAATCATTTTTACTAACATTTACTTTTAGAATATAATATTAAAGTTCCTGTGACAGCAAATTGCCGTCTCTATAACTACCACGTAAGGAAACAATTTATTAGCTAGCATGTGTGGTTCTGTGCTAGAAGGATCGCGTGATACTCGGGCGGCCCAGGTTCCATTCACACCTGATGCGTGTAACTTTTTTTTTTGCTTCAACAATAGTGTCCAGATTTCGTACATTTGGACCAATGTCTGTAAAAGGTCTGGATAGCTTTGTCACCTTTGAATCTAAAATTATAATCTTTAGCAGACATTTTTTTATTGTTGACATCATACATTCCTTCCAAATATGAATTAAATTTTCTTCTAGAAAGCTTTTGTAACTTTGATGAAATTTGTACCTTTTAAAGAGACTTTCATTACCTAGAAATACCAAATTTTTAATTTTCTGACTTCATAAAAAATTCAGTTTTGGCATATAAACTTTTCTTCCCAAAGGGAACTAGAGCACAAGATTAAAATATGTTTTATAATAATAGAGGGGGATAATTATGGTAAAACTTTCGAAAAAAATCTTCAAATGAGCTATTTGGACTTCTAAGACCGATCTTCAAGGTGTGTTTAAACTTAAAATATTAATTTTAGTAATATGCCATACTAAAAGTGTACGACTCTTATGAAAATTCGCTACAATAACGCACTTGATACGTACCAAGGAAGCTGTGCATCATCCGAGATACAGTTTTATTAGTTTTTGGCAGTTATAAGTTGTCGTAGCGGTTGTAATATCAATATACAATCTTGCTAAATATATGCCTGTATAAACAATAGAAGTATAGAGTTTTATGTACGCAACCACTCTGGTCTAACTGTGTACACGCCTTACTATTATTTATAAATAGCAATTTTCTGCGTTATAATATTTATTAGAGATTAATAAAATTTCTAGTTACATCCTCTACCTTCACCTCGAGGATATAATATAATTTCAAATAATATATGTAATTAATGGGTTAAATTCAAGGACTATACACTGTTTAGACTTGTAATTTACGCACAATGTTATGCATGAACATAGTAATTTTCACCTTTTATACCTATAATTAGCAATTCATTATCAAATTAATGCATTGGGCATGGCCTCTGTACGAAACCACTTTTATTTATGTTCTTTTTTCTTCTAGTTACAAGAACTATTATACCACCCTATCATTATATTGAGAAACTATATATATATATATATATATATATATATATATATATATATATATATATATATATATATATATATATATATATATATATATATATATATATATATATATATATATATACATAAACATTTTCTATCCATTCTTGGGCACATAAGCGTCAATTTTACTATAAAAGTTGTTTGTTTCATTTTTATGAAAAACATTATCCCCCTTCTCAACGTATTTCGCAATTAACAAAATTCCCCGTAAGTGACACCAAACAGTTTTTTAGAAAAATGGTTTACATACTATAAAAAGTTTCTTTCTATCGCGTGTCTGTAACTCACTTTACAATACAACAGAAGCGTGCGGTCAATGGAAGCACTGCTTTCCCTAAATATTTCTAGTAAAATTGTATTTTTCCTTTAAACTGTTTTTTCCTTTTAAATTATATTTTTTCCTCTATCAAGTTTGAATCTAGTTGTAGGTAGATATTTTGAAGATTTGTTGAACCTGTAATTGTCGCAAACGCCATACAAACGCGGCCTCGCTGCGTAATATACGACACACACCAGCGCCCAAATCCGATAATCGGGGGTTAGGAGGGCTTACTTTATATTGTCTATTGTGTCTACTGTCGCTATCTTTACGATTATGTATGCCATGCTGCGATTTCAACATTTTCCTTCCATGTGAAAATTTACCGATATTATCAACATCCCGAAACCCAGCAAATATCCGCTGTTCCCCCAGAACTACAGGCCCATTAGCCTACTACCAGTCATCGGCAAAATCGTCGAAAAACTGATTCAGAAAAGGCTAGCTTCATTCACCTCAGAAAATCATATCCTTCCGGACGAGCAATTCGGATTCAGACACCAGCACTCCACCACAGACCAAGTCCTACGTGTGGTGGAAAACATCACCGAAGGATTTAATAAAAACAAGTCAACTGGTGCAATATTTCTTGACATTGCTCAAGCCTTCGATAAGGTTTGGCATGCGGACCTCCTAAATAAACTTCTATCATTTAATTATCCTCCCTCTGATTCTGCTAATCAGGTCATACCTGAAACAGAGGAAGTACCAGGTCAAACATCTAGGAGCCAGATCTAGAACATACTCAGCCACGGCTGGTCTCCCGCAGGGTTCAGCTATCTCCCCTCTGCTGTACAATATATTTGTCGCAGACATTCCGACAGTCCCCCTAAACGTGACATACGCACTGTACGCAGACGACACTACCATCCTCAGCAGCTCCACTCAGCCGAGGATAATAACCGAACGACTTCAGACCGCCGTAGTCGAGCTGCAAGCATGGTATAGGAAATCCATTCTAGCCATAAACCCCGATAAATGTTCAGCAGTCCTATTTTCCAAGAGGAGACACACACCTCACGAACACGTATCATTAGACAACCGTCTAATTCCCTGGCAAGATTCCGCCAAATACCTCGGAGTTTTCCTTGACAAACACTTGCCCCCATGTCGAACACGCCCGACGAAAAGCCTCGATGTTCATCTAGAAGCTGTTCCCACTTCTAAATAGAAATTCCAAATTGTCCATGAACAATAAATTGCTCATGTACAAAGTCGTCATCCGGCCGGCCTTGACCTATGCATCCCCTGCATTGGCCACCGCGGCCGCAACACACATCGAGACCTTTCAAATCATCCAGAATAAAATTTAGAGAATGGTTACCGGAGCGCCATGGTTTGTCAGAAACAGTCAGATTCATTCTGATCTGGAAAGGCCTTCGATACTTGAGTTTATAACTCAACTATCTACAACTCAGTTCGCAAAAGCCGCTTTTCACCCAAATGCTCTTCTACTACGATGAGCAACTTCCATATAAGCATAAGCGTCCAAAGCTTATACTTACCCGCTAACGCCCCCGCGGCAAAATCAGAATGGAAACATTCAAACCCAAAAGTCATTGTGTGTATTCTTTCCGACGGAGGTATGGGCTAAGGTCCGGTACTCCTAGGGAGGGAGATTTAGTGAGTATGTGTACTAAGAGTACGAGTCTCACAGTACCTCGATATCCCACGGCACTACGGTGTCGTAAATGAGGACTGCATGAGGCATCTCTCCCTCCTGTATAAAAAATGTATCTATCTTTATCACTGCAGTCCTTGCAAAAGTTGTTGTTTTATCTATGCAGTTTGTATCACCTCCAGTAAGCCGTGTACAATCTGCTCACGCGGGTCCGTATTGATCATTCGCTAGGCGCATAATGCTTGGAGTGAACTGCAATAGAAGGTCCTCTCCTTCGTCCGTCTACGAGTGGTGCCCTACAAGTTTGTGAACGTGTTTGTGTTATATGCCATTTTAGAAACAAGAATTTTTCGGTTTATCGTTTTGAGGAAAAACAGAAAATAATAAATGATGGTCGACCAACGCCTACGAAAGAAATTAGCAGTTTTAAGCGCCACTTTAATAGCAGTGTTTACCAAACATATAGGTGGTTAACGGGTTGTAAAACAATTTCCAAATTCTTCTGCTGATCCTGTCTTTAATTTTCATCGACGTCTGCACAAAAAAAGAAAAAATCGTGAAATACGTAAGGGTTTTCGGACTTGAACATTTGCACAAAATTGTTAAAATACATAGCAGCAGCAGGTGCCCCTTTGGGTCGTGTTTCATGCTAAAACTTTTTAGTGCCAAAATCAAATTTATAACCTTCAATTTTCGATCTGAGAAATCTGGTCGCTATACTTCATTGCTTCCCCTGCTTGAAAACCCACCGCACACCACTGCAATACAATAAACAACAGGCTAACGTAATATGTACTGTAATGACTAACAGTATATTGTACGTAAAATGTATTAGGTTTGTCACTACTAGCTGTCCTCTTTTAGTCTCTGTGTGTTCCATGAATTCGCAATAACACTGCTAATCTAGAATTTTTCTTGTATTTGTTATCATCTCTGAAGAACGATGATTTAGCTTTCATTAACGTAGCAAAATTAGTGTTTATAATACTGGTACTTTCTAGTCCAGATGTTTGCACCGAAATTTTCCATTTTTCCAGATTAATGTCTTTATTTTGTATAGCTGAAAGTTTCTCGTTACAGTAAATGTTATATAGTTTCAGCCTGAAACCATATAACATTTACTGTAAAGAAACATTATAACCTCAAAATACCGTACACACTTTTGCTAATTTTTTTTTCTTTGGTCTTTACCTTTAGTCTTTTCCTAATAATACTATTGTTTTCTGCAACCTCTATAGCATCAATATTACTTGGTTTGAAACTTGAATAGTAGAAAATCAAACGAGCGTATCGGAAAATGGTGTCTTATGTTGTTAACCACCTGCAGACTGCAGAATAAAAAAGTAACATATACCTAAAATTGCTACCATCTACAAGAACTTGTGTCAGTTTGAATCTGGACTTGTACATTGAAAATGATATTTTGCGGACATGTGTCGTTTTGTCGTAAGTATGTAAGGTTTATTTAACAAGCCATTTGTTTTGATATAAACAGTATACACCAAACCATAGAACCTGTCATGAATTTGGGGTATGGTGTATAACAGAAGACGTAGTGTGGTTTCGATCTTGTTTGGATTCCAGTGCATTATATGGCAGTGCCTGCCTTAAAGCCGACTTGTTGGAGAGCAAAGGTATGGCATACTGGAGACTCTAAGCAAAGACGAAACTAATATGTTATGTACGTATTCAGTGATGGTAGCACTTTTTACAGTACGTTCTTATCAACTCGCCCAGTATCTGCTTCTAGTTCTTTATCATTAACAATTGGAATAACCAACTCCTTAAATCAGGACCCGTCGTAGATTCTTATCTCTGACTCCGCAAATCTGGTTATTATGTTTAATGCTTCAAAAATCCATAATTGGATATTAACTAGAAAAAGTAACATTCAAGGCCCACGCGTTAAGATGGAACTAGACATAATAAATGATATGATAAAGGACTTTACTTTGGACTGTATACCTATTTCTTATGCAGATGATACCGTTCTGGTGTTTGTAGGCAACCAATGGGAGAAACTGTTTAAAAGCGCAGTGACAACAATCAATCATGTAAGAGAAGTACAAGACAGTAACTTACTAGCGTTGAACCTAACAAAAACATCCAATGTGGCTTTCTCACCAACAGCTGCAGGAAACCCATAATCTAGTCTATCAATTAGTATACATGATGATGGCTGTAAACTGAGTCTCAAACTGTAAAATATCTTGGTCTGTTGGTAGACAATAATTTTCAATGGCAGGAACATGCAGCATATATGAATGCAAAGGTGAAACAGATTGTTTGGAAATTCTATACCCTGCGAAATATTTTAACAACAAAAAACTTAATACCAGTTTATACAGTTCTCTCGTAGAGTCTTTTATAAGGTATGGTATTATTTTCTGGCGTTCGTGCTATGAAAATGCAATAGCTGCGCTTCAGGTTACTCAAAATAATATATTAAGAGTCATTCTTCATAAGGATTCTAGATCTGGTACGAACCTTCTTTATGATAACGACTATATTAAGCTGCTCGATATAAAGGAACTTTTATATTAAATTTATTAAAATACGTGCATCATCATTTTCGGGCAATAAATGTAGTGGACCACATATATGGCACAGGTTGTAGAGTAGGTGAAAACTTGACACTTCCACCGCTAAATAAGATCGGTTTTATTTTGTGGTCCAAAGCTATATAATCAATTACCAGTAAATTTGAAGATTTTGACTAGACTTAAATTTAGGAAAGAAATTTGTAGTTTTGTTATTTTGAAACAGGTGGAACTAAAATAAATGTTAAACTAGAGATCAGTGTAATAACAGAGTGGTATGAGGAATGTAGTCTTGCTACATGAAGCGAAAGTGAAGTGGATGTGTTGACTGTACAATGTGGAGGTAAAGTAAGTATGTGCTGGGTGTCAATGTGTATGTGTTGTCGTGCGTGAGTGCGTGCGTGCATGTGCATGTGTGAATACAATATGCCTGAACGGAGGTGGATGAGTACTATGTGGATGAACATTTTGGCTATGTGTTGTATAGAGGTGTCAGTTGTCGAGATGTCTTATATAAAGTTGTTGTTTCAAAAGGAAAATATGAAAAAGGAAGACTAAGGGTTGAAGAAGTGAACTATATTTTGTGTAGGACATATTCTAGATTCTCCTACTGAGGTTAGCCCTATGGAATGCTAATGGTTTTGGCATCGTATCTCTTATCTTTTGAAGATCAAGGCAAATCTAATTAGATTTGGGACACAAAGAAGAAGGGAAAATGGTTAATATTATGGGTATTAAGCGGTTAAATTATTGTACTGAGAATTATATAGAGTTAGCTCTAAAAAATACAAATAAGTCATGTCGACTTCGGTATCCAAGAAAATATATGTTCTGTGTTTGATCTAGTGTGTTGTTGGATTGAATAATATAAATAAAGAAACAAAAATAAAATAAAGAAATATATATACTTAGTAATAGTTATTTTTCACCAACATGGTATGCCTTATTATTGTGTTAAATACAGGTCTACGTATCAAAATCATAAAACGAACAATAGGTAATCTGACATGTGGTTACAACAGTATAATATGTAAGCTTAATAGGTTACTATTATTTATCCTTATCTACCAAATGAATTTGAATTCTTTGGATAATAGCCATCGTCTATCTGAAACTCTCGTTATCTTACAACGTTCACGGCATATTTTGTTCTGTTAGAAATCCATGAATTTAAAGTAGGTAGATACTAGTGTCATTGAACTGAAAGATATGGGTTAATTCGTAAAAGTCTTCGGTTGTGCTTTTAAATGTTGAGAAAGGTTTTTGTGGATTAGTAACTGCAAGGGCCCATACATGTGATTAACATAATATTTTACACCTCTTAACATGTTTGTCATTTGATTTAGAAAAAAGTCTGAATGCAGCAAGTGCGTTTTAGTAGTCAATTTTCATTAAAAAATTTACTAGCAAATCTGTATTTTTAATGAAATCAGGCATCAAATTTAGTTACCTACCATCCAAACCTATATGATAGAAACAATGTACCATATGTCATTAAAATAACTTTATTTTTTAAAAAAGGTCAGCAATTTTTTGAAAATAAACTTAAAATGTTCCTGAAAAAACTGGTCCGATTTTCCTGGCCAACTAACCCCTTCAAGCTATTTACCCACCTACCATGAAATGATTATTCACAAAAAGCTTTTCGACGAAACTCCCAAAAAAAAAAAATGTTGCTTGAAAATTTGCAAACAATTTTTCGCGAAAATCCAAAAACATTTTTTCACAATAAATTATTAAATATTTATTATTAATTACCAAAATGTCACAAAAATCTTACGAACGATGCTTTCTACGGAAACCCAACAATATGTATGCGAAAACACACTATTTTTTTTTAATTCGCTTAAAAAATACATAAACTTAAAATTATATACCTAATCTGTAATTAAGATTTAAAAAAAATTAAATACAAAAATATTTTCAGGACTAGAGTCTGTAGGGAATTGTTCAATTTGAAAAAAAAATGTGACGACAATTTGAGTTTTTTTCAAATTCAGTCACTATTTGAAAGCGCTCTGTATATGACATCTCTATTTCTTCGACGAATAATATAAACGAAAACCTCTCAAAATGCGTCACTTTCACTAGACTCTCTATTGGTCAAAACGCCGTATCATAATTAGTGACATGTGTGTGTAAAGTTACAAAACAATTGAACTAACTCAAAAACGATGAACGCTATCAAATTTTTTTCCTACGAGCATTCATTATAATTCGATGAAAAATGCAAAACTTAAGTAATATAAGGAACGTTCAAAAAATAAAGATAATTTGTATTACCAACGACTTATGGGCCACGTTCTGATCATCAAAATAATTTTAGAGGAAGCAGCTCAAGACACTTTATAATTCACGTATGCAATTTTTTCTCGTGTCTTGTTTAATAACAAATGTATTGAGCTTTACCGTAGAAATGCGTCACCGTGTATATATTTAAACGGACAAAAACTGAAACCAACCCCGGATGTGGTTTCTAGGGGGCCTAGTTCGCGCTCATTTGGAGAAATCTTTTCAAAATGCAAAAGTAGTAGTCTCTTCAATAGCGAATCTTTTCGTCGAAAATGCGCTAAAAACACTTAGACTATTAAACCATAAACTCTATAACTAAAACTACTGCCATGAGAGGAAGGGTCTATTTGAAATTAATTTTCTGGAAATATTTTTGTAAAATGAAGGACAATGGTAGTTGAAGCTGAAACTTAAGGCTTTGTAAAACGCTCTTTTGGCAACATATTCTCTTTACAACCCGTATTCGTTTCAGGTTCTTTGTCTAAAAGTTTCAACGTCTGAAATTGCGACTTTGACGTTTTAAGAGGAAAACCCCAAATTTGTTTTCTTTAAATGCCTATAACTTTTTTTTCTTTTAACTTACAGATATAAGTTTTGGTATATTGATAAGATTTTCCTGATTTACGAACTTATACAAGTCATTTGCAAAAGGAAGGTACTCACCAAAAATTTGAAGTAGATTGGTCCATTATTTTTTGAGTTATCGGTGTGACACACACACACAAATATATATATATATATATATATATATATATATATATATATATATATATATATATATATATATGAACATATAAAAATTAACACTGACCCCGGATGTGTTCCAAGGGGCCTAGTTCGCGTCTAGCTCATTTGAAGAATTTTTTCAAAGTTCAAAAGTCGCGATCTCCTCATTGGTTCATTTTTTTATGAAAATTTACTAAAAAGTCGCAAGTATCAAAGTTGTAGGGAATTCATTATTGGGCTTAATTTTCATAAAAACATTTGAGCATCGCGTTTTAGGGTACAAACTTAGCAGTTGTTTCTTTAATAGAACACCTATATATCCTTCCTTTTTGCAGTCTGCTTTTTTACCTAATTGCTCTAATGTATTACATGTTTGGTTCAGTAGTTTGCAAGTTGGCAGGTGGTAGTGGACTTTTCCTTTACGTGAAAGTAAAGGATTTTTTCACGCCCGAGGAGGTACCACCCCTGACATTAAGGGGCCGGTAAAGTCCCAACGGACGTTTCCGGTTCTAATGTATGAGTCGGTTTCCCTTATAAACAAAAATTATGATGGCTCCTCCTTGTACAAAATATTCCGGAGACAAAATACCCCACCATTCGGATCTCCGGGAGAGGGGTGTGCAGGGGGCGCCGGCATCAAGATTTAACATATCCTTCTCGAATATATGTGGCCTAAATTCTAACCTGAACTCCGTCCACCATTTCCTCCAGGCTAATAGGCACCAACTCCTCTTTCTCACCGAAACCCAAATCAGTGCCAAAACAGCCACCAATCACCTTAATTTCCCGGGGTATCAGCTCCTTACTTCCTTTAGATTGCATGGAGGCGTGTGCGTATACGTCCGTAGCAATCTACCCTGCACCAGACTCCCCAATTTAGAAGCTGGAAGAAAAGACATACTTTGGATGAAACTCTCTCTTTCAGGGATGCAACTAAATTCATCTGTTGCATTTACCGGTCACCTTATGACAACAACTTTGTCCAGCTCTTCGACTATATGATTTCTGAATATCCTTCCCTCGAGGTCACTATTCTTGGTGACTTCAATGTCCATAATAAGGAATGACTAGGATCTTCAAAAACCGATCCACATGGGGGAGCAGCGGAGGCCTTTGCAGTCAGCAATTCTTTAGCCAATATGGTTCAGCAACCTACTTACTTTCCTCGCATCCCAACACACAGCTCAAATCCCTTGGATCGCATTCTTACTACAAAACCTGAATGCTATAAGAATATAAAAACTGAAACTGACCCCGGATATGGGTTCTGGGGGTCCCAGGTCGCGCTTATATGAAGAACTTTTCAGGATTCAAAAGTCGGGGTTTCCCCCTTAGTGATTTTTTTCTACGGAAATTCACTAAAATGTGCTAGAAGAGACGAGAGGGCAAAGGTGCTTGCTGAAAGAAATTGAAAAGAAGAAGGCAAGATTTACTACACATGCTCTGATACATAAAATTTCGGAACGCAGCAAGTGCGTTATGGTATTGAATTTTTATTAAATGTTAAAAATTTGAATAACTCAATTTTCTAAAAGTTTAGAAAGCTTAATTTTGGCATGTGGTAAAGCCTACCAGGGCAATATACCTACCAAATTTCATCAAAATAACATGGTAATTTTTTGAGATACAAAATTTTTTCAGGAAAGTCTTTTTTAGAAAAATTGGTCTGACCAGGCTGGCTAACGAACTCGTCTGCGTTCTTCAGAAAATTAATGTATGTGCCAAGTTTCGTTGAAATCAGTTTAGTATTTTTTGAGTTATCGCTCGGATACATATAAACATATAAAAATTCAAACGGGCCTTGGTTTCGGATTGTAGGGACTCAAATTCGCGCTGATTTGAAAACATTTTTGCAAAGTTTCACCATCGATACCTCTCTACTAGCGATTTTTTTAATAAAAACTCGTTAAAAGGGAAGAGGTATACGAAGGGGAAAACTTCTAAAAACGCTGACTGTGATAACTATTATTATAACCTTATATTTTCTTTTAAATAAACATATATTTGCACTGTTCTGTGTTATTTTAATTGCTATGTTCAACATATGACACTGCAATAATACTTTAGGTGTCTGTACTAGAATATATGTCAATTAAGGCTAACTACCGCTCACAGCTGATTAAAAAATATTTTGTGTAAGTAGAACGGAACGACAAGTGATAGCAAGACCAAGTTTTAATAAAGAAATAATATTCGCTCTCTGGATAGCTGTGGGTGTTAAAGTAATTATTGAAATAATTAAACAAATTAAATATCAATCTTTGAAATTGGCTTTATTTTCTCATTGCTGTATTTATCTGTTTTTAATTCATTGTACCTTTATAAACTAATTTTGCTTAATTACTTTTAATAACAAATCTAATCCAATGAATAATTATTACTCTCTAATGTGTAACGACAATCGTGTCGAGTAATACTAAATGTGATATTTAAAGGAAAACATTTCCGTGCACATTCAGTAGCGTCAGAGCTACAATAATTTAGCTGTGCAAAGACCGCTTTTTAATGTTATTATTATGACTTTAGCCTGAAAAACTTTCACACTCCCTCAGAAGGGCACGTGCACTCATCTCAAGTATCATATATATATATATATATATATATATATATATATATATATATATATATATATATATATATATATATATATATATATATATCAAAGAGATTGAACTCAGATGGGGCACTTGCAAGTTATCGGGCCCTAAGCAACAACGCGTAACCTCCTTGTTTCCAGTACATTGTGGGCAGTTGCAGAGATTGCCGCTTTCTGCGAAGCGTTATAAAAGTGCTCGACAAGGTCCAGTCTCTTAATATACGCCAGAAGGTTCTTAGGAACCATACCAGTTGACAAGATGACTATCGGGATCACTCTGACACTATCTGCCCTCCACTGTCTCTTTACTTGCATCTCTAGGTATATGTACTTGATAATCTTCTCGCTGCACTTTGTCTCTAACTTATTGGTATTTGAAAAGGCTATATCAAGCAGCTTTACTTATTTGCAAGACTTATCCACTATTATTATATCCGGTATATTGTCGGCACCATACTATTATTTAAAAATCCGCTTTTCAAGCCAATGAAGGATTTTTGCGACTACGTCGTGCCTCTCTTCGTCCTCTGTAACGAGCGCTTGACATCCTCCGGTCGCCTGCTGCATAGTCTCTGATGACTGACACCCAAATCTCCGTTTGACATCTTGGATCTAATTATCTCCAACTACATACTTCAAGTAGTTTCTTGTTGATATGACCTAATCTTGTATGTCTAGAAAAACCCCTCTCTATCTAGAAACATCTGTCCGGACACCAAGCAGCAGTTCGACGCCAATTTGTCGATATGTGCCTAGGAGGTTTTATTCACATGTCGCCCATGCAAAGGTGTCTACATACAAGATTTCAGTTTGTCCTATGGTGGGGTTGTATTTCATTTTATCTTAACTGTAGCGGTGTTGAATCATCTGCCGCGGATATGGAAGGTGTACTTCAGAAGTAAGCGCCTGCTGATGGAAATATGTATGCAGGTTCAATATCTGCTGGTCTAGCTGTTTATCCAACACTTCTCTTTTACCTTGGGGTCTAGGTATGGTTACTCGTGGGATGGCACTACGAGGGTGATCGTTTTTGGATTTTGTTAAGAGTGTTTGCACCATCCGTTGTAGATTTTTGATGTCTGTTTTACTCCAGTTCACAATTTTAAATGAATGGCTAAGTGCAGAAGATGAGTATGTATTAAGAGCTTTGGTCAGGTTCTTGCTCCTAAAATGTGCTCGCAACACCTGTTTTACTCGTTTCGTAAACTCATTTCTCAGATCGTATTTGATTGCTGAGTGGTGTATATTCCTCGTTTGTTGTATTCCCAGGTATTTATAACACTCTTCTACATCCATTATTTGCCGGTCATTCTGCACTTCATATACACTTGGTTATATCTTTCCTCTCACTACACATAAGGTGCGACATTTATCAAGCCCAAACTGCATGTCAATATCTCTGAAGACCCTTCCACGACTTTAAGGGGTTGTTCGAGGTGATTCTTCGTGGAAACCATCAGCTTAAGATTATCAATGTACAGCAGATCATTTAGCTTCGTTTTCTCTCTGCCATTGCTTTTTATACTGAAGCCATATCTGGTAGAGTTCAGGCGATTTGATAGTGGATTCAATGCGAGCTAGAATCACAACTTACCGAGTCGCCTTGAAATTTTAATTGGTATCGTACCGGCTGATGATGTTATCACTGGTTTAAACCCGTAACTGAGTTTTTGTTCTCTGGGTAGAGATTCTGTTACATACAGACTTGTAGATTACTTCTCCGGGTTCACTGTGGAGCCTGAGAAGTAGCCTCCAAGTCTGTATGTATTATGGACAAGTTTCAGCCAGTTAGGGCAACAACAATCACTGAATTTGACATTTATAAGCCAGCCGTGTAGAGTTGAGTAAAATGCCTTTTTGTAATCGATGTAGGCAGCAAAGAGATTACTTCGTCCCTTATAAGCTTGATTGCAAACAACCTAATCAATAAGCTGTTCTTTATTTTTTATATTATAGTATTATTATGATTATTACTAGTTAAGTGGTTGGTTAACACCAATTATTATCATCGTCATTATTATTATTATTAATATTATTATTATTATTATTATTATTATTATTATTATTATTATTATTATTATTATTATTATTATTATTATTATTATTATTATTATTATTATTATTATTATTATTATTATTATTATTATTATTATTATTATTATTCTATATCAGCACTCGCTGTGGGAGCTTCGGAGGCTCCGCTTTGAGTTGCATATGCCAAGTATCCTTCCTAAAACCTGAGGCATATCATCTTAGATCCTTCCAACTCAAATAATGTTCTTAGAGAATTTGAGGCCAATACTTTCAGCAGTATGTATGACCTCCCCAATATCGCATATGTCTGCAGTTTCCCAATAATCATACTTTTACAGAGCTGCCGCAGGTGTGATTTCAGTGCATGCGTTGTAGTTTCGATTGTCCCTATGACTATTGGTATTATCTTTGTCTTCATGCTTCACATACGTTTCATTTTAATTGCCAGGTCCCGGTTTTTCAAAAAAAAAATCAGCCTTTTTTATGGACTTTGGCGTCTCTAGGAATCGAGACGTTAATCAGGGTGCAAGTCATAATTCTTGATCACGCTATCTAGGCGGTTTGCAGCGATAAATCTCTCGTTTAAGTTTTTTATAGACTCATTATATATGTTAAATTCAAACAAAAATGCAAAACTTCTTAGAAGTGTTCAAGTTTTTAACTCTTTTTTACAAATTAAATTGAAGACATGTTTATTATCGTGATAAAATATACAAATTTTCATTTACCGTTAAACAGATCCGTTCATTTAAATGTCGTCCTCTATAACACCACGGATTTTCCTAGTTGCAATACTTTTTAGAATATAAGATTATAAAAGTTGTGTCGCAGTAATCGCGTTTTGGTAATGAGTCCATAAGTATATTTTTCAAATTCAAATAACTTAATTTCTTACTAACCTACAAACTTTACTCGTTGTGGATACTAAATCTCTATAAGATAAGCACGCAGACCTCATTAGAGCATCTGTATTATTGTTGGAGATACTAAATATATAAATATATACAAATGTTTTACAAATATTTTTTGTGTAAGTTGAAATAGATGTATAAGGCATCCACAGTCGATAGGCTTATGTGTGAGAACATATGGATCTACGGTCTACGGTTCTAATTGTTGCGAGAATGCATTTAGTCTTACATACTTTGTCCCTATATTGGGGTAGAAATGGGCCAGGGCTGACAATTTTCTAAATTGTTAGTTAGCTGTATACAGTCTCTATTTTTATAACACTTTGTGTTATTTGGAGCTGGAGTGACAGCATACTACTTGGTTCCGCAACTAGATGGCGGCACGTCCACCACTCACTTTGTATGGATAGACTTGTTATAGATTTTTTGTGGTTATATGGTGTGTAGAATAAATAAATAAATAAAAATAGAAATATGTATATATATATATATATATATATATATATATATATATATATATATATATATATATATATATATATATATATATATATATATATATATATAGTATGTCATAACTACGCGTCAACAAGTTGGCCTGAAGGAAAGCATTTCCATAACATGCAGTGGAAACTAAAGTGACTTAATAGAGACAGTGTGGCCGTAAGGGATTCGGCCACCATGTTTTCTCCAAATTTAACATTGTGCTTATGGAATAATAGTAAAAAATTGCAACTAATAATGAATTGGTGCATTTTAGAAGAGAACTGTATAAGGTATCTAAGTGAAGATTGGAACCTGTGATGATCACTTATAAGTACACTTGGAGAACCCAAATCACCACAACACATCTTTTTAAAGACCTGACGATCGTTTCACTAACAAAGCTAGCGTCATCAGAGAAAGAAAAAATCTAGAATTCTAGAATTTTATCAAAGTGTACTTATATATATAAGGTCTTTTCTGTAGAAATTTTTCTTCTGTCATAATAGACTAGTCTAAATGTTTGCTATTCAGATAGGAAACTGTAAAATTGTTATAAAATAAATTCTCCAATCAATCGATCTACAGAAAATTGTTAATAACAATTAATCGGCGAATTTTAGAAAGAAACTCTATTTATGCTTTTTGTAGAGAATCATATTTCTATCATTATAGACTGATTGCAATGTTTCCTACCTAGACCGGAAGCTTTTAAATTACTTCAAACTAAATCGATTATTCAGTTAGTTTGTATTTTCGTATATCATACTGTGAATTTTCGGTTTTAATTCCATTTTTGAAAATTACAAACAAATATGTAAGTTAATAAATCAAATATGTGGGAGACAACATTAACATATTGTACAAGTGGCCTTTCAAAATATTAGCCTTTACTTCCAACCACTGCTATTTAGTCTGTCATTTGTATTCAAATAGTACCAGTAAAATTTGATAGTAAATAATTATATGAATCATTCAACATTCCTAAGTAACTCATAGTTTATGATCTTAAGACAAATCATTATCATTAACAAATTTCGGGCTGAAAAAACAAAAATGCTTTATATTATAGTTTTGCTAGCATATAATTTTTGTTCGAAATTATCCCTGTACTCGATATTATTAGTCCGAATACAACAAACCTCTATATTTTTTTAGGTCATTTTTCTTAACAAAGAATAACTTCAAACTTATATTTTGCCTTTGAACAAAACAAAACAACTGACGGAAAATGATTTCCAGTCTTGAAAAAAAGATAAATGTTTGTTCATTGCAATAAAATAAATAATTTATTTTGAAACATAAATATCTATAGCCATATACAATGAATTTTTTTGATTTTATGACGATTTACACGTATTACACTTCAGTCATCTTTCCACAGATGCAATGATAACAGTAGAAACAAATGTCTTTAATTAACGTCCTAATTGATCACTGAACACGCTAAAATGCATAAAAACCACTCAGAAACTACGGCACTCATTACTTCGCACACGTACATAAGAATGAAATAAACACAGTTTGAAGAATTCATGGCGGATTTTACACCACGTGACTGGCCAACCAATAGAGTTGATAACAAATTTTATCTTGTTTTTTCTTAATATAAGTTAACAGATTGAACAAGTAAACGGATGTTACAGTCATAATGTCATTTTGCTTAAAGATGTGATGACAAGAGTACCCATAAGGTAGATTGTATATTAATCTCAGTATTCGTTTCTGTAACACAAATATTCTTTGGCAGTCCAATGATAGACCCCAGATAACGATACCGTAACTCAGATGTGAATAGACAGTGGCGTAATAGACTTTCAGCAGATGATCCGAACTTAAGGAATCTCTAAGCATCAAAATTGCATAAAACGCGGAATTTAATTTCTTGCACACGTGATCGATCTGGCCTATATATAACAGGCTACTGTCAATTCTAACACCCAAAAATTTTGTTACCTTTTTGAATTGCACCGCATTTCCGTTCACCAAAATAATGCTCTCGCACATTCTCTCTCTTCGGTGGCAATTATGGATTTCAAGATAAATAGTCTTGTCATAGTTTATAATTAGTCATAATGGCCTGTATCAGTGCTAAACGCCGTTTTTTCAATGTCATTTGGGTCCATTTCAATCTGGTTGTAGCCCGAAATTAAATCTATGGTCGAAAAATATTGTGCACGCCCGAGTTTATCCAGTATCTCTTCGATTTTTGGTATAGAGTGTCTATCATGTATAGTCTTGTATAAGACCATTCATCAAAAAAACTGTACTACGGATTATAATTTTTATTCAGTTTCCTCCACCGTCTTGCCGTAGACAACAATAAAAGTGTGATCGGCGTACATGAAGACTTTTCCGTGTTGTATAAATTGCGGCAAATCGTTTACATAAATTGTAAAGAAAAGTGGGCCAATGACACTTCCTTGGGGTGTGCCCATACTTACACTATATCTTTGAGAATTAATAGTATTCGCTTTTACAAGTAACTGTCTGTTGGTGAGATACGAAAACAGGAGGTCGTTGCAAGTGCCTCTTATCACCAGTGCCCACATATTCTCCTTGACAAAAAAAGGATTTACCGTGTCAAAGGCACGAGACAGGTCAAAAAATAAGGGTACCACAATGTAATTGAGGTCCATTTTTCGTTTACATATTAAGTGTATTCGATAAGGGCAGTTTCGGTAGAATAATCAGTTCTAAATCCGTGCTGTGATGGTGATGTTACATTATTAGCGTTTAAAAACTTAACCATCCTTTCACGTACTGCCCTTTCTATGATATTTAAAAATGCCTAATATCGATAGGGGATGATAGTTCTCCAAATTGCTACTGTCCCCCGGCTTTAACACAGCAACCACTACAGCCAGTTTCAACATGTCAGGGAATTTTCGCAGGCATATACAGGAATGTATAATATTTGTAAGTGGCGCGGCAAGCTCAGTAGTACATTGTTTAATAATTTTTATTGTAACATCATCAAAGCCGCATGATTTTTTATTAGTAAGTTCATTGATGATGTCAATAACTTCATATTCAGTTACAGGTCTTATAAAAACAGTTTTGGGCTTATATTTTTCGGCTCTGCAGCTATCAGACATCTGGCCCCCAAAATGCAACATGAGCTTCCTCTCAGCAACACATGAAAAATATGCAGAAAGTACCTGAGCAATTTATACCCTATTAATTATATTTTGATTTTCGTATAGTAAATTCGAAATGCAGTGCTCTTCACTAGGTTTGTTTTGGTTGAGATTAACAAGCTGCCATGGTGCTTTAGTTTTATTTGAGGCGTTACAAATATAAAATGCGGTGTAGTTTTGTTTTTCCTGGTTAATTAGGTTATTTACTTCTGCTTTCATTAGTTTATACATAGCGTTAATCCCCTGCTCTCCGGATTGTTTTCGCATTGAATTTAAAAGCCTTAGGTCATTAAGTTTTTGTTGCAGATTTTGTGAAAACTTGATCTGATAGTTTAAATCCAAACCCGAATTAACTATTTTTTAAATTTTCGGACAAGCTACCTTAAAGCACCAGACAAGTGTCGAAAAAAATTTGAAATGCCATGTCTACATCCTCAATTTCACTTAAATAGAAATCGTACGTGCTCGCAAAACGAGTTTTAAATTCACTAATTGCCATTGCATTTAATTAATTTATTAATCAATATCATAGCTCGCTAGCCACCATCACTCCACTACTGACTTGCGATAGGAATATTATATTCTACTATGGCCAATCACCGACGCCAGGGAGAAGTTTCACCTCACTATCCTGGAAATTTTGCCGAACCCCTGCCTTTCTGTAAGGAGGGTAGGTATCTTTAACGTGCCCAACATCGCATGGATACGGGACCGACGGCTTTACGCCCCCTCCGAAGGGCGGAACGTGCAGACATTCAACTTGCTCAAATACAATGCCAGAACCTCGGTTGATGTTAATTTTACAGTTTGTACTGAAAAAGTGAATGGAGTACCCTGGGATCGAACCCAGTACCATTCGGTTCAGAGGCACACGTTCTTACCGCTGAACCACCGTGGTTCTATACAATGTATGATTACTCTGCTACAATAAGCAAGTAAAGAATTAAAATAAATATCCCAAATCCCAGGCGATAACTTAAAAGATACTAAATATTTAACGGATTGTAATCAAAATTGGTATCCTTTGTGAATCTTTTGGATGAGTTTATTAAGCAGCCCAATCAGGTCAGTTTTTTTCAAAAAAACATGTTTTTCGAGAAACAACTGCTCCGCCAGAGCTGGATAACGAACACATCCAAACTATTAACAAAAGAAGGATACGTTGGGTAAAGATTGGGACATATAATGAGCACGTACACTTTGAAGAACCCAATTCCCCACAACCAATTTTTCAGACCTAACGATCGTTTCGCTAACAACGTTAGTGTCATCAACTTGGTGAAAAAACTTATTATTATTCTTCCTTCTGATGTCACAAACGTTTTGAGCGAAACGATCGTCAGGTCTGAAATGTGTGTTGTGGTCAATCGGATTATCCAAAGTGTAAAAAGTGTACTTATTAGAAATATCTGTGCCTAATTTGATTACAATCGGTTAACTATTTTTTAAGTTATCGGTTGGATAACTATATATATATATATATATATATATATATATATATATATATATATATATATATATATATATATATATATATATATAAACATAAAAATTAACCTTGGTTTTGACTTCTATTTTTTAAGTTATCGGTTGGATAACTATATATATATATATATATATATATATATATATATATATATATATATATATATATATATATATATATATATATATATATATATATATATATATATATATATATATATATATATATATATATATATATATATATATATATATATATATATATATATATAAACATAAAAATTAACCTTGGTTTTGACTTCAGGAAGTCCATACTCTCCCTCTTTTGAGGACATGTTTGGAAAGTTTCATCATCGATACATCTATATTAGCAAATTTTCTTAATGGAAATTCGCTAAAAGTTATTCTGTGGTCACTAAAAATGCTGAGTTTAAATTTATCTTATATAATTTCGTCGAATATATTTTAATGCCAATATTTTTTCAGGGTACAGCCCCAGATCTTTCTCTATCAAGGTGCGGGCGGTGCAGCACCAGGTCAACCATTTTTGCTGCAACCGGGTGCTCCACCACCAGGCAACTTCTTGATCCCACAGCCAAATCAAGGGCCCAACGTACTTTTTAGAGGAGATGTGCCCAGAGGTCCACCTTTTGTTGCAGGCTACCCCAAGCCAGCTCACATACCCCCAATTGAAAAGGATGCAGAAGAAATACCCACTAATCCTTCCCGAGTACCTGCCTTCCCTAGTACACCAAAGAGTAAGTGAATCTGATATTGTCAAATTATTTACAATATATTAGTGATAGAGTAAGGTCACTGGATTAAAATAGAACACAAGTTGTTCAAAAATGACGTAAGGTTATTGTTGATTATTATCCATTTTAACATTTTCAAGCATTAGACGCATTCGTCTGGGACTTTTGTCAACATAAACAGATTCTCTCTCACCATCAATACCACTCTATTAGCGGAAAATTCGCTAGAAAGCGTAGATATTACTTTATGTGATTGAAGAGTTGTGTATGCAACTTTGGTAAATTCGTGATTTCAAAGTGGCTGTTTACAACAAAATAAAAGTCTTTAGAAGACGATAAACGCCGTGAGGTCGTATGAAATGGTAATAGAATTTGAACTTTCCATTCGGCAAAATAGATCGTTACTAAAGGAAACCACAGAAACAATGAGATTTTCTTAACAACCCCCTTTTAATTATTTATGAATATTGTAATGTGTAAAATGTAAGCGCACTATGAGTTTCCTGAGACCTCACAATAAACCAAAATCAATTATGTGTTGAATGTTAAAAATCATTGTTGGAGCTTTGTGGACACAACCAGGCAAATATTATAAGCAAGAACGGCTACATTTTAGTATTTTTAATTAAAGAGAGAACCGGAACGCGCTTGTAAAGAGTGGCCAAGCCTCAAAGCAATTGATGATGCAGCCGTTGACTGTAAAAGTTATAGCCACATTTTTTCTAGGCTTCCAAATGATGTTGCTGTTTAATTACAAACCGAAGCAAGGGGTTTTTACAGAAGCACACTACAAGAGCATTTTAATCCGTGAGAGAAGAAGACCATAAATATTGGCAAAACTCACTACTTTTAGTCTACGGCATTGCGAGGTGTTTATAGGGCTCGGTCGTTGCCATGTCTACTACGACGTGCAACTTCCAAGAAATTAACCATTCACTATATATTTATTTATGTGTCAAAAGTCGACTAATCCAAATATATTTTGAAAATATTACATTTATATTTTCTCTGCAACTAAATAATACAATAGCGAGAATCTTATGAAAAACGAATATTAAATGATATGGATCTAGCACTGGTGGCAAGGATAGTAATATAGTTTAACTAATTTTATTTTTCAATCAAACTGAGAAGTGAAAGCCTAGTATATTTTTGACGTTTTTATTTCGTAGCTAGACGTGTCAGTTTCGTCTGGAACAGACCAAACAATTTTAATGTCAATGTTTGGATAAAATGGAAAATTTTAGTATTGGAAAGAGTAACGGTGTAATGCAGAGTGATGGAAATTGATTGGTTTTAGTTGAAGACAGAAAAACAGAATATCTTAAAGTAAATTATTGTCTAATGATCAAAATTTGAAGTCTGCCAAATTAGAAAAGGGTAAAGGTTTACTTTCGGGGCGGGTGTTCGATTTTAATGAAATTTTGACTAGACGTGTTTTTGGTTGCAGATGACGAAACTCACAATAAAAATGAGGCAAGAAGCAAACTTGAAGTTATTTGGAAATTATTGTAGGAAAAACGTAAGCTGTACTTACTTTTGCGACATGTTTTTGTCATATTTTACATATTTCCGGGGTTTGTTCGTTTTATATCAAGGTAAAGAAGGGTGTATTCCACTATTATAATTCATTTTCATATAGTTAATGTACCCCTTATTCAGCTTATGGGTCTCTGTAAATTTTCCTTCCTTTCATCGTATAATCGATCCTAAGTTGACATTGACATTTGACATATAAAGCCAACTTATCAATGTCATACATTTTGAAGTTTGATATTATTGCAAAAAGGAAAATGTTATATTATATTATAGGGGGTGCATTGGTGCAGTAACTATGTGAAAATGAATTATAATAGTGTAATACACCCTTCTTTAGCTTGATATAAAACGAGCGACCCCCGAAAATGTGTAAAATATGACAAAAGAGTGTCGCAAAAGTGAGTACAACTTAGGTTTTTCCTACAATAATGCGCAAATAACTCCAAAAGTTTGCTTCTACCCTCATTTTTAATGTGATTTTCGTCATCTACACCCAAAAACACGTCTATATACAAAATTTCATAAAAATCGAACACGCGCCCCGAAAATAAACATTTACCGCAAGCACAAGTAGAATATTTATTTGTAAGGCGCTTTGTAAACCATAAACTATAACGGACGGTTACTTCAGACTATGATTGAGGTTTTTGCCATGACAACCAAATATTTTGAAGCTATGATTGGTTGTATTAAGTTATGTTACACTGATTAACTAACCGGCCGTTAAATATCCAATCGAGCCTTGTTTAACTGGGCATGAATCTTTTACATGCACAAGCTATGCTATTGTGTATGATATATTGTATAATTTGTTTGCTATATATATATATATATATATATATATATATATATATATATATATATATATATATATATATATATATATATATATATATATATATATATATATATATTCATTTCAACAACACACCACGAGTGCTTACAGCCTAAATACTATCGTACCGTGGGTGTCGACAAGGAGGAAAGAGGCAACTTGTTAATTCTGGACTTGAAGGTTTGGAGGTTCGGAGGAGAAGGAAAAACATGCACCGGCAAGGACTTCCACAACTTGGAAGTCCTAGGGACAAAAGAGCGGGCATAACAAGATGTTCTATGCCTGGTGACCTGGACAGTAAAAGGGTTCATTCGCTCTGTTCCCCTGGTAGCTCTGTTGGGGGCAGCAGGTGGAGGCAGGTGCTCCTCTGAGCACTGCCCGTGCCGATATCTGTAAAAGAGAAAGAAAGAGAGAGAGAGAGGTAACCAACGGCACGTCGGTGGGCAAGGGATGGCAGCCTTTGGGTGAGGGTAGGGTCACCAATGAGGCGTATAGCTCTCTTCTGAATGGAGTCCAGGATAACGAGTGTAGAAGCGGCAGCAGCACCCCAGATGTAAGAGCAGTATTCGAGGTTTGGCCTTATTTGTGAAGTACATAAGGTATAGAGATTAGCTGGTGAAAAGTATTTGCGAGCCCGGAAGAGAAAACCTAATTTCTTAGCAGCCGCTTCTGCAATTGATGTGACATGTTGGTGCCAATTGAGATTTCGATCCATAGAAATACCAACAAGTGAAATGGACTCATTACTTTGAATAACTTGGTTTGTTCATTGTGCTGGTTCTAGGGCTGGTGTATATTTTCTGAGAAAGAAAGCAAGACTGAGATTTGGTAGGGATGAATTGTACAAGATGTCTACTTCCTCAGTCTAATATTTTTAGGAGATGCACAGAGACATAACCCTCCATGTGACTGCGATATTCATCTAATTGGGCCAAAGAGACAGGCTTAGAATATTGTATGTTTGAGTGGAGGGTGCGGCCGTCCGCGTAACTGTGAGCTGGGTTGGATGTGCTAGAGAGAAGGTCGTTGGTGTGGAGAAGAAACAAAGTAGGGACTAAAGCTGAACTTTGAGGAACTCCTGCATTAATTGGATATAGTTTAGAGGAATGGCCATCCACAACAACAGAAAGGCTCCGGTTGGAAAGGAAGTTTGCTGTCCAGGTACAGAGTTTTGGTAGTAGGCCATAGGCCGGAAGTCTATTAAGCAGCGCTGCGTGCCAGACCTGGTCGAATGCTTTGGGTATGTCTAGAGCGACAATCTGGGATTCACCGTGTAGTTCCATAGACTTGTTCCAAGAATGGGTGAGAAAGGAAAGGAGGTCGGCAGTTGATCTGCGCTGGCGGAATTCCTACTACCTGTCGTGGATTAGACTGTGTTTTTCAATAAATTTTAGTAATTCGGTGTTTATATACTTTTTTATCACTTTAGAGATGACTGAAAGGAGAGAAATAGGCCTGTAGTTGCTAGGAAGCGCTTTGGATCCTTTCTTGGGGACGGGTTGTACTCGAGCAGTTTTCCAGTTACTAGGGAATATGCATCTATTGTAAGATGTCTGAAACAGACGAGTCAGGATAGGAGCAAGTTCTGGTGCGCATTTTTTGAGAACAATTGCTGGGATCTCGTCAAGGCCAGAGGCTTTCCTGGTATTAAGAGAAGAGAGCATATTTCGTATCTTTTTAGTTTTGAAAATGATATCCGTCATTTTATGTGCGACATTGGGGATTGTTGGTGGTTGAACATTTGGAGGTGGGTTGAGAGTAGAATTGCCGGCGAACAACGAGGCAAAAAGTTCAGCCTTGCCCAGGGCGGTAGAAACAATTTCATCACCTGAGACAAGAGATGGGAACGTGCTCTTACAAAAATTATTCCCAATAGATTTGGCAAGAGTCCAGAAGGGTTTGCTGCCTTTGGAGCTTAAGAGGACTTTGTTTTTGATGTGGTTATTAAACGAGTTTTTTGCCTCAGAAAGAATGCGGACATAGGGGTTTCTTGCGTCGTTAAATGCTTGACGGTTTTCTTGACTGGGATTGTGTAGAAGCGTTTTGTGAGCTTTGACCTTTTCAAGTCTGGCCTTATGACAAGATTTAGAGAACCAGGGCTTTTGAGTGGCTGAAGACGTTTTCTGTGTACGTGGAACAAATAATTCCATACCAGCTTGGATAATTTCGGTGACGTTTTGTGAGATATCAGAGGGGTCAGGATGAGAGAAGCAGACAGACGCCCATGGAAATGAGGAAAAGTAATCTCGCATTTCGGCCCAGTGCGCGGAGTTGTAGTGCCAAACGATACGTGGGTGTGATGACTGTGTGACCTCGGGTTGCATTGCGCAGGAAGCGGTGACCATGCCATGGTCTGAGCGACCGAGGAGGCGGTGACTGATATTTTATAGCATTCAGGAATTGTAGTAAGAAGGAGATCCAAGGGATTTGAGCTGTGTGTTGGGATGCGAGGAAAGTAAGTTGGTTGCTGAACCATATTGGCTAAAGAGTTGCTGACTGCAAAGGCCTCCGCTGCTCTCCCTTGTGGATCGGGATTTGAGGATTCTAGCCATTCCTTATTATGGACATTGAAGTCACCAAGAATAGTGACCTCGGAGGAAGGATATTCAGAAATCAGATGGTCGGTTTTTTCAGAAAGGTAGTCAAAGAGCTGGACAAAGTTGTCAGAAGGTGACCGGTAAATGCAACAGATGAATTTAATTGCAGCCCTGAGAGAGAGTTTTATCCATAGTATGTCTTTTCTTCCAGCTTTTAAATTGGGGAATCTGATGCAGGGTAGATTGCTACTGACGTATGCACACACGCCTCCATGCAATCTAAAGGTAGTAAGGAGCTCATACCCCGGGAAATTAGGGTGATTAGTGGCTGTTTTGACACTGATTTGGGTTTTGGTGAGGAAGAGGAGTTGTGGACTATTAGCCTGGAGGAAATGGTGGACGGAGTTCAGGTTAGAATTTAGGCTACATATATTCGAGAAGGATATATTGAATCTTGATGTTGGGGCCACCTGTGCACCTCTCTCCCGGAGATCCGAATGGAGGGGTATTTTACCTCCGGAATGTTTTGTACAAGGAGGAGTCATTATTATTTTTGCTTATAAGGGAAACCGACTCATACATCAGAACCGGAAACGACCGTTGGGACTTCACTTGGTGCATGGGGTGGTACCTCCTCTGGCGTGGAAAACCTTTACTATCACGTAAAGGATAATTCCACTACCACCTGCGAAGAGAGGGAGCGATGTTTTAGTAGACCATCAGCCCTGGGCGTTATATCCATTGCCGACAGTCACGCCAGTGGTGGCACGTGGAGCCAGCCTCTAGGAGTCAAGTAACTAAGTCACGCGTCGATCAATCAAGAGAACGACCAGCGCACGACTAGGCTAAGGGACCACACCCCCAAAAAATTATTATTATACAGCGGTTACATGGTACGCAGTGACTATTTCATTTTCCCAATTTGTGAAATTTGTAAGAAATGTTTCGAAGACCAGAACTTACTACAATCATTTTAATGGCAAATTAAAAAAGATACTTAAGTTTAAAAAATTGCTTAAAACATCTACTACTACTCTTCGGGAACAGTAGACTAAAACCGAAAAGATAATTTTGAATATAAGTAAACACCCCTTGTAACTACGGCAAATAAAGAAAATGCAGATATAGTCTAGATTCGTTAGGAAAGAAGAAGGCAGAGAAAACAAATAAATTTATGTACTAAGATTAATTTAAACAAAAATAACCAATAGTGCGCAAATAATATTTGCAAAACAAAAACAAAAACTTCTTCTTTCACTCATAATTTTCCAAAAATAATGTTATTGTAAAGAATGTACGGTTTTCGCAAGAAGTATAAACAATGTACCTATCAAAATTCTTAAAGAGTATTTCCGGAGTAAATAGGTCAGAGTCAAGTTGGTTAACAGAATTCTAATAGCGGTGTGTTCTTGGTACAATGACACTCTGGTTACTTCATATCTACATTGACCTGTTCGATAAATTAAATGCACAATTTTCTTACAATTAAACGAATCATTGTTTTGTTAAACATGCAATCTGATGGAGATGTGAAAAAATTTAGAAAGAAAACATTTTTAGTAATTAATGTATAATTAATAATTTATTTATAAATATGTTAATATCGTACAAAAACTGAGGGAAAAATTTAAGATGTCTTTACGGAGTTGCTCCAGGGCTTCTTCACAAAAGATTATCAATTATATTGAGAAATTAACACAAAAATGTATTTACTAAAATATTATATAATACGAGGGTCGATCAATAAATTCCCGTGTTAGGAATGAAGACGCAAGTTTTTCACAATTTTTTTTCAACGTAATCTCCGTTTAGCTCGATACACTTTTCCGTCATTTCTTTAGTCTCTCCAGAAAATACAATTTGTCGAACTCTTCAAAATACGCTTCTATCTCGGTAATAACCCACTCGTTTGGGCTATTTTTTTCCTGGCAATGTTTTCATGTTGGAGAACAGAAAAAGTCACAGGGAGCAAGGGCGGGCGAGTACCGTGTGTACGTTGTTTTGCTCTTTGTCTATATATTTCATTTTTTCAAGTATGTGTCCTTTAAATGTGAAAACGTTATTATGTCTCAGAATTTATGCAACGTATTTACCTTCCTCTTCTCATTTTTTTCTACAAGGATCTTTATTCTATCTCCTCTTCTAGCACATTTTTGGTTGTATTTCGATCACTGTGCCTTGTCCTTGTCATTTTTCTTCATGTTTACATTTGAAAACATTATATGCTCTTCATGTCCTACTGACTCATTGTCCAGCTTTCCATCCAATATATTTTATTATACTTATCTCCTACCGTCTGGAAAACCGGTCGTTCTATTCGAGTCCCTAAGAACGGGGATGAAACTTAGGTTGAAAACCATACACTAATCATCATCATGAACAATTTCACGAAACATTTTTAATTTGTTTTGAATGATTGTATAATGTTCATTGTTAAAAAGTTCATTTGAGAGACTCAGGATGGTTTTAGAAGGGATAGCTCTACATCAACTGATTTAGTCTGCATTATAGGTGCAGACATGGACATGGGATCTCAAACCGACGTTATCAACTGATATTTCTCAATGGGTTTTGACAGACTAAACTACAATACTCTTCTTCAAATCTTGATAGTTTAGGTTCTCTCTTGAGCTTCTTTTTCACTAATGAACAATGAAAAAATAAATTCATCTGATTGACAAACTTGGCTACAACTCACTAAAAAATTAATAACTAATCGCATTTCATTCTTTATAATGAGAAAGCAAGTGAAAACAATTTAATTGCCTTTTTTGGACGGTATCTATTAAAAATAAGACATAAAAAGTTGTCAACATTCTTCAGAGTTGGCAATGTTAGTTATGCTTAAAACGCTTAGCAACTTGCCGTGTGATTGTTTGCAAAAAATTTTAAAACCATATCATTTTTGCATAGAGAATGAAAGGATCTTTCAAATGAGATATCACAAGCCCCTACTTTCTATTTAAAAATTTGGAGGTTGCAGCTGTCACTCGAATGGGATTAAATGTAGGGGTGAAGTTTTCACGTTGAAGGATGTAATTTTTTATTCTAAAATTGACGTATTTCGGTTTTTTTATAAATATGGACAACAATTCAGATAATGAATTCATTCCATTTGGTCGTTCCACACTGTATATAAATCCCTTGGATCTGCTTCTTACTACAAATTCTGACTGCTATAAGATATCAGTCACCGCTCCCCTTGGTCGCTCAGACCACGGCATGGTGACTGCTTCCTGCGCAATGCAACCCGAGGTCACTCAGTCATCACACCCACGTATCGTTTGGCATTACAGCTCCGCGAACTGGGACGAAATGCGAGATTACTTTTCCTCATTTACATGGGCGTCTGTCTGCTTCTCTCATCCTGACCCCTCTGATATCTCACAAAACGTCACCAAAATTATCCAAGCTGGCATGGAATTATTTATTCCACGTACACAGAAAACCTCTTCAGTTTCAGACATCCTACAATAGAGGCATATTCCCTAGTAACTAGAAAACTGCTCGAGTACAACCCGTCCCCAAGAAAGGATCCAAAGCGCTTCCTAGCAACTACAGGACTATTTCTCTCCTTTCAGTCGTCTCTAAAGTGATGGCAAAGTATATAAACACCGAATTACTAAAATTTCTTGAAAAACACAGTCTAATCCACGACAGACAGTATGGATTCCGTCAGCGCAGATCAACTGCCGACCTCCTTTCCTTTGTCACCCATTCTTGCAACAAGTCTATGGAACTACACGGTGAATCAGAGATTGTCGCTCTAGACATGTCCAAAGCATTCGACCAGGTCTGGCACACAGCGCTGCTTAATAAACTTCCGGTTCATGGCCTACCACGCAAACTCTGTACCTGGACAGCAAATTTTCTCTCCAACCGGAGCATTTCTGTTGTCGTGGATGGCCATTTCTCCAAACTGTATCCAATTAATGCAGGAGTTCTTTAAGGTTCAGCTTTAGCCCCTACTTTGTTTCTTCTCTACATCAATGACCTCCTCTCTAGCACATCCAACCCAATTCAGAATTACGCGGGCGACAGCACCCTCCACTCAAATATACAATATTCTAAGCCTGTCTCTTTAGCCCAATTAGATGAGGATCGCAGACTCATGGAGGGTTCTGTCTCCGTGGATCTCCAAAAAATATTAGACTGGGGAAGTAGAAATCTTGTACAATTCAACCACACCAAATCACAGTCTTGCTTCCTTTCTCATAAGATATACACAATCCCTAGACTCATCACAATGAACAACCAAGTTATTCAAAGTAATGAGTCATTTTCACTTGTTGGCATTTCTGTGGATCGGAATCTGAATTGGCATCAACATGTCACATCAATTGCAGAAGCGGCTGCTAAGAAATTAGGTTTCCTCTTCCGAGCTCGCAAATACTTTTCACCCGCTAATCTCTATATCTTATATACTTCACAAATAAGGCCAAACCTCGAATACTGCTCCCACATCTGGGGTGCGGCTGCCGCTTCTACACTCGCTATCCTGGACTCCATTCAGAAGAGAGCTATACATCTCATCGGTGACCCTACCCTCACCCAAAGGCTGCAATCTCTTGCCCACCGACGTGCCGTTGGTGACCTCTCTCTCTTTTATAGATATCTGCACGGGCAGTGCTCAGAGGAGCTTTCTTCCATAGTTCCTCCACCTGCTGCCCCCAACAGATCTACCAGGGGAACAGAACGAATGCACCCTTTTACTGTCCAGGTCACCAGACATGGAATATCCCGCTCTTTTGTCCCGAGGACTTCAAAGTTGTGGAATTCCTTGCCGGCACATGTTTTTCCTTCTCCCCCGAACCTCCAAACCTTCAAGTCCAGAATTAACAAGTTGTCTCTTTCCTCCTTGTCGACACCCACGGTACGATAGTATTTAGGCTGTAAGCCCTCGTGGTGTGTGAATAAAAAGTATAAATTTCGTCATATATGATGAATAAATAAACCATTATTAATTTATTTAATATTAGTATTTTTAAGATGGTTTTATTATTCCCGAACATAACACAATTAGGAGCTGTAAATAAGTAGAAGTTATGGACTGCCAAAGGTTTTGTATATGTTTTCTACATTTCATTATTATCACAAACACAGGCCTAGGCTTCTTTGCATAATACACTATACAAGTAATTTGTCACAATAAATATATGATATAATGTAAGATCTCCTTTTTACAATTACCTTAAACAGCTTTTATATATATATATATATATATATATATATATATATATATATATATATATATATATATATATATATACTTATATAAGCTGTTTAAGGTATATATATATATATATATATATATATATATATATATATATATATATATATATATATATATATATATATATATATATAATACACTATACAAGTAATTTGTCACAATAAATATATGATATAATGTAAGAGTTCCTTTTTACAATTACCTTAAAAAGCTTGACCAGGTGGATTTAACCCTATGATTAGGTGGCGGCATGTTAGTGTAATCAAGCTATCAATTTATTTTAATAATTTCTTTACATTTTTTAATTATGACGTGCCCTATAATTTTGGTCAATAAATGTAGGTCAATAAAACCACATGTTTATTAAATGCAACTTTATTCTTAAACACCTATGTTGAAAGATTTTGATAATGATTTGGTTATTAAAATACAATTTGGTGATATAATTATAGTCAATTATTGACATCAATAACAGATTGAGAAACACACATGCCACTTTAAGAGAAATCTAACAAAATGTGATTCTAACCACTTTAAATCTGTTATAATAACGTAATTTTAAAATGACGTTTCAAATATTGTTAATGCTCAACCTCTTGCGTTTGCCATTCGAGCAAAGCAAGACAGAAGACATTTGAAAACATGACCAGCTCTATGTCATCTGGGTACCTTATGCGATATAGCCGTTGTCCATTTATTTGGATTTCTGCGGTCTTCTCTTTCAGCCTATAGTTTCTATAAGTAAATTGAACAAATATAGCGATAGTGGGCATCCATGCCGTTAATTTTTTTCTTATTTTAGCTTAGATTCGTATCCGTTAATAAATATGATGGTTATTTGACTTTTGTATAGATTGGTTATCATTCGCCTACGCTCCAATACAGCCCAGCTCTATTCATCATGATCAACATCATTATAATTTAAAGAGAATGTTGGAACCTGTGATGAGCACTGATAAGTACACTTGAAGCACCAAAATCGCCACAACACGTTTTAAAAAGACCTGAAGATCATTTCACTAACCAAATTACCGTCATGAGAGCATGACAACTAAACGTTTACAATTAAATCTGTGTTTATATTATGTACAGGTATCGGGTCTTGTGCGCTTGAGGGTGGTTCAAACATACAAAGTTTCACAGCGCGTTCACCGGAAAGTCCCCCTATCTGAATTCCGTTATCTTTATTACCACGTATATATATATATATATATATATATATATATATATATATATATATATATATATATATATATATATACTTTCTAAAACGTTTGGCTGTCTTGATTGTGTAAGATTTTTGATTAATTTTAGATTATCTTTATCTACGCGGTGATTATTATCCAAAATATGTCGGGCCGCGTATGATCTATCTATAATACCGTCTCTAGTTGTGCTAAATGTTCTGTAAATCTAACTTCAATAGATATTTTAGTTTGCCCGATGCCCGACGTATTTAAGATCACAATCTTTACAACTTGTTTCATAGATACCCGACATTTTAGTGATAGTGTCTTTAGTTTCTTCCGGGTTACCTAGCCAAAATTGATATTTTTTGTCAAAAATATTATTTGCAAATTGGCTTCCTTAAAAATTGCATCTAGACCCCTCGTGATTCCCGGTTCAAATGGTAGGCAAAAACTTTTTTCCTCTTTCATACGACAAAAACATTTTTACGAGGGCGGGTCAATAAGTCGCTGCCTTTTTTTAATTTTCCGCCTCTTCACAGTCAAATTTTGAACAAGCTGCGTCATTTAGTTTGTGTTAAATAGCAATTGAAAGCAGACAACCTCTTGAGTTATAACGAAAATGAAGAAAAGTGAATTTCCTGTGCTCATCAAACATTATTTTTTGCGGAAAAAAACATCACTCAAACCAACGCTAAGCTTGATAAATACTGCACCATCAATTTCTATGGTAAAAAGTGGTTTACTGAATTTCGTTGCGGTCGTACAAGCACAAATGACGCAGAACGTTCTGGACGCCCAGTTGAGGTCGCTACACCCGAAACAATTCAAAAAATTCACGATATGGTGTTGTCCGATCGGAGATCGAAAGTGCGGGAGATTGTGGAAGCCATAGGCATATCACATGGCTCAGTGGTTTCGATTTTGCATGATCACTTAGGTATGAGAAAGCTATCCGCAAGATGGGTGCCGCGTTTGCTCACAATCGACCACAAACGCAGCAATCGTGTGACAACTTTGAAGGAGTGTTTGGCGTTATTCATCCGCAATAGGGACGAGTTTTTGCACCGTTTCGTAACCGTGGACGAAAAATGGATTCACCACAACACACCATAGACCAATCAGCAGTCAAAACAGTGGGTTTCTCCGTGCGAATCGGCGCCGAAGAAGGTCAAGGTGGGTTTGTCATCCAATAAAGTCATGGCGACCGTTTTTTTTGTGATGCACGCCGTATAATCCACGTTGATTACCTTCAAGGGGAAGAGCAATCAATGGCGAATATTATACCAACTTATTGGACCGATTCAATGACGATTTGTAGAAAAAACGACCGCATTTGGCCAAGAAAAAAGTTCTTTTCCAGCAAGACAATGCAAGGGTGCACACATGTGTAGTATCCATTTTTTTCAACAACACACCACGAGGGCTTACAGTCTAAATACTATCGTACCGTGGGTGTCGACGAGAAGGAAAGAGGCAACTTGTTAATTCTGGACTTGAAGGTTTGGAGGTTCGGGGGAGAAGGAAAAACATATGCCGGCAAGGAATTCCACAACTTGGAAGTCCTCGGGACAAAAGAGCGGGCATAACAAGATGTTCTATGTCTGCTGACCTGGACAGTAAAAGGGTGCATTCGCTCTGTTCCCCTGGTAGATCTGTTGGGGGCAGCAGGTGGAGGAACTATGAAGCAAAGCTCCTCTGAGCAGTGCCCGTGCAGATATCTATAAAAGAGAGAGAGAGAGAGGTCACCAACGGCACGTCGGTGGGCAAGGTATCGCAGCCTTTGGGTGAGGGTAGGGTCACCGATGAGACATTGCATGGCGAAATTGCATAGATTGGGCTACAAATTGCTCCCTCATCCGCCATATTCTCCGGATTTAGCCCCCAGTGGCTATTTCTTGTTTCCAAACTTTAAAAAATGGCTCGGGGAAAGAGATTTGACTCCAATGATGAAACCATCTCACAAACAAATACCTATTTTAAGGGCCTCGTCAAACCAATTTTTTGGAAGGGATAAAAAAATTGGAGAAACGTTGGACGAAGTTTATAGAGTTCAAAGTTGAGAAATAAAATAATTATTTGTCAAAAAACCTGTGTTTCATTTAAAAGATCACGGACTTATTGACCTGCTCTCGTATATTACATATGTTTTATAATGAACCTCGAAAAACACAAATATAATCTACTCTTTATAAAACGACAGGTATTTTTTCAAAACGGTATTTCCTATCGTTGTGGATTGACTGAATTTCGAGCTGGAAAGCCCTTGTAGACCGGCTTCAGCAGTGTTAAGTTGTCCTTTATCATTTACTAAAGTCAAGTACATATTTAAGAATGTAACCAGTTTGTTTATCTATAATGATTTTATAAACATAATAGTTTTCGAAAGGCTAGTGCTCATTAATTTATTTTTAGTGTAAAATAAATTGTCAAGAAGACTAAACATATTAACCATTGACCTATTTCAATATTTGTATTTATCCTTTTCAGTTCTTATAAAAGAAAACATTGTACCATTCCTGTTGGTTCATTCAAACATCATACAGAATAATATTTAGTCTAAAGAACTGCAATATAACCTCATGTTGTGAATTCTTATTTAGCCCCCTCAATTCGAGATGACAGTTATTTATTAAATAAAATCGCTAAATTGTTCTGATGTAGCTGTGGTGCTAGACCACAATCACCACATATCAGCTAAAAAGGTCAAATAGATATTTAGCATTTGGCAAGGTCAAATGCAACCCACGTCTTTAATTTCGTCAAGACCTGGAGTTTTTGCTTATCTGAGTTCTTTAACGGCTCTGCTAAATTGTTCTCCTGAAATAGGTAAGCCCAGGCCATTTAGGTTTATCTTCTTATATTTCTCCTACACCCAATTAATTGCCTCTCCATTATAGAACTTTTTCAGGTAGGATTTGCGGCATTTAGCAGTGTCTTCTTCTTCTGGTGATAAATTTCCATCCTTCATGACTTATTTTTTGTTCCTGATTTATATTGTAAGTTTCTTATGTACCTGCTTGATTCGGCTGTGCTTTTCCGTGCAATTTTCGGTGTCTCTACTATTTTTGTACATCCATACCTTTGCTTTTCTACATTTTTATATTTACTTCGTTGGAAACATTTTTCCGATTGGTGCGTTTTTTTGATTAACTTTACTTTTTCTGCAATAATTCGTGGTTTCCTTGGTTCAGTTTCTTGTTGTCCAGTAAATTGTTTTCAACTCACCTTAAACCACAATGTATGTTAGTCCACGCAATAATAATAATATCTTTTAGCTTGTGTATATCCCAACATTCCATTTTCTTCTTCTATTTTCTCAATTCTTTGTTAATGTGTTTCTGTGACAGCAGATTAAGGCTATTACTCTATCTGTTCCGAGAGATTTGTAGCTGAATTTAAACAAATTTCCGTGACATTTCTTGGTATTGATAAAATTTATTTGGTTTGTTCCCGTATGCATTGGTGCTTTCCATGTATATGTAGTTGTTCTAGGTACTTCAAAGATTGTATTCGTTATAGTTAGATCATTTTTCTCGTATAAATCCATGAGCTTTTCTCACCATTCATTCATTTCTCCTATTTTACATTTTACAGCACTTCCATTTATTGCCTACTACCACCGTATGGTATGGCAACGCAATTTTCCAATTTAATTTTCTAGAAATATCTATTGCGCTATCATACATGGTCAGCTATTTTATGATCTGGACGAAGAAAACTTGATTGAACAGAGCTACCATCGATGGTTAGAAAAACACCTCGACGAGTTTAATTCGGAATTACCGTTGATACTGCAGCATGTATTATGTACATGATCGAGCTCCATTGCATAGAGCCCATGAATCAGAGAAATGGTTACATTCGTTGGCCACCAAAATCGCCACACTCAACAGTTTTAAATTTCGAATATGAAATCATGAGGCAAGATGTTTGTAAAAATAGATATCTTCCTGAAAACATTCATGAATTGCAACAGCAGATCGTAGACGCATTCCAGCGCTTAAAAAACAAGCCACAAGTGCTTAAACCTATGCATCGCGAAATAATACGTGGATGTAGAAAGTGTCTGCGGTGATCATTTCGAGCATTATAGTTTGTTAATTAATGTATGCATACGAAAGTATGTGTATTTTTGTAACTATAAAATCACGTTATGTGCTCATAACATTATCTTGATATCTCGGTAACAAGTTGAGAGATTAAAAAGAATAAATTGTAGCTTATAGATCTAATTTCATTTTAATACCATCATAGGGAAAAATTAATAATTCTGAAAACTTCCCCCTCCCAATATCAAGAGGTTGAAGGAGGATGGTGAAGATTTATTCTGCCATTGTTTGAAAGTGCTTGAGTCAATTATTCAACATCTCATCTTTTGTTGCTTCATCTTAATTGGTTTCCGAAATATTTAGAAAAAATTCCTTCCTCCCGCTTTGACAGCTCCTAACTCCAACAAGACTAGCCTGGGGACATTGAAACTACCGGGAACAGGGTATACTAATAGTACACTAATAGAGGCACCCTCTAACACTTAAAAGTAAAATCTTTTTTTTATTAGTATCGACATTCTACAGACGAAAACCTAAGAATAATAAACTTAGTGCCACAAAAATTGTATTATTGCATAATATACGTAGCTGGAGATAGAGATGATGTACAACCAAGTTTCTTTTTAATGACTTTTTTATTTCATCTTATTTAAGTTAAATATCGTCTTATTTAGAGTGTTTTTCCGATTGTTATTCATGTTAAAATTAGACTGGTGGAAATTTTCGCAGTTAGTGGCGATATTTGGTAGCCACCTTGGATAACTTGTATTTTGGAGCTGAGTTTAAATAATAGCTAGAAAATTTGCACAGAATTTATAAAGCGAGAGCGAAAACAGGTCTTTCTGGCAATTTTATTTAGACCATATATTTTTACTGAAATTGTGCCTTATATAGGCAAGCACAGGCTACGCTTATTTGCATAACACATGAATTTGATAAAAATTATTATTATTATTACTAATATTCCTATTATTTGCGCAACTAGAACCCAATTACTGGCTCGACTGAGCAATTTTGCCTCAGCAAACTATACAAGTCTGGACGCAGCAAGTGCGTTATGGTAGTGAATTTTCATAGAAATGATTTGGCACCAAATATTTTTTATAACTTTTTTTCCTGTTACATAGAAATCTAAATTTTAGTATATAGTTTCCCTATAATGCCATAAACTTGTGTATCAAATTTGATTACCATATGTTTCTTTTTTTAAGATAAAAATCTTTTCCGAATAAAAACCCAAAATTTTCCCGGAAAAAATTGTTAGATTTTTCGGGCTAACAAGCTTATCCAAGCCACTTACAAAAGGAAGGTACATCCAAATTTTATCAAAATCGGCGCATTCTCTTTTGAGTCACCTTATTGAGTGATACCTTTATATATATATATATATATATATATATATATATATATATATATATATATATATATATATATATATATATATATATATATATATATATACAGTGTGAAACAATTTATGACATAAAATTCATTATTCAGCAAAAAATAGTTTTTGTCGAAAACTCTGAGACACATGAAGTTTAATTTCTCGAACATTATCTTATAATCATAGTTAAAAGAATTAAACTCCCACCACTTTATCCTCTTTTTTTTAATAGCAACCCTACATTTTTTCATCACAATTCGATGGATCACATTTTTCTGAATGCGGAGATACCCCATATGTATGGTTTAATATTACAGGGCGGAAATTTAATACCGGAATGTTACAACTAAACAGTTTACCCAGAAATTTAAATTTCGAAAATAAACGTCCCTTTCTTATAATAAATGTTCAAGATGTTCTCCATTTACTTGCATACAACGAAATAATCTGCTCTGGAATTCTTCCCTACCTCTGTTCAACACGTCAGGCGTTACGTTCCTAATTTCTTTTGTTATTTTCATTTTCAAATCATCTAAATCAGCAGATTGCGTTTCATACACTCTGTTTTAAGGTATCCCCATAAAAAGAAATCAAGAGATGTAAGATCTGGTGATCTAGCGGGCCATTCTACGAAACCTCTTCGTCCAATCCATCTTTGTGGAAAGACTTCGTGTAAATACTCCCGTACTTGAAGAGCAAAATGGGGCGGTTCACCGTCTTGTTGAAACCATATCCTTTCATGGGGAATATTAGGTTCCATTACATTTGGATACAATTATGCTCACATTGGGACAACCTCTTCTGTTAGCATTTCTAAATATCTTGGACCGTTTAGATTTTCTATAAAAACAGGTCCAACTACGTGATCGCCAATGATACCAGCCCAAACGTTCAACTTCTGAGGACGCTGAGTGTGTGTTTGTCGCATCCAATGGGGGTTTTCGGCAACCCAGTATCTGCAATTTTGCCTGTTTACATCGCCATTCAAAATAAATGTTGCTTCATCGGAAAACAGAACGCCAGCAAAAGAAATAACATTTCTATATAACATGTCCAGCGGTTGTTCAGAAAATTGCAGGCTTCTATCAGAATCACCGTCAATCTAATCTTGAACGTGTTGTAGTTTATAGCGAAGCATTTTTTAGTTTTTGGGATACCTTAAAACTGTTTATTGACTAACATCATTTTCACATCAACTTGACGGGTAGAAGTTGTTGGTTCTTCTTGAAAAGCCAATAAAATATTGAGTTTTACATCTTCTTCAACAAACTTGGGTCTCCTGGGCAGTGGTTTAACGTGTCGATAAACACGAAATAGTGAATGTATCTTAGACACAGTTCCCTGGGTTAGTGGGGGCAAATCTGGATGTTTTTCATTGAATAGGTTAACAGCTTGTGTCTTTGTTCTACACATATCACCATACCCAATCATTATTAATATTTCTATTCGCAGAGTTTCAGTCAAATATCGCATTATTAGACCCAAAATTTATTTAAATTATCGGAACAAAATTACGACTAATTTATTAGGAGACCGTGCATTCAACACAGTACACCACAAAATGAAACAGAACTGTTAAATTTCACCTTTCACACTGCAAAAATTGGTAGTTAATGAGAAACGATTAATGATACCAAGTACATTTTAGATAAAAGACAAGATAAGAAATTTGAAATGAGTCAGTGAAGAATTCTAGAGCAGATTATTTCGTTGTGTGCAACTGAATGCAGAACATTTTGAACATTTATTATAAAAAAGGGACGTTTTTATTAAGTTTATTTTCGAAATTTGAATTTCAGGGTAAGCTGTTTAGTTTTAATATTCCGGTATTAAATTTCCACCCTGTATTGAAAACTGTAATATTAAACCATACATATGGGGTATCTCCGCATTCATAAAAATGTGATCCATCGAATTGTGATGAAAAAATGTAGGGTTGCTATTTTTTTAAATGTATTAAGTGGTGGGGGTAAAATGGTGGGAGTTTAATTTTTTTGACTATGATTATAAGATAATGTTTGACATATTAAACTTCACGTTTCTCAGCGTTTTCTACAAAAACTATTTTTTGCGGAATAATGAATTTTATTCCATAAGTGTGTTTCACACTGTTTATATATAAACATATAAAACTTGAAACTGACCCCGTATATGGGTTCCAGGGGTCCTAGTTCACGCTCATTTGAAAAAAAAAATCAAAATTCAAAAGTCAAATTTTCTAAGAAAATTCACTAACATAAGTAACTATACGAAAATATCTTCCTTTTGTAGTAAGGAATCGACGCCTTCAGGTTTTGTTGAAATAACAAAACGCTAAAACATTTATTTGGTCTAACACACTGAGATGAATCAAGTTGTTATCTGCTACGCATTTTCATCTAAAAAAATCCACAGGTCATGACTTTAGAACTTTCTATATATCAAATATAGGAAAATATATTTTTATAAAATCTGATACATATGTTGCGGTTATAAACACCAAAAGTTAAGTATTTCAGCTGATGAAAAATAAAACTCTTAGAAACTGACCAATTTTTTTGAAAATTTGTTACCGTAACACACATAACGCCCTTTAATTCTTGACCGGCTGATCCATTAGCACCATCCAACATAATATTATACCTCTAAAGAATATAATGATGAACGTTAGTGTCATTTCAAAAATTGTGTCCATACACTATATAGTCTTTTATACTATTACATATCGTTAGTAAAGTTGCGTTAAGTGAGGGAAAGATGGGTAAATGGCGCTCTGGTAATAGTACAAATAGTCTGATATCTGATAGGTCCCAAACTTTATTGCCGCCTAGCCAGGCCAAGCATAAGAAGGTTTAATTATTAAATGGATCCGACGCAAAACAGTGGAATGGTAGAAAAACTCCCCATGAAGAAACAGGCAAAGCAGTTTATAGACGAACATAATTTACAAAAAACTTACTAGACAGGAGCAGAAATGTCCTTGTAATAATATTAGGTCTATTGGCAAGACAAGGCACCAGACCACGCCCTTAATTTAATCTAATCTAAGTATTTGTGTTTATGTTTCTCTTTTTGTTATTTAATATTTCCATGTATATTTACAGGAAAACCAGAAAAATTAGAAACCTTTGACGAAACTGATAGTGGTATCAACAGAGAAGCAGGTGAAGCACCAGGTCTAGCGGGATCTGACAGAACGCCCTACGTACCATCTCAAATACCGAACTTTAAACCAGAACTCAACAATCTAAGACCAGGCCAACGTTTCTTTGTTCTTAACGGCATTCCACTTTTCTCCAACTATCCATATGCCCCCAATAACCCTGAATATAACCTAAAGTACACCCACCCTAACCCACTGCCAGTTTTTCCTCAACTTGAGTCTAAACCTGGCCAACCCCGTCCAGGATTCAGCCAAACCAAGCCAAGTCAAACTAGCCACCACTTGCCTCTTCAGAATTCACTCTACAGACAATCTTTACCAGAAGAATCTACTATAACCTTTGGGAACCATGCTGCATTTGATGCCAAGCTGGCTCAGCAAAATATAGCCGCTTTAAATCAAGCCGAGAATCTAAAAAGTGAAGCTTTATTAAGGAGCGCATTACCTTTTGGTATAGACAACAAAAAAGGCGAACAGGGAAACGTACAGCTTCGATTTGATACAAAGGACTTTAAATTAGAACCATACAAATTGTATAACCAAGGATTTGAGTCTGGAGATTTGGGCAATTACTTTCAGTACCAATCTCCAAGCAATCAAGACGATGAAGCCATAATTATAGAGGCGGCAAGACAAGATGGAAGAAGCTCTGGTGTTAATGGAAGTAGGTAGATTATTTTTATCTTAAATTGACTTGTAGTACTGCAATAAAGCAAAATATTATTTGTGTTTAAATGTGTAACAATAATAATAGTATATTAACAATAATAATAGTGACAGTAACAGTAACTCCTTGCTCCATAAGCACGATCTGATCACCGTAGAATTTGCATCTGGAGTTTTCAAGAAACTTGCTGAGCGGTATATTTATAGTAGACGGACTACTATAAATAAACTCCTCACCGAATTCTTGAAAACTACAGATGCAAATTCTAGTGTGATCAGACTGTACTTACCGCTCAAGGAGTCGGCCACAACGGGTCAGATATATAAATAAGGAATAGGTCTTACAGACGAACGACGTCATTTGATATGGCAATTCCGAACAACAATTATTATTTGGACGCAAAGTACAACTAGAAAATTGATAAAACTATCTTTTATTTTTACAGATCTTCAAGCAACATCTATTGAAGGTCAGTCATCTCAGCAACAACAGCAGCGTCAGGAACCAAGCATGTCACAGGCTCACCCGGGAGCCATCGCTTTAGCTGGTCCAGGTGGTGTAGCATCTGCAGGACCTAGAGGTACCGCACTCGTAGGTGCAGGTGGCTTGGCAGTGTCAAGTCCACAAGCTACCGCTGTAGCGGGCCCTCACAAGGACAGAGAACAAGAAGCTGAAGAACAAACTAGCCAGAAACCCACTCGCACTGAAAAGTCCAGGAAGAACAAGAAACAAAAGTAAACATCTATACAAGTTGTTTACGGGACACTTATTTTGATGTGATATAGTTACTCTTTACTAAATTGCTTACGGTAAAGATGTTTTAGTAATATTAGATAAGAAAAAACTCTAACTATTTCTCGAGGCGAAACTGATAACCATAAAACAAATGAAGCATTCGGCAATTAAGATATGCATGTATAATTGTGGCACCAGGGGTTTTTTGTTTATAACTTTTATTATTTAAAAACGAAATCATTTGTTTTTTGTCCCCAGGAAAATACATTATAACTGAAAAAATGTAACTTCTGTTATTTTTTTAGCATTTAAATAATAAAGTTTTAACGCTTTGAAGGACTATAATTTCTAACATGCTAATCTGCAAGATAAGACAAGCATAAATAACTGTTATTCTCTAATGACTACATTACAAAAATTTATATTATATATTCAGTTTTTCCCTAATTTAAATTGTTTAACTGACTGTTCAACAAAATATTTTTGTTCGCCTCCATTTGGTGTCTATCAATTTATAATTATTTACCCGGCAATGGTTATTGTAAGGATACATAAAGCATATCAAACAACTGAAATTTAGCTAATGCATCAACAATACAAGGTTGAAGAAATGCTTATAAAAGTAAAACAAATCTACCTTTCTTTAGATGTTATTGAACACTCACTTGCCTTTTGCCTTTAACAAAATGTGTGAGTAATATTGTTTTTTTGGCAATGTACTTACTACATTTACTTCCTATATCTTAGATAGTAATTCTTTTGTAATTAAATCGTACAGTGGAAAGTAATATAACCTTTATTATTTAAGTAGGTACTTAGTATAATTTTGCAACCAAGTGTGGTATTTATTTTTTACTTTCATTTTAATAAAATACGTACTTATATGAATTGTTTCAATTTTACCAATCTCAATCACACAATTGTTTTAATAATATGTAACCTTCATTCGCTTATAGAAAATCACGTTGACCATTGAATGTGATGAAGGAAAAATACAGGGAGAAACTATGTCACGTCATTAATTTTCGTAGTACCGATTCAAATTTCTAGCACGTCATACAATGTGTGATAATTTTGTACCACATAGTAATAGTACATTTGTATGTTTCTGGAAAAAGAATGTTGATTCATGAGGCTTTATACTACTACTACCAGCCACGCCATTCGCATAAAGATGTAGGCGCACCAGAAAGCCTATGCCATTTATTAACAATATTGTTACGCTCATTGGGGTTGTGGATTTGTTGACTAACAAAACGCAGTTCTTCAAACCACTAACTAATTTATTATAACCAACTATTTTCCCACCATATACACAGCAACTATTATAAATAGTCCATGGAACTATATTTCACTATTCGCTTTCTATGATCATATATTCTGCACCAACTCTAACCCACTACTGACTGACTCACTCTATCTGCGGCTCGCCTATTTATACTGTCCATAGAGACTCTATACATTTCTCCATTGTTCTATACCTGTCACTTCTGGTTCCTTCTAGAAATATAATTCCAGTGTTTTCGCTATTACCAACACACTTTAGAATACGCTTGTGACCATAGAAGTAACATAGTTCATAAACTTAATTCTCATAGAGATGGGTGGCACTCCCCGTTCTTACATTCGACCGTCCCGGTCGAATTCTTACATTTCTTGGTATGGCGTAAGCCTGCGCATATGGACCACCTTCATCTTGCTTTTAGGCAGGGGACGCTCCTGAATAAGTGCGCCCTTGCTCGCGCACTGCCGCCTGCCGTGGAAAAAATAATATTTTTGCTATGATATATTTTAATAAATTTTTATTTACTTTTTTACCTCCTGCATTCAACAAAAGGAAATTAGTATATCGAGGATCCCAGAGTCGGCAGCCATTAATACAGAATCAGAATAAGTATAGTATTAATGGTTGCAGACGTTATATACGTCAGTCGCACGGCGGTGTATTTTTCGGCGCTCTGAGGAAATGCGATACTTCAATTCGAAATGATCGACTATCTTCGTCGAAAACGACCGAATAAGCAATCTGGTTGTGCGCTTTAAAATTCCACACTTGCAGTTTGCAGTGGACTTTTCGCAGAGCGTGTGTAAAACGAGTAAAGACCTTCCTTAGAAATTCTATGTCGAATGATCGACTTAATGCGCTAATAAACAGGAACTTTGTATTTGAAATACCGAACTTTGATGAAAGAGTTTTAGAACAATTTGTGGCTATCAAAAATAGACGTGTGGATTTTTCGTTTAAGAAATAAGTATAGATCTGTTATGTTATAACTTATAAAGTAAAGTAAATGCTGAGTGTTGACAGAATTGTGATTTGTGTTGTTAGTAATTATCAAAGGAAATGACTGTTTAACTACTAAAGCCTATAACTAACTAGATGTAGAGGAAAACTTGGTAAGTAGTTAATAATTATTAAGTTTAGTTAGTTTAGTAAGTAGGTTTTTTTATAATAAATTTTCAGGGAAAAAAGAGGCGAACCCTTCATTTTTAGTAATTTTTTATTAAAAAAAATTCACTAATAGAGAGGTATCAATGGAGAGACTTTGCAAAAAAATTTCCAAATGAGCGCGAACTAGGACCCCTAGAACCCATATTCGGGGTCAGTTTCAATTTTTATATATATATATATATATATATATATATATATATATATATATATATATATATATATATATATATATATATATATGTATATATATATATATATATATATATATATATATATATATATATATATATATATATATATATATATATATATATATATATATATATATATATATATATATATATATGTGTGTGTGTGTGTGTGTGTGTGTGTATCAAACCGATGCCTTTATTTTATTAATGCCTTGGATAAGTTCGTTATTCAGGAAAATCGGATAAGGTTTTCTGGGAAAATTTTGAGTTTTGTTTCAAAGAAAATCTATTTTAATGAAATTTGGTGCATATATTGCCGTATAAAAGGCCTTACTACACACTTATATTCAACTTTCTACATTTTTAGAAAATTGAGTTATTCAAATTTGGAGTTTTCTTTTGAAAAAAGTTTTTTTCTCCGAAAATTACAAAGTTATTTTAATGAAATTTGGTGGACATGTTTCTCTAGGTAAGACCTTACTATAAACCAAAATTTAACTTTCTAAGTTTGTAGAAACTTGAGTTATTCAAATTTGAAGCATTTAATAAAAATTCACTACCATAACGCACTTGCTGCGTCCCGAACTTTTTTTTATTGCGCACCCCCAATGCATTAAGGCACGAGCCGCTACTGTTTTTTGGGCTCCTCTGAATGTGATAGACAACGTCATTGATCCGTTTGAGCACCTTAACCAGACCTTTCCATCATATCTGTAGTTTCGGTGACCGTACCATGTGCCATACTGGATTGTAGAACCACACTCAATCTTCTTTAAAACCAGCCGAATTAGCTCGCACGTCATAACCGGACTCCATGCTGTCGCTTTCTACTCATATGTGCATTTTGACAGCAGCATGGGTGGCTTCCCTTTTTGTCACTATGTCGAAGCTCTCTTCAAGCAAAGTTCTTACGTTGCATTGTTTTTTCCGCACTTCCTCTTGTCATGGTGTTTCTCCTTGGACAAATCTTTCCGTCGACATGAGCTCTGTACCAAGAATTGTGTTCGTTCACCTTTTTCTGGGTTTGCTTCGCATCTACATGGCCTATACACGCTTCGTCTTGTATTTCTCCCATATCTCTTTTTTGAGCTTCTGGCTTCTGACTGAAAAAAACTAGGTCGTCTATTCCTTTTTTGTCCTATTCACTGGAATGGCACCTTCGTTGCAAACGTTACTGTTGATATTTTCTCCCGCGGTAACACTCTATCTGACTCTCTTACTTGACATCTTGCAACCATGTCGTGGCGAATACTCGTCCTAGATGCACCTGTGTTGACGACCATCTGGGTCTTATTACCGCTTAAGTATCCGTCTACCGCGAGAGCGCTGCCTTAGCTTCACTTTCATCCTCGCGCGTGATCTTAGAGCCCAACATAAGCCCCTTATGCGTCCCACCTTGCCGCAATTCCAACAACGCAAGGCATTTGCGCGGTGAACTCTTATTGGGATCTTTATCTGTTCTACTATCTTCTCAAGTAGCTGCGTGATCTTGGATTATCTGTTTTATTTTATTCTCGGACCTGGAAACTCCGAACTCTCATATGACTTTCTGTCGCTTCGAACTCCAAGGAATGTGCCAAAGCATCGTTCAAGTTTTTGTGTCTCGCAATTCTCAAGGCCTGTTGAATGTCGATATCGCTGATGCCATCAACCCGGTTTAAAATTTCCATCAAATTCTATCGTAGCTATGGGGTAGGCTAATCAGGGAAGGGAGGTACTTTCGCCCGATTTCTGAGAACGATTTTTCAACTGGAATCGAAAGAGCTGTTGTAAATGCTGGTCGCCAAACATCATTTCTAATGCTGTCAAAACTGAACTGTTCTTCCCTGGGAATACCTTAAAGCACAGCTAGGTCATCTCCTCTGAGAGATACAATTAACAAAGTCGCTTTCTCTCTCTCTCCCTCTCTCTCTCTCTCTCTATCTCTCTCACCAACTATTTGCTGTAGCAATGGGTTCGAACTGGCGTAGATAAATACCACATGGCACTGAGCCATCAAATGTGGGGACCTTAATTCTTACAACGGGGCTATCTTCGAGTCTAGTGCTTCGCTTGGCTAGGGTATCATAGTTATTTTCTAGTGATACCATTTTCTGCTGTACTTGCGCTTGTAGCTCTTGCACAGTCGTCCGCTTGTCATGTACATCGTCGCTGATTCCCCTGACTCGACTTTCTACTTGCTGAAAGATGTCGTCTTTTACCTGCTTTATTCGTTCGTCTACACATGAAGTAATGTTCTTAATTTTGCTGGCTTGTTCTTATACAATTTTTTTGGTTTCTTTGTATCTTTTTCTCAGTTCCTCTCTTGCTTCTTCGTCTGTCTTCTTTGCTTCTTCTCTTGCTAATTTAGCGTCTTCTTCCATTTCTTTTATCATTTCTAATAGCTGGGTGCCTTAGGCATAGACGTAGTTAAAGCTGGTACACGGTTTTTTCTGTTTCAAAAACACACCCAGTTATGAATTACCGCCGACACTGATCTTCCAGATATTCTAGAAATTTCCACGTTATTCAACGAGTATTCTGGAAAATATCTTCTTTAGTAGCTTGAAAATCGCACTTCTGACACCAGTTGTTACGCTCTTCGGGGTTCTGGAATTGTTGACTAACACAACACGGCTTGTCAAACTACTAATTTATTACAACCAACTATTTCCCGACCATAAACACACTAACTAAAATACTCCTCTATTACAAATGTCCATAGAACTCTATTTTAACATTTACCTTCTATGATCACTTATTCTGCACCAACACTAACTCACTACTGACGAACTCACTCTATCTGCGGCTCTCCTATTTATACTGTCCATAGAGATTCTAGACTATCTACCTGTCACTTCTGGTTCTTTCTAGAAATATAATTTCAGAGTGTTCGCTATTACTAACAAACTTTACAAGATGACTGTGACCATAGAAGTAACAGAGTTCATACTTAATTCTCATAGAAACGGGTGTGGCAAAATGTTTCTCCATGCACTTCTGTGTTCTGCTATTTTCTGTTCTTCTACATTCTAGATCCCCGCATACACACTCTTCTTTTACGTAAACTTCTGACCCATTTCTTCTTTAATATACTGCCCACAGCATTCGACTAAACTTTCATGGGTCTTCCAGGGTCTCTCTTACCATTTACATGCTCTTTATAAATTATACTTGTCATTATATCATTATCCATTAGATCTTATGTGTCCAAACCATCTAAGCATGCTGCTTTCATACTTACTTTCAATAAACTGTTTTACATTACATTCACTAAGAACGCATACATTTCTAACTGTGTCTTTCCTTGATTTACCCGTCACTCGTCTCAGCTGGTCCATTCCAACAGCATTCAATTTTCTTACGTGCTTTGCATGACACCCCCAACTGTCAGACACTTATGGAGTCGGTACTAGTGCGTTATTTTTTTATTTTTTTATTGTTGATTTAATTATACAGGATGTCTTACAAAAAGATTGGTTTGTGCTTCCAAATTACGAGGCTTGTTCAATTGAAACCCATCTTTGGTTCAGACAAAATTTATTGGCAAATATATTTACAAATAATGACCACTATTATTAAGGCACATATCCCATTGTTTCACCAACCGATGTATGCCCTGCTTAATGAATTCTTGTAGCTGCTGCTCGAATAATTCTATTACGGCATTTTGTACTTCTTCGTCCGACTGAAAACGATTACCTTTTAACTCATTTTGCTGTAACCCAGTTTATGTACGATACTATGGACAGATCCTATACTCACACCAACATTTTCTGAAATTGCTCTGATTGACATTCGACGATTTTCTCTAATCAGGCCTTCTACACATGCCATATTCTTAGTTTTCAATGCACCTGCTCGCGGCTTATCATTCGCCTCCTCTCTTCCACTCTTAAATTTTCGACACCATTCCTTGACAGTTGGATACGCAAAACATGCGTTTTCATACACTGCTTGCATTTGCGTATGAATTTGCAATGGTTGCCATCCTTCAGCACACAAAAATTGAATGACCGCACGCTGATTAAATTTGGACGGATTGTTAACAACAAACGCCATTTTACAATGCTTAAAATCGCTGTCAAATACAGATAATAGGAACTGATCAGTGTGATGTTTACAAACACAACTAACATTGCAAAACGTCAGTTGAGTGATTACAACTGTTTCCAAGGCTGACCTGACCAAAGATTGGTTTCAATTGAACAAACCTCGTATATATATATATATATATATATATATATATATATATATATATATATATATATATATATATATATATATATATATATATATATATATATATATCTATATATATATATATATATATATATATATATATATATATATATATATATATAGAGAGAGAGAGAGAGAGAGACTGGCTTCTTTAGATATACATCCACTCCTAGCTACAGTGGTCGTAGCTCTCAGCACTTTTCTGTTTGCATTTATCCTACTTTGAATCTCATCATCTATTCTTCCATCATTTAAAAACAGTTTTCCTAAATATCTTAATTCTTTCACTTTCTCTACTGGATTACCATATATCAAGAGACGGCAATTACTCGTTCCACCCTCTTTATTACACACCAAAAATTTAGTCTTTTCTGCGTTCACGAGTAGATATTTTATTCATTACTGTCATTAGTCTCTCTAACATCCACTGCGTTTCTCTTCCAGATTCATCAAGTAGGACTGCATCATCAGCGTACAGAAACACTTTTACCTCAGAAGCATTCATTTGTATGCCTTCTGTCTCCAAGCAAACGTCTCTTATACATTTGTCCAGGAATATGTTGAATAACCACGGAGACATCACACACCTTGTTTGACACCGTGTTCAATTCTAAAATCCTCACTGAGCATGCCATTAGTTCTCACACATGCTCTACTGCCATCATATCGCGATTTAATACCTCGAATTAGTCAGTCATCCACACCATATTCTCTCAGAAAACTCAGCAACTTCTGCCTGTTTATACACTATCATATGCTTTTTCCAAGTCTACAAACGTGCAAAATATTTTCTTTTCCACATTCAAGCATTTCTCAACTACCTGCTGAAGTGAGAAGAGTTTGTCAGTACGGCCTCTTTCTGTCATGAACCTACACTGAACATCCCAAATCTTTCCCCCAGTTCTATCAATATTCTCACAAATAGCTTCCTCACAATACTTAACAAATGTATCGCTTGATAATGTTTGCTTTCTTTGCCTTTATAAAAAGCCAGCGTCCTTTAAGTCCCTTGGCAATTGACCTACTTTCATGCACACGTTAAACGGCTCACATAGCTACACAGTGAAATTCAAGCATCCGTACTTTTACGTTTCTCCATTAATTTTATCAACAAACGCTACTTTTCCGTTCTTGATCACCATTTCAACCTCATGCACTTCAACATTGTCACATTCTGTCTCACTTGCAATCAGCAGACGGTTCTACCGATTCTTGTTCCTTTCATACAGTTTCTCAAAATATTCTTTCCAGCATTCTATCTCACCTTCCTCATCCCGTACCATGTCCCCATTCTGTGTTTTCAACCCAATCATATTGTTTCTTCCAGTTTGTGTTGCCCTTTTTATCCAGTTTTCGCCAGCTGTCCCTAGCGGCTCGTTTGCACTCACTTCTCAATCTTCCTGAGACCAATAAGTCTCATGTCCTTCTTGCTAAAAACAATGGAAAAACTGTTCGACCGGCACATTAGGGGCGGTGTACTGGAAGCATATCCCCTACACTGCGGACAATATGCATACAGAGCAGGAGTCTCAACAGAAACAGCACTGCACCAACTGGTGCTGAAACTGGAGAATACGTTGGAGAACAGGGAGGTGGCGCTGGGGGCCTTCCTAGACATAGAGGGGGCATTCAGCAACATCTCATTCGGATCGGTTCTGGCAGCTGTCAGAGAGCGTGGAATAGAGACCTGCTGCAGGTGGATCGGTTCCATGCTCAGGGACAGGGCGGTGTTCACCTCACTCGCGGGAGGGACTCTGCTGGCCGTGGTCGTGGCGGGGTGTCCGCAGCAGAGCGTTCTGTCTCCCTTGCTCTGGTGCCTAGTCGTGAGACGGCCTGCTAGGGAGGCTCTCGGGAGGGGGGTATGAGGTACAGGGCAATGCGGACGACATTGTCATCATGGTCCGAGTAAAGGTTACACAGTCAGTGTTAGAGCGCATGCAGACAGCACTGAAAGTGGTGAAAAGGTGGACGGTTGGTCAAGTGCTCGGGGTGAGCCCCGAGAAAGCAACCGTCATACCGTTTACGTGAAAGAGGAAGTGGGAGAGCCACAGAACTCTCACTCTATACGATAGGAACATTCCAATGGCCAGGGAGGTAAAATATCTTGGGGTCGTACTGGACTCCAAGCTATCCTGGAATGGTCACGTTGAAAAAAATACTGCGTAAGGCAGCCATGACCCTAGCCATCACTAGGCGGCAATATGGAAAAATCTGGAGAATAAGACCTAGTATGGCCCACTGGCTGTACACAAGGGTGGTCAGACCATCGTTAACATACGCGGCACTGGTCTGGTGGCCTAAGGTGACACAAAAACTAGGCAAGATCCTAGATGCCTGGAGATCACAAGGGCCATGTCTTCAACACCAACAGTCGCCATGGAGGTGTTGCTGGATCTGACCCCCCCCCCACACACACACACTAACTTAGTTATTATGGGGGGGGGGGGTCAGGCTAGGACTATACAGACTATCCTGCAATGGTAGACTGAAGATCAACCCAGGCTTCAGGGGCCACTGCAAAATTCGGGAGATCGTGAAGGAGCCCATGCTTGAAATGAGTTCAGACTTCGCGAGCCCGCGAATCTGCAGGGGAAACAACTGTACAGTGGAAATCCCCGACCGCGAGGCATGGCGGGAGGAGACGCCGGGCATACCACGGGACGCGCTCGTCTGGTTCACGGACGGCTCAGACGGGGAACATGGGACGGGGGCAGGTGTTTATTCGGAAGGACCGAGGGTAAGTCATAGTATTTCCCTCGGAGCCCATGCAACGGTCTTTCAGGCCGAAATGTATGCCATCCTGCACTGTGTGCGGGACAACAAGAGGAGGGGCTACACCAACAAGCGGATCCTCATAGCCACAGACAGCCCTTAAGGCCTTAAGTAGTCCACGGGTATATTCCTGGCTGGTGAGTGAGTGCCGAGACGAGACAAGCGATCTGGTTGGGCAGAATGAGGTCACCCTCATCTGGGTGCCAGGCCACTCGGGGGTCAAAGGCGATGAAGAAGCTGACAATCTCGTGGAGAGAGGGTCAGCAGAACCATTAATGGGACGAGAACCGGTTCTGGGCGTTACAAAGAGCACTTCCAGAGGAGTCATTAAGTCCTCGGTCTGAAACCAACACAATGTGTACCGGACAGACTGTCCAGGGCTCAGACATGGGAAGTCAATAATTGACGAACCCAGTTCAAAGGGAGCTGTGGAACCGCTAAATCTTAGCAGAAGACAGCTCAGAAACATAACAGTTCTCTTGACGGGACACATGGCCGTTAAGAAACACCTGCATAAAATGGGGCGGTTCGAGGGGGACCTCGCATGCAGACTCTGCGGCGAGGGGGAGGAATCAGCCCAGCACATCATGTACGAGTGCAAAGCTCTGGACCGCAAAAGACCCCAGATATACGGTCAGTCTAGACCGGAGACAGAGCATTACAAAACTTCACCCTACCAATCGCTGTGCAGACTAGTTCAGGGCACAGTGATTTTGGAATGGGTGGAGTTAAAAGACTAAGGGCATGCACAATAAGCCAAAGGCTGCAGCGCTATTGGGGCGGCTAAGCCGTGGACGAGCCCTGAGGAAAAAAATGGAGGTATCATGCGTTTCCAAGTAACCGAGAGTTGAGCACAATCATCTCTCTTGTTTAAACAATCGAGTTGTATTTTGAAATTTCGCTGCCATAAGATCCTTGCTGCATGCAGACTTTTGAATCATTAAACTTTTCATGATATTTTGATCTTTTACTTATCTCTGAAATTCACATATTTCATGTTTAGTCAGAAGATTAGTGAGAAGATAGGAAACACGCATAAGATACCTGTACATAAGAGCGACCAGCTTTTGGGTCGACTCTAGTTAACATTTGAGACGTTTATAGCGCTCTAGTCGCTTCACAATGACAGAAATAGAGGAGGTAAATTTGGAAACCTGAGTGGTAAATTTAGAAACTCTAAAAGAAGTTTTAACTGTACCGACGTAAAAATATTTTACCACTATTATTATGAGTCACCGAAATTATCCAAGCACATTATTATGAATCACCAAAATTATACAAGCTCGCATGGAATTATTTATCCCACGTACACAGAAAACCTCTTCAGCCACTCAAAAGCCCTGGTTCTCTAAATCCTGTGACAAGGCCAGACTTGAAAAAGTCAAAGCTCACAAAACGCTTCTACACAATCCCAGTCAAGAAAATCGTCAAGCATTTAACGACGCAAGAAACCGCTATGTCCGCATTCTTTCTGAGGCAAAAAACTCGTTTAATAACCACATCAAAAACAAAGTCCTCTTAAGCTCCAACGGCGGCAAACCCTTCTGGACTCTTGCTAAATCTATTGGGAATAATTTCTGCAAAAGCACGTTCCCACCTCTTGTCTCAGGGGATGAAATTGTTTCTACCGCCCTGGGCCAGGTTGAACTTTTTGCTTCGTTGTTCGCCGGCAATTCTACTCTCAACCCACCTCCAAATGTTCAACCACCAACAGTCCCCAATGTCGCGCATAAAATGACGGATATCATTTTCAAAACTAAAAAGGTACGAAAGATGCTCTCTTCTCTTAATGTCAGGAAATCCTCTGGCCTTGACGAGATCCCAGCAATTGTTCTCAAAAAATGCGCACCAGAGCTTGCTCCTATCCTGACTCGTCTGTTTCAGATATCTTATAATAAAGGCATATTCCCTAGTAATTGGAAAACTGCTCGAGTACAACCCATCCCCAAGAAAGGATACAAAGCGCTTTCCAGCAACTACAGGCCTATTTCTCTCCTTTCAGTCGTCTCTAAAGTGATGGAAAAATATATAAACACCGAATTACTAAAATTTCTTGAAAAACACAGCCTAATCCACGACAGGCGGTATGGATTCCGTCAGCGCAGATCGACTGCCGACCTCCTTTCCTTTGTCACACATTCTTGGAACAAGTCTATGGAACAACGCGATGAATCCCAGATTGTTGCTCTAGACATATCCAAAGCATTCGACCAGGTCTGGCACGCAGCGCTGCTTAATAAACTTCCGGCCTATGGCCTACCACCAAAACTCTGTATGTGGACAGCAAATTTCCTCTCCAACAGGAGCATATCTGTTATTGTGGATGGCCATTCCTTTAAACTGTATCCAGTTAATGCTGGAGTTCCTCAAGGTTCAGCTTTAGCCCCTACTTTGTTTCTTCTCCACATCAATGACCCCCTCTCGAGCACATCCAACCCAGTTCACAGCTACGCGGACGACAGCACCCTGCATTCAAATATACAATATTCTAAGCCTGTCTCTTTAGCCCAATTAGATGAGGATCGCAGACTCATGGAGGGTTCTGTCTTCGTGGATCTCCAAAAAATATTAGACTGGGGAAGTAGAAATCTTGTACAATTCAACCCCACCAAAACTAAGTCTTGCTTTCTTTCTCACAAGAGATACACCAGCCCTAGACCCATCACAATGAACAACCAAGTTATTCAAAGTAATGAGTCCTTTTCTCTTGTTGGCATTTCTGTGGATCGAAATCTTAATTGGCACCAACATGTCACATCAATTGCAGAAGCGGCTGCTAAGAAATTGGTTTCCTCTTCCGGGCTCGCAAATACTTTTCACCAGCTAATCTCTATACCTTATATACTGCACAAATAAGGCCAAACCTCGAATACTGCTCCCACATCTGGGGTGTTGCTGCCGCTTCTACACTCGCTATCCTGGACTCCATTCAAAAGAGAGCAATACGTCTCATCGGTGACCCTACCCTCACCCAAAGGCTGCCATCTCTTGCCCACCGACGTGCCGTTGGTGACCTCTCTCTCTTTTATAGATATCTACACGGGCACTGCTCAGAGGAGCTTTCCTCCATAGTTTCCCCACCTGCTGCCCACAACAGATCTACCAGGGGAACAGAGCGAATGCACCCTTTTACTGTCCAGGTCACCAGACATAGAACATCTTGTTATGCCCGCTCTTTTGTCCCGAGGACTTCCAAGTTATGGAATTCCTTGCCGGCACATGTTTTTCCTTCTCCTCCGAACCTCCAAACTTTCAAGTCCAGAATTAACAAGCTGCCTCTTTCCTCCTTGTCAACACCCATGGTACGATAGTATTTAAGCTGTAAGCCATCGTGGTGTGTTGTTGAAATTTAAAAAAATGAGCATAATAATTAAATTTTAAGCACAAAATGGTGATGTTGAATTATTTATGATTACATTATTTTGTAATAATCATTCATGGCAAATATTTTTCAGTTTTTGGTTATTATTGACAAGTTTTCTTAAACTGGTAGCAGGAAAAATGTTTGCTGCATACTTATTAGTGGGATTTGAGGTATTGGTCATCCAGAAATAGGTCCTTTCTATCAACTATCTTAATCCATTGCTTAGCTCTGCAAATAATATTGTATTTTTCATTCCATTTCTGATAATTCTAGGGACTTCGGTAATAATTGTAATAAGTTAATAATGTTTAGTTACAGCAGACGATCTTTTGTCAAATTGAAGAACACTAATACATCTCTGTTGTGTTAACTCATGCATCATGAATTACTTATGCAATATGTACCATGGCTCATTTTTTAATTCACACAGATAACACAATCACTACTTATTCTTACACAATTAATCACAATAATTCAACATTCAAGGTGGATGGGTAGGTAAGCGGTAAGATCATATTATAACAAATTTAAACTTCGACACGGAAAGTCACACAAAATCATACAGCTGCACGATCGGTAACAAAGCCTTCCATGATTCTGGCAGTAGTAAACATTTGAAGCAAGAGGCAATAGATGGCGCTAGTATCAACATAGTCGTCGCGTTTCCTACTCCTCGCTTATCTTTGGTTTAGTCATTGGTAGTATGAATAGATATTCATAGGTAGGTAGATACCTACCCTGGTAGTATACAAACATAAATTTGATATTTGATCATTTGTGGGCAGGCAAGGGAACATACACATTAGGGTTAATAACCTTGTTTACGAATTTCGAATAAGTCATCAGTCGCCCAGAGGCAGATACGTCAATGGATTGTCCACAATCGCAATCGCAATTCTCAAGGCCGGCCCCTTCAAACGTAAATATAACCTTAACAACCATGACATGACTTGGAAAATAGATACTTAGATACCTAATACTGATTGAAAACTAGTTCTTGTTAGCAAAATCGAAATGTTGTGAGCTAATTGGTGATTTTATTCCGTCTTACATATCATTCTACCTGCATTTATTTTAACTGATACCTGGCCTACTTAACAATTAAATGTAAAATACTATGTATTTTACAGTATTTGTTAGACATTGCTAATACAATTTATATACATACTTATTCACTTCATTCAACATGTACTTAACTTCCTATATATTCTCAGTGTTATTTTTATTAAGTACAATTGTAGATTTTACAAAAAGTAACTGTGGTTGTCAGACTAGCAGAAACACTGAATGTCAAAATGATGGATTAGAGCCTTTCAGCAAATATAGTAAACAAAAGAACGAATTATTTATTGACAATAATAAAGAAAGGAAACAAGCTGCCTTGGATACATCAAACATGGTATTAATAGAAGAAGCGATATTTATAATGGGCACTGATAAACCTGTGTTTGAAGCAGATGGAGAGGGACCTACAAGAAATGTAACAGTAAACATATTTTATTTGGACAAGTATGAAGTATCTAATAATGATTTTAAGAAATTTGCCACAGAAACAGGGTATAAGACTGAGGCGGAAATTTTTGGTGACAGTTTCTTATTTGAAATGTTGATCCCAGAAGCAGAGAGAAGTAAATACGAAGATCTCAGGGCTGTCCAGGCACCATGGTGGATTAAAATGAAAGATGTCAGTTGGGATCATCCAGAAGGTCCTGGCTCAACAATTGAAGGTATAACTTTTTTAAATAAAAGATTGGCAAAAAATAATCATAGTAACTAGTGCCTAATTAATTAATTATAGGGTTGATTTTGAATTGAGGGTGTCAGACGGCGCATCCTAAACTGCGCAGCCAAGATATGAAACAGAAACGTTAATACCGTATACAGTGTTGTCGGGTTGTAGTTCTTTCATTTAATAAGATCTAATAAATATTTTATACTTTTTAATATATTTTTGCCTGTATCAAATAAATCTAAAAATAGGTCCAACAGCATCTACAAAAAATGTAAAAAAACACAATATTGTTACATTTAAGTGTTTACTGGTTAAATTTGCAGAGAACCAGCTGAACGCTTTTTAGTGAATTTTCTTCGAAAAAATCCACTATTGGGGCGATCCCGACTTTTGAGTTTTAAATGAGCGCGAACTAGGACCCCTAGAACCTACATCCGGGGTCAGTTTCAATTTTTATAAGTATATATATATATATATATATATATATATATATATATATATATATATATATATATATATATATATATATATATATATATATATATATATATATATATATATCACAGCGATAAGACAAAAAATAATACGCCGTATTCGATAAAGTTTGGCATGTGCCATCCCTTTTGTAAGTGACTTGGATAAGTTCGTTAGCCAGGAAAATCGGAACTGGTATTCCGGGAAAATTTTGTTTTCTATCGAAAAAAAAATTCTCAAAAAATAAAACAGCTGTGGCAACCAAATTTGGTAGGTAGGTTTGTGAGATAAGAAGTAGACTATAAACTAACATTTTTATTTCTGTTACAAGCTAAAAGTTAAAAAAATATATTTTGTGCCAGATTATTTCTATCAAAATTCACGAACCTTGGTGGTTTAGGGGTAAGAACATGTGCCTCTGGACCGAAAGGTACTGGGTTCGATCCCAGGGTACTCCTTTCACTTTTTCAGTACAAACTGTAAAGCTAACATCAATCGAGGTTCTGGCATTGTATTTGAGCAAGTTGAATGTCTGCACCTTCCGCCCTTCGGAGGGGGCGTAAAGCCGTCGGTCCCGTGTCCATGCGATGTTGGGCACGATAAAGATCCCTACCCTCCTTACAGAAATGCAGGGGTTCAGCAAAATTTCCAGGATAGTGAGGTGAAACTGCTCCCTGGCGTCGGTGATTGGCCATAGTCGCGGAAATAGGCCGACGTTAAAGAAACAAAAAACAAAACAAACCTACCTATCAAATTTGGTTACCACAGCTGTTTTATTTTTTGAGTACATTTTTTTCGATAGAAAACAAAATTTTCCTGGAATACCGGTTCCGATTTTCCTGGCTAAGGAACTTATCCAAGTCACTTACAAAAGGAAGGCACATGCAAAACTTGATCGAAATCGGCATATTATTTTTTGACTTATCGCTGTGATACATATAAAAATTGAAACTGACCCCGGTTATGGGTCCTAGTTCACGCTCATTTTTTTTTTAAATTCAAAAGTCGGAATCTCTCCAATAGTGGATTTTTTCGAAGAAAATTCACTAAAAAGCGTTCGGATGGTTCTCTACAAATTTAACAAATATACACTTAAATGTAACAATATTATGTTTTTTTACATTATTTGTAGATGCTGTTGGACCTATTTTTAGATGTATTTGATACAGCCAAAAATATATTAAAAAGTATAAAATATTTATTACATCTTATTCAATGAAAAAAAGTACAACCCGACAACACTGTATACGGTATTAACGTTTCTGTTTCATATCTTGGCTGCGCTGTTTAGGATGCGCCGTCTGACACCCTCAATTCAAAATCAACCAATTATAGTTATAATAATGGGTAAACGTTAAATATAAGGTACAGAGAATAGTGACAGTTATGAAATGCAAAGTTCAACCGTTAAATTGCTTGCATGGTTGCCACATTTATTTCCTCAAATTTATTTTTATTTCTTGCCCATCGCATTTGTTTCTCTCGCTTATAAAACGTTGGAAAATATCAGTAAATGATAATAATAATAGTAATAATAATAATTACAACAGAGAATGGAAAGTAGGAAGTAGATATAATGCCAAAATGAATGTGAGAGTTAATATCAAAAATTGAAAAACTCATCACAGGAAATGGACTTGAGCCCAGGTTTTATTAAATCGTTATAAACAAGGCCTGGATAAAGATGAAAGGTGCAGTTTAAACAGAACCCTTCCCCCAACCTCTTGACCTGTCCTGACTATCAGTTTGACTAATTAAAACGCTGGGGACAGGGAACTATCAGGTAATTAATCCTGGCATACATCAAGGTCATGCGAGCATAATACCTAATATGTACATTACCTCATGGTTGTCCTTCCCCCAGCGTTTTAATTAGCCAAACTGATAGTCAAGGCAGGTCAGGAGGTGGGGGAAGGGTTCTCCTTTAACTGCACCTTTCACCTTTACCCAAGTCTTGTCTATAACGATTTAATAAAACACATGCTCGAGTCCATTTCCTGCGACGAGACAATTGTTCAATTTTTAAATTATTAATATTATTATTAACTCCCAATTATCAATTTTGGCATTATATCTACTTTCTATTTTCTGTTCTTTGTTATGATTATTATTATTATTACTTACAGATATTTTCATTTAATTAAAACGACATAATATTCAATATAAATCCTAAACAGTACATTACCATGATACAAATTTGTATCAATGTACATTAAGTTTTATTTTGTTATCTAATTTAGAGTTAATTTTTTAGATCTGGCAGCACAGCTTCACATTTATCATGATGTGAGGTCATTTGCAACATGTGCAGTTTGTCTGTACCCTATATTCAACCTTTACCAAATAATGTTTATTTTGACATTTATATGGGGTGAAGCACCCTCTTCCCGTGAATTGTATGCTTTGAAAATTAAGGATTATTTAAATGAATATTCTAATCAGAACTGGATAGAGTAGTTGATTATTTCCTAAAATAGTTCAGTTCAAATTCATAGAAAATAAACAGCAGATGGCAGTGTAAGTTTACTGCTGTTTTTGGTTCTTTTAAAATTTATATATTGAAGATTGGTCTATTTCCAGTACTATGGCCCCACTGGTGCCAGGGAGCAGGTCCCCTCACTGTGTATCAAACATCATATGATATACGAGACTGGTGGCTTTATGACCCCTTTGAACGGCATACCTGCAGATATTTAACTTGCTTACACACAATGCGACAACCTCAACAAATGTTAATTTTATAATATGTACTGAAAAAGTTGAAGACCCAAAGCCCCGCTAAAATTTGAACCCATGATCCTCTTCTTACCACTAAGCCACTAGGCACCTTTCAGTTACTTCAAACAGTTAACTAAATGTTAATAGTTTAACTAATTAGTGAATTTTCGAAGAAAAAATTCACTAATGGGGAGATCCCGACTTTTGAATTTTGAAAAAAAAATTTCAAATGAGCGCGAACTAGGACCCCTAGAACCCATATCCAGGGTCAGTTTCAATTTTTATATTTTATATCTCCGGAATTAACAACGTAAGGGCAACGCTGGTTCATATTGTCATAGGTAAGATACCTACCAAAATTTAGCTCTGTACGTTAAAGGACAAAAAAGTTACAGGCATTTAAAATAATTAAATTTGGGTTTTCCTCAAAACGTCAAAGTCGCGATTTAAAGTGTCAAAATTGGTAATATTTAGGCAATGATCCTGAAATTACTATGAGCTATCGAAAGAAAATGTCTCAAGAAGAATGCTTTACAAAGCCTGAACTCTTAGTTTCAATCGTCATTGTCCTTCATTTTACTAAAATATTCCCAGAAAATTCATTTAAAATAGACCCTTTCTCTGTTGCTTTGGCCGTAGTGTTGGCTATAGAGTTTATCGTTTAATGGTATATCATTTTTGTCAAATTTTCATAAAAAATCTTTAAAGCTCAATATATCCGTTATTATGCGAGTTACGGAAAAAAATGGTATACATTAATTATAGGGTGTCTTGAGCTACATCTTAAAAAATATTTCCACAATTACAGGGTGGCCCATAAGTCGTTGGTGATTTAACTCATCTTTGTAAGAAAAGAAATTCGGGACGCAGCAAGTGCGTTATGGTAGCGAATTTTCATTAAATTCTTCAAATTTGAATAGCTCAATTTGCTATTAACCTATGAGGTTGACCAAGGAACCAGTTTTTTCGGGAACAATTTGAGTTTACTTTTGAAAATTTTTGTATATTTTCAAACAATAAAGTTATTTTGATGAAACATATCACATTGTTTCTACTATATAGATTGATGCCTGCTTTCTTAAAAAAACATGTGCTACTAAAAACATTTCTATGAAAATTCACTACCATAACGCACTTGCTGCGTCCAGAAGTTTTTTCATAAGGAAAGATTTACATGAAATCCAGCTAGTCATGAAGCAAATGTGCTGTCATGGCTAATGTTTACTATAAAGTTGCTGCAACTTTTTAGTGGATATCGGTTAAGTCATGTATAAATCAATTCATTTTCATGTGAAAATGAGTAAGTTAAAACTAGAGCAAACACGCATGATAAAATTTTTGACAAAACAAGGCAATCAGCCAAAAATTAATACACAAACATAATATGACTGCTGTATATGGTCTAAATTTTCCATCATATTTTTCATACAAAATTCTAATCAAAGCAGGTTTCAATTGAAGTTTCAAATTTGAAAACCTCGGCTGGAATAAAATTGGATAAGAACAAAGCAGGTTTCAGTTGATGTTTCAAATTTAAGAAAGAACCTCGGTGGTTCAGGGGTAAGAACGTGTGCCTCTGAACCGAACGGTACTGGGTTCGATCCCAGGGCACTCCTTTCACTTTTTCAGAACAAACTGTAAAATTAACATCAACCGAGGTTCTGGCATTGTATTTGAGCAAGTGGAATGTCTGCACGATCCGCCCTTCGGAGGGGGCGTAAAGCCGTCGGTCCCGTGTCCATGCTATGTTGGGCACGTTAAAGATCCCTACCCTCCTTACAGAAAGGCAGGGGTTCGGCAAAATTTCCAGGATAGTGAGGTGAAACTACTTCCTGGCGTCGGTGATTGGCCATAGTCGCGGAAATAGGCCGACGTAAAAGGAAAAAAAAATTAAGAAACTCAGCTAGAATGAAATTAGAAAAGAACCTAGTTATATGTTTAATGAATCACTCTACGTTTTTCAAATGCCTTCAAATAAAAGCAAAAATATATTTACACAACAATTTTTAACTAGCATTTAAAATTTAAAAACGATATGAATCATAACTGCACCACTGCATGTGTTTAAACCAAGATACAAGGTTATGATAAAGTAACACACAAAATTAAAAAAAAAAACGGTGATCATAAACGCTGAATCACTTGAGTTATTTAATTAAATAGATTTATTTTTGAATAATTACTAAATGGATTTATTTTTGAATAACTACGGCTGTTATATCAGTTGTCATGACAACTCAGTGACATTATGTCACTATTTTTTGCATATAAATGTATGCATTTGTTTACTTCATTGAAATCAGTTTCTGTCAAGGATTACGATAAAACAATTATTATTTTAAAAAAAATATTCATATACATTTTGTGCTGATACTGATAAAAGATTTGAAAAACATTAAAGTTCACGTTTTATTGATGTTTAACAAAAATTCTAGATTAACTCCTATAATAAGTGCTTAAATTATTGTCCATGAACAAGTTTGCAGAATCCGAGATGCGAATAAAAACTTTCAATGGCGTGCTGAATGACATTGGGGGAAATTAATCTTATTTCAGCTCTGATGCTTGTTTTCAAATTGACTATTATATTAGGTCAGTTCATGTAAATCTTACTTTTCAAGTGGCCCCACAAAAATGTCTAGTGGCGACAAATCAAGTGATCTAGGTGGCCATTCAATAGCTCCTCTGTAGCCCATGCATCTATTATGAAAAACATCGTCAAGGCAGCGACGAACTGCCATACCGAAATGTAGAGGTGCCCCGTCCTGTTGAAACCGAAGATCATCTATCGGCATGTCATTTTTATTTTTATTTGAAAACATGACAGCTAAGGTAAGAATTAACTCATCTTGAAGAAAGTTAAAATAAGACTCGGCACCAAGGTTTCCTTTCAGAAAATAGGGGCCAGTGATTCGACTGTCTATAATTCCTGCCCAAACATAATTTTTTTACGGACGCTGAGTGTATATTGTCTTGTGACCAGTAGCGGGAATTATGACGATTAACCATACCATTCATATAACGTGTTGCCTAGTGAGTAAATAGAACGTTGAACAAAAAGTAATGATCTTCACTACATGGACGAATTAGCTCCTCACAGAATTGTAGATACCAATGGGGATCGTCACCGTTTAGTTCATGAATCAGCTGGACTTTGTATAGGTGATATTTTACCTTTTTGAACAGTTTCACTATGGTGAATTGTTGTAGTTTAACATACTTTTTGTAATGGAAAGTTGTGGATTGTCTTTGGATTCTACTAAAATATTCACCTGCTCATGTCTATTTAATGAGGGACAAGCAGACTTTGGCAAATCTTTAACCCTACCTGTCTCATTAACTTTTGCAACAAGTCTGCTTACCATGGAACGGCTTACTGAACGTCTCTCGAAGTGTTTTTTGTTAAATAAAGCGCCCGCTTCGCAACCTATTAGCATACCCCACCATCATCGTACTTCAATTCTTTCTTTTTTACATAACTGTAAGATTTTTCACTCTGACAGGTAGACGTCAGGCTGACAAACTGTATTAAAGATGATATTACTTATCTATCAACAGTGCAAAGATACAGTACAAAATTAGCATGTATTATTTGTTAAAAAGGGGGTAGCAAAAACCTACTTGGTTGCTTTGCCATGTGAGCTTCTTTTTTTGCACCAAATGAGTTAAAGTAGTTTTTTAAGACACCCAAATCTTATTATCAGTAGCATTTACGAAATTTATAAAAATTAATAAAAATAAATGTCCCTAATAATTGGTCAGTTGCTGTTTCAGTGGCGGGTTCAGCTGAACAACTGAATGTTGCTTTAATTAGATTAAGCAACATTCGGCAAGGTCTCAACTTGGATGGGGGGACCATAGAAACTCTTGTCACCGATTACAGATTGTTACAAATTTCACTGCTGTATGTACTCCTCTGCTAATGACTAAAGTAGACGATATGGAGCGTCAATAAGCTTCCAGAATATATTTGTTTTTGCAAAAAAATCATTGTAATCCTTTAGAGACACGTAAATGACGTAAACAAATGCATAGGTTTCAATTTAAAAAATAGTGTCATAATGTCACTGCATTGTCATGACAACTGATATGACACCAATAATTATTTTAAAATAAATCTTTCTTCCGATAACTCAAAAAATAATGGGCCGATTTTGACAGAATTTGGTGAATACCTTCCTTTTGCAAGTGGCTTGGATAAGTTCGTTAGCCAGGAAAATTGGCCGAGGTTTTCCCGGAAAATTTTGTGTTTTCTTTCGAAAAAAAATTATATCTCCGGAAATAACAAAGTAAGGGCAACTAAATTTAGTACACGGAGCTTTATCGCTATAGGTAAATTAGCCACTAAAATTTAGCTCTACAGGTTAGAAGACAAAAAAGTTACAGGCATTTAGAGAAAAATAAATTCAGGTTTTCCTCAAAACGTCAAAGTCGCGATTTAAAATGTCAAAATTGGCAACATTTAGGCAAAGAACTTGAATCTAATACAGGGTATGGAAAGAAAATGTCTCAAGAAGAATGTTTTACAAACCCTGAAGCCTTAGTTTCAACCGTCATTGTCCTTTATTTTACTAAAATGTTTCCAGAAAATGCATTTCAAGTAGACCCTTTCTCTGATGCTTGGCAGTAGTCTTAACTATAGAGTTTATCGTTTAATGGTATATAATTTTTGTCGAATTTTCGTAAAAAATCAATAAAGTTCAATATATCCATTATTATACAAGATATGAAAAAAAAATTGTATACATTATTTATAGGGTGTCTTGTGCTACAACTTAAAAATTATTTCTACAATCACAGGATGACCAATAAGTCGTTGGTAATACAATTTTTCTTTTTCTTTTTTTTTTTTTTTTCTTTTTTTTTTAGTCTAATGTTATTGCATTTTTGCATTTTCCATCGAAATATAATGCATGTTTGTAAGAAAAGAAATTCTGGACGCAGCAAGTGCGTTATGGTAGCGAATTTTGATGAAATGCTTCATATTTGAAAATCTCACTTATTATTATTAACCTATAAGGTTGACCAAGAAACGGTTTTTTTCGGGAACACTTTAAGTTTACCTTTGGACATTTTTGGACATTTTCAAACAATAAAGTTATTTTGATGAAACACAGCACATTGTTTTTGCTATATAGGTTATACTAGTAGCCAAACTTGATGTCTGATTTATTTTTAAAAAAACACACATATTTGCTATTAAAAATTTTTATGAAAATTCACTACCATAACGCACTTATTTTGTTATAATCACAAACCCTTATTTTGAGTTTTGTGTGTTACTTTATCATAAGCCTGTAGGTATTATACAGTGACTGACAAAAAGTTTGCACCATGGGACAAATTTGAATTTTCTTTTTTTTTTAATTATTATAGTGCTATGATTTGTGCATATTTAAATACCCATTTAACCACAATCAAATATACCGAGTGATTTTTCCTTAGTTAAAATGGTGTTTTTAAAAATTGTCAAAATACCTAATTAACCATTTTTCAGGCAGCAATCAAGATTTCGATGCTATCTTTTCGTCGTGTGTTCGCTTATTGAATATTTTTTAAGGAGAGAAAACAACTTTTAACTGATTTTTTCTTGAATAGAATCGGATGTTCAATCTTTGAAATATTACAAAAATAGTGCTGCAAATTGAATCATAACTTCCACATAGCTGTGATAATTTATTCTCTTCAGAAAGGCATTCTCATGGAATGAATTTAGCGCCTATGATTTGACCACAAAGAAAATATTTGTATTCCTGTACCCATAAGCTTTTAAAATGTTATATTACTCGAGTTTTATTTTTAAAATGTCAATTTTCACCAAATCACCCCTTATTTATCCCCTACCCCCTGAAGCGATTTTACCCAAAAACAATTCGAAACTTTTCTGTCGGGTGCTAACTAGATACCAAATTTGAAGATGATATCTCATTCGTTCGAAAGTTATTGCGCCTATTAACAGATAGACGTACTGGCCGACAGACAACAAAATTTTCGTTCCAGAACAAGTTTTCTATATATTTGGAGACTTTTTACGCCGTTTTAGCAAAAAAAAATTTGTGATTTTCGTCAACAATATTCCACCACCACACATTCAACCCCTAATTTAATTTTAACAGAAAATACCAGATGTTTGATGAAATTAAAAGTTTTCTAATAAATTAACCCTTAAACGTTATATTACTGGAGTTTTAACGAAAAAATATCAATTTTCACCAAATCACCACACCACCTGAAGCGTTCCTTTGTTGGGTGCTCACTGGATACCAAATTGGAAGATGATATCTCAATTCGTTCGAAAGTTATTGCGCTTACTAACAGACACATGTAGAGGCAGACTGACCAATAAACCAATAGACAAAAAAATTCTTTCCAGAATCAAGTTTTCTATATATTTTGAGACTTTTATGCCCTTTAAGCAAAAAAAAATTGAAATTTTTGTCACCGATATTCCACCCCCACACATTCAACCCATGACTTAATCTTAGCACAGAATACTTCATGTTTATCGAATAACCAAACCCTAAAACGTTATATTACTCAAGTTTCAACGAAAAAATGTCAAATTTCAACAAATCACCCCCATTCATCCCCCACCCGCTAGAGCGATTTTTCTGAAAAACAATCCGAACCGTTAGTTTGTCGGGTGCTAACTGTATACAAAATTTGAAGATGATATCTCAATTCGTTCTAAAGTTATCGTGGCTATAGACAGACATACAGACTAACAGACAAAAAAATGTTCGTTCCCAAATCATATTTTTTATAGATAGGTGCTTTATTGTCCAAAGATAAAAATCTTATAGACAAGCAAAGTTAACATGTAAAAGTAAAAATTGTCAAAATTAAAAACACAAAAATATAACTTCACAACAAATAGTAGTATAAATGCATAAGTAACTATTGTATCACTATAAAATTCATTAGCGAAACATAAAAACACGAACGCACAAGTATAACTATATATAAATAACAATATAAAGATAAATACACAGCTAACCAACAATATAATATAAACACACAATATACAGAAAGCAGTCCAAATGAAAACTCCCAAACAACATTAATCAAATCTGTCATAGTAGTGTATCATTAAAAAATTCATCTATTGAATAATAACATTTTGCAATTAAAAATTCCTTAAGCTCTCTCCTAAAAATTTCAATGTCCCCAATCTTCCTCAAGTTAAGTGGTATCTGGTATAAATATCTTCTTGCTATTAAATATTAATGACCTCTTTAACAATGATGTGGACGGTATAGGAAGAATGCAGTTCATTTGTCTTGTATCGCGAGAAGACACTGAACTGATTTCATTTTGATATTTTTCATGCATGAGGCATGCAGTCTCCAAAACAAACAGAGACGGTAGGGTCAATATCCGCTCAGAAACAAATAAAGGTCTACAAGAGTCACGGACACTAACCCCACACAAATATCTGAGGGCTCTTTTCTGCAGAATAAATACAGAATTGAAAAGATAACCTGCACAAGAGCCCCAGTAACAAATAACATGCCTTAGATATGACTCCACAAGTGAGCAGTAAACACTTCCAGATGTATTCTTGTCGAAACTTTTTGAAACAACTCTTAGTGTGTGACAACCTGATGAAAGCTTCTTACATAGCTGATTAAATGTGTTTCAAAGTTTAACGATTCATCAATGTTTAGTCCCAGAAACCTAACACAACTCTCCTTCCCAAGTTCCCCAGCTGATAGAGTCACAACAGGCAGACTACGTTTGAAATGCATGATATTAGTCTTAGAGACATTCAAAGTTAACAAATTTGAAATGAACCAGTGTTCTGTCATTTTCATATCCTCTGCCACAGTGCACTCCTGTGCTCCAACACTCTCACTACCCCACAATATGGTTATATCATGAGCATAGATAGTAATATGGCCCTTAGTTTGCAACATAGACAGGTCATTAACATAAAATAAAAACAGCAGTGGGCCAAGAACAGACCACTGCAACACCATGGTAAATATGTTGGTACCCAGAGCTAATATGACCAAGTTAAACACTCTGCTGACTATCAGATAAATAGGACCTCAACCATTCAAGCAAAGTCCCCCTAAAGCCATAAGTAGGAAGTTTACATAACAGTACCTCATGGTCAACACAATCAAATGCTTTAGTGAGATCATAGAACACTACCGAAGCTACCTGATTGTTATTCAGTGAAAGGTACAGTTTTTCAAGAAAAGAAAATATTGCATCATTTGTACCTTTTTTAGGTTGAAATCCAAACTGGGAAGATCTTAGGATCTTGTGTTTACCAAGAAATACCTGCATTCTATTTTTAATTAATTTCTCAACTATTTTAGAGATGGTGGGAGGTAGACAGAGCACGAAAACTATTTGGAGAATCTGTTTCACCTCCTTTATATGCAAGAATTACTCTAGCCATTTTCAGAGACGAAGGAAAAGATCCCGTTATAATCGAACTATTAATTGCATCTGCCAACATTTCAAGGACTCAGTTAGGAAGGTGAAGAAGCAGTCGGACAGAGATACCATCCCACCCGATACAATCCTTGTTCTTAAAGTCATATATGTTTTGACACTTTTGAGGATGTTTAAGTGAGAAAAAAAATTTGAAATTTCTGTCGCTGATGCCATACTTCCATACGTATTGATGTGGAAGTAAATAGCGAACCTTATATGTTCAAAATTTCGACAAATGCCATTTTTACTTCAGGAGAAATCATTTGGTATAGCTAATTTGAATTAAATGGTATTCAGACAAGCATAAGTCATGGCCATAGAATTATTTTTGAAAAGTTATTCAAAGTAATGAGTCCTTTTCACTTGTTGGCATCTCTGTGGATCTAAATCTCTATTGGCACCAACATGTCACATCAATTGCAGAAGCGGCTGCTAAGAAATTAGGTTTCCTCTTCAGGGCTCGCAAATACTTTTCACCAGCTAATCTATATACTTTATATACTTCACAAATAAGACCAAACCTCGAATACTGCTCCCACATCTGGGGTGCTGCTGCCACTTCTACAATCGGTATCCTGGACTCCATTCAGAAGAGAGCTATACGTCTCATCGGTGACCCTACCCTCACCCAAAGGCTGCCATCCCTTGCCCACCGACGTGCCGTTGGTGACCTCTCTCTTTTTTATAGATATCTGCACGGGAATTGCTCAGAGGAGCTCTCTTCCATAGTTCCTCCACCTGCTGCCCCCAACAGATCTACCAGGGGAACAGAGCGAATGCACCCTTTTACTGTCCAGGTCACCAGACATAGAACATCTCGTTATTCCCGCTCTTTTGTCCCGAGGACTTCCAAGTTGTGGAATTCCTTGCCGGCACATGTTTTTCCTTCTCCCCCGAACCTCCAAACCTTCAGTCCAGAATTAACAAGTTGCCTCTTTCCTCCTTGTCGACACCCACGGTACGATAATATTTAAGCTGTAAGCCCTCATGGTGTGTTGTTGAAATAAAAAATAAAAATAAAAAAAAGTTAATTTTTTTTGCCATTTGGTGCAGACTTTTCCGTGGTCACTGTATATCGTAAAGCAGCCAGAATATTTTCAACTGGAGGAAATTGATAATATTCTAAACTAAATATATTTACTATGGGGATATATTTAACATTTTGATTTATCTAGACTGAAACACTTTATTATTAAACTTCCATAATCAGATTAAGAATATGTTGAGTAATGAATCATATTTATTAAGTGTGTGAATTACTAATAATTATAAGAAGCAAGGTTATATTTTAGCTATCCTATTATTTTGTCATTTTTAGACAGAATGGATCATCCTGTAGTACATGTTTCATGGAAAGATGCAACAAAATACTGTGAGCACTTTGGGAAAAGACTCCCCACAGAGGCAGAATGGGAAATGGCGTGTCGAGCAGGACTGAAACAAAAGCTGTATCCATGGGGTAATAAACTAAATCCCAAAGGTGAACACTGGTAAGATGTTATAAAACATTTTTATAGTATACTTAAGATATATCTTCAAATTAAATTAATGGCATCTGCTTAAAACTCTCATCAACCTTTTAAATACTCAAATGCACCATATTCAAAAATATACAATTACTTTCCAAAGTAAATCGGTCATAATTTTGAAAAAGTTGTTAAGACAAAGTACAACCAGAAGATCGAGTACAGCGACCTCGAGATGCAAATTAGGAGAAAGTGGAGGGCAAATAGTGTCCTATTTATACAACTTTGCCAGGAAAGTGACTTAATTATAACCAGTACACATTTTAAACAACCTCCAAGACTTCTACATATGTGGACTTCTAATGCAGATGGAAAGGTACGCAATCAGATAGACTTACTATGAACAGAAGATTCAGGAACACGATTCAGAATGCTAAGAGCTACCCTAGTACAAATATTTTCACGGACCACTCATTATTGGCCGCTACAGTGAAACTGAAATTGAAGAAATACAAAAAAACTTCAGACTCTACAATATATAGATGTAAGAAATCTGTTAGATCCAGCATTAAGAACAGAAATGCAGGAAGAGTTAGAATTAAGGTTGGGTCGCATTTCCCACACAATAAACGAGGATGATATCAAAACCACGTGGAGACAGATTTGAACATCCGTAGTATCAGTCGGTCAAGCTAAGCTGAAGAGCAACACAACCAAACACAAAGCTTGGATCACCGATGAAATCCTGAAATTAATGGACTGTCGTAGAACATATAAAAATAATAATCCTACCAGATACAAACTGGTGCAGTAAGAAATTAGGGCTAATTAGACTACCAAAGGAAGAGTGGTTAACGGAGAGGTGCAATGAAATAAAGCAGTTATAGCAATAAGTTCAGCACTACTCTTTTTATATGTACAAGGAAATCCGACAGACAACTAGCCAGTATAAAAAGACTAGCAACAGCATTCTCATGAATGAGCAGCAGCAAATTCTTAGTAGCACAGAAGAAAAACTACAGGAATGGAAAAAATATATTGAAAATCTCGTTGTGGACACTAGGAGTTTCTCGCATAATGTTACTCTAGATGACGTAATGGATATCACCAGGGCAGAGCTCATATTTGCTATATCACGTGTAAAAAGTGGAAAGGCACCAGACCAGACGGAGTACAGATAAAGGTTTTGAAAAGGTTGGAAGAAGATAGGGCTCTCACACTTCTATTAAGCTTGCTGAACTGCATATACAAGACCGGAGTAATCCCTAAAGATTGGTAAGTCAGCCTACGTTGCTATACCAAAGAAGTCTAACTGCAAGTATTGTAAAGATTACAGAACGATCAGTTTAATGAGCCATGTGTTAAAGTTGTTCCTGAAAATCTTTCCATTCCACAATATACATCAAATGCGAGGAAAACATAATAAATCTCAATTCGGTTTTAAAAGTGGTTTCGGTACAAGGGAAGCGTTGTTTGGCATCCAGGTTCTCATACAACGATGTCGAGATTTAAATGTTGATGTATATGCCTGTTTCGTAGATTACGAGAAAGCATTCGACACTGTTCAACACGATAAGTTAATAACTATACTGAACGATATAGGCCTGGATGGATGAGACATTCGGAAAGTAATAGCCAACTTGTACTAGAATCAGACAGCTGACATTAGATTTAACGTCCAGACATCTGAAGAAGTGCCTATTCTGAAAGGAGTCCGACAAGGCTGTGTGCTCTCCCTCCTTTTGTTTAATTTTTATGCAAAAAAAAAATTCAGAGAAGCCATCCAAGATAGAACAGAAGGTGTTCCTGCTGGCCGTTTAATTCTGAACAAAAGATATAAAATCCCCAACAGAGGGTATAGTTCCTAGTGGAGTTGTCATCAACAATTTCAAATATGCTGACAACACAGTCTTACTAGCAACATATAAAGATGATTTGCAGGCACTCTTATCAGCGGTAACAGACCATAGCCAACAAGCGGGTCTGTGCTTTAATATAAAGAAAACCAAATGGATAGTCGGATAGCAAAAATAAAAATATAGCTGACAACTAAACTGATATCAGCATAAAGGGAGGAATAGTGGAGAGAGTACAAACATACAAATATCTGGGTTGTTGGGTGAATAAAAGATGGGACTTTACTCAAGAAATCAAAAGCAGAATACAGCAAGCAAGAACATCATTTAACAACATGCAAAAAGTATTAACCAACAGAACTCTAAGAATTCCCTTAAGAATACACTTACTATGTTGCTATGTCTTCAGCATATTATTCCATGGGATGGAAGCATAGAGGATTGAGGTCTTCAAAATGTGGGCTTGAATGTTAAGGATATCGTGGATTGGCAGGGTGTGAATAAAGCGGTTCTACAGCCTATGAACAAAAAGAGAGATACTTAATACCATAAAAAGCAGAAAGTTGGAGTACTTTGCCCACATAATGAAAAATCCGAAATATGAATTGCTCCATTTAGTTATTTATGGAAAATAGATGGAAAGCGTGGTCCGGGTCGCCGAAGAACATCTTGGCTCAACAGGGTGCCCACGCATCTGGAAAACCGGGAAGTCAGGGAATTTGTAGAAAAAAAAATTGTCAAGGAAAGCAGGGAAAAATTGTGAAAATTGACTAAGAGTCAGAGAATTTTTGGCCGTGTCAGGGAAATAAATATCATTTGTTTCCATTTTATGATAAATAATTAAAGGACAGTGATAGGTGCATATTTGTATAAGTAGGGTTTTCGTTTATTTCTAATGAAAATTGTGTATGTTTTACAAATGTAATTTTGGGGAAGTGTGTTTTCTGCCATGAGGCGAAGACGTACTGTATCTATAGTAGTGTGTAACACATTTTGGGGGTAAATTGTAGAATATCAAAGTCAGAGAAATAGGTTTTGGCATGTCCTGGAAATAGGGGAAAAGTCAGGGAAATTGATATGCTGTTTTAAGTGGGAACCCTGCTCAAGAATATTTGACAATGGTACAGTGTAAACACCACGACACTGTTTAGCTCCGCTGCGGACAATGTGAAAATCATGCGACTGATCGCCAATGTTCTGGGAGGACACAGCACTTAAAGAAGAAGATAGTGTCCGAATGATCCCGATTGTCATGCCGTGTGGTTCCTAAGAGTCTGCTAGAGGACATTGAGACACTAAGCCTTGGAAAGCACTTTTATAAAGCTATGGAGAAAATGGTAATCTTTGCAACTGCCTAAGTTGTGCGGAGACAAATGAGCAACACGTTGTAATTCAAGGCCTAACGACTTGGAAAGTGCCCTATCTGAGCTCAATTCCTTTTGGTATCTGAGATACCTAGGCTTAGTGAATGTTTCCTTGAGGAAGTATGAAAGTCCTTCAGGCTAAGTCGTTATTAATAATAATGCAAAAATTGGAATCTTCCCCAATAATTCAAAAAGTGTATGTCTCACTAAATTTACTCACCATAAAAAAAACACAACTATTTTAATAAATCTCATGTGGTGTAATTTAAACTAAACAATTACTTTTTAGGGCAAATATATGGCAGGGCACATTTCCTAAAGAAAATACAGGAGAGGATGGCTTTGTTTTTACTTCACCTGTTGACCATTTTCCACCTAATAAGTTTGGTCTCTACAACATGGCTGGAAATGTTTGGGAGTGGACCCAGGATGACTGGAATGACAGCTCTGTAAGTTATTGTTCTTTCAAATGTATAAAAAAAGTTGAGAAAATTTAAATAATTTGAAAGTATTTATAAGTGTCACAAGAAATTTTAATGTCCATTTTTGTTATCAAAAAGTATGTAGTTGCTTTGGTGGAGAAAACAGTATACATACTGACATTAATTTATTGAAATTAGGCAATATCCGACATGACCAGTACCTGGATGTTTGGTGCTTAGGAATGGCAAGTATTTTTCCCGTGAGATGTATCTGGGTGAATGAGTCGAGTTCAACAGTTGTATAAAAAATATGTTTTTCCTTTGTTGATGAAAGAGGGATTGGTGAGACATTACCAAATTACAAGAATTCAGTGAAATAAATTGACTGTCTAATGATAGAAAGACAGAATCACCCCAAAAACCACAAAATAAGAACAGAGTTATGCAGTAGATGCATATTTCAACAATGAAGTTGTCTTCATCGGTATTTCTCGCTAACAATTAATGACAGCTACTGATGACGTGAAGTTCATTGTCAAAATTGTCACTGTTTATTGCTAACAGTTACAAGAGCTACTGATGAACACAACTCCATAGCGACAACTTTGTTGTTGAAATACGCATCTAGCACATAACTCTTTATTTTGTGGTTTTTGGGGTGATTCTGTTTTCTGTTTTAGTTTCCATCTGCAGTGTGGACACCTTATAATCTTCTCTCTCACCATCAATCATTTATTTAATAATTTACTGAACTACATCATCTTGGCTTTTCCATTTTTCACATCAGGGAATAGAGCAAGCGTGAAGAATTATATTGGTCTGTGTTCTATCTTGTTTTCTGAAACTGTTTGAAAAATTGATCCCAAGCATCTTTAACCACATATAACAGATTCTCTCATATGGCTTTACAACTGTTTAGTTTACAAATACTTACAGTTGAGAATTGTGTACAAGTGTATAGTTACCTACACTGATTTCTAAAAAGCGTAGAGTTGTGAGTTTGCTTATTGGGAAATTCTGTATCATGGGTATAAGTAGTTATTGTGCAGAGATTCCCAAATTCGTTACTTTTACTGAATGGATTAGGTTAGATTTAATGTGGGTGGGAACTTTCACCCATCAAATCCAGGTCTCAGCAGGAGTCAATCTTTTTTGAGGGTGAAAGTTGGTTTGACAGGTGTACTGCCATCTGTGTGAAGTGGTTTGCCCGTTTCGAAGCTCATTTTTCTGGACCCGACATCCATCAGTGTTTGACTTGAGGCGGTATGAAGGGCTCCCACTTTTGAGCAGCATCCACGCGGGGTCATTTGCCCGTTTCGATACTCACAGATGAGGCTTCAATCCACCCCTGGAGATCTTAGCTCTCCTCTGGGTTCATCTAGACCCGATACTCGCCAGTGTTTGCTTAAATTTCACCCAACCAATTAAGCTCCTGCAGGAGACGATGTTTTTGAGGGTGAAAGCTGGTTTGACAGGTGTACTGTCATTTGAATGGAGTCGCTCGCCCATTTCGAAGCTCACAGAAAGATAGCCTCTCTCTGAATTGGTCCAGACCCGACATCCATCAGTGTTTGACTTGACGCAGTATCATATGGAGTCCCACATTCAAGGGAGAACGTTTGCCCGTTTCGAAGCTCACAGAGGAGGCCTCATTTTTTCGATTGAAATCCGCCCCTAGAGATCTCAGCTCTTCTCCGGGTTTGTCTAGACACTGACACGCACCAGTGCTGGACACAAGGTGACATCCCACTGAGTCCCGCTCCCAAGCAAGGTATTTTGTCTGTTTTGAAGCACAGTGGGCGCCTCAATATCTGGGTTTATATCACTCCCTAGTGATCTCAACCCACTCCAGGTTCCTTTGGACCCAACACTTGCCAGCGCTTAACACAAGGGGTATCATTTGGAATCCCGTTCCCGAGTAACAACTAAGCGAGGTCAATCGTCCATTTCGAAGCCCACTAGTATTTGACGCTAGTTAGTCGCCTCTTAAGACGAGCAGGAGTTACCTAGGACCCATTCTTTTATTTCATCCCCGAACCCACAGGGGACGTTTTTACAGGGTAACCCAGTTAGGAACGTCTTTAACAAAAAGACAAGTAGTAGTTGTAGACTTGATTTTCTAAATCTTTATCATGGTTTACAAAGAAATCAAAATTTTCCTTTTGTTTTAAAGATGCAGAGTGAAATTCAAAATTTGTATTTTTTAAATTACTTTTGAATCTTTTGTCTTGGAAATATGGTGAAATTAAAAAAATGGCTGTTGAAGATTTTAAAATTAATATATTTTTTAAATAGAATATCCTGTATATATTTACTAATTTTGAAAGACATAACAAAACTTCTCGTGCACTGATGGCATAGATTTAGTTTCATCTACTAGGGTCGATACACTAAGTGAAAATTGCTACGGTCAGTTAAATTTGATGTTGCTAATTTTTGTTTTTCTTAGTCAAGTTAGGTTTATTCATATATTTTTTTTTATTCAACGGATCAACCATTTACAATAATAATAAGAACATCTAAAACTACATTAGTCTTAAATAACCTATCTCAATATGAGAACATAACAAAAAAGTAAAAACATAACCAGCATGACAATTCAATGAATAACACCTCTCAAAATGCCTCTAATTGAACGGTCAGAATCATTAAACATATCCAAGAGATCCGAATACTCATTTGCAGCTCTCGCTACTCTCGACATTGGACTGAAACTGCCATAATTGGTTCGATGGAAGGGAACCACGAAAACCTCCCTTGCTCTCGTGCGGTCCGGAATCCTTAGATTAATTTTATTCACTAATAATTTATGCAGAAAACAAACATCACTGACAATCCTTCTACCACTGAGTGACTGCAAGTGCAGCTGATTCCGCAAATAAGAAAAGTTAAGATCATTTCTCTGCAAGCCCATTCTGTAAGCACAAATTCTCAAGAATCTATTTTCTATGGCCTCAATCTGATTGATATAAATATTGTAATTCGGACTCCAGACTACAGAAGAGCATTCCAACAAAGAGCGAACCACACCACAATAGGCTTCTCAAGCTATTGCATGAAAAATCCAGAGTTGATCTATGAATAAATCCTAACATTTTATATGCTTTAGATACTATGTATTCTATGTGATCCTTAAAAGATAATTCCCTATCCAATACAATGCCCAAGTCTTTAATCATTTCCTTCCTCTGTAAAGTGTTAGAGCCTATGAAGTACACAAAGTTAATGGGAAACTGAGCTCTAGTGAATGTAATGCAGAAACACTTATCAACATTCAGAGTCAGAAGATTGTCACCACACCACCGAGCACAACGATTCAAGTCTTCCTGTAAAAGTAAAGCGTCCTGTCTGGAACGAGCAATCTTGAAAATTTTGATATCATCAGCAAACATCAAAATCTGACTATGCTTAAGTGAATGTATGACATCATTGATAAAAAGATTAAAGAGGACTGGGCCACAATGTGAACCCTGAGGAACTCCTGAAGAAACAGTAATACCATCAGAAATGAAGTTTCTGATCTTTACACTCTGGGACCTACCCGTAAGGAAGCTGCACACCCAAGACAACAAATTGGCATTAAAACCCAACAATGCAAGTTTTGACAATAATAAGGCGTGATTAACTTTATCAAACGCTTTGAAGAAATCTGTATACACCGAATCAACCTGTAACCTATCCTCCAAAGCTGAGACCAATATATTCTGGTAAAGAAGAAGGTTGGTTGTTGTCCTTTAAGAAAACCATGCTGCTGTTCGACGAAAACATGTCTGCATTCCCAAATTAGACAAAAAAGTCAAGTAGTTTAGGTATCTCTGACTGAATACAAACAGCTCTATAATTAGTAACCAAATGCCTTGGCCCCTGCTTATGCATTTCAGATGTTATGGATGTTTTTGACAACCAATTTATCTGCTTTGGTCAAATCAGACTTACTGACTCACAGCAGTACTACCAATTTACCGGTTTCTAATGGAGGTTCATTAGTTAGTGTCGATATGTTTCCCTCTTCACATTTCAAGGGTAGTCGTGATGTTTTAAATCATTCATTATTCTTGCATGTACTTTGTGAAACCGTTCCATACTAAATACAGATCTGGAAACTTCTTTGGCTTCACAAATGCTCGTTTTCTTCTCTATGACCAGTTTTGCCTTTTATAGCACCGTCAGACAGGAGAAAAAATGTCTCCTGCCTGGCAAGCACTTGTGAAGCCAAAGAAGAGCTCTCTACATCCGTCTTTTGATGTTTTTAGATTTATTTTATTTATTTATTTTCTCAAGCTTTAGCAAATTCCTTACTTCCGCATGCCCATACCTCATAGCTGTTTGTTTTATAGACAATTCTCCATTTAAGACTGATAGTGACTAGTTTTATCACGGATATTTTTAGGGGTATAGCAAAGTCTTGACATTCAGTGAATCATCTGAATTATTTAATATATGATCACTTGCACCATAGTCCAGGGTAAGACAGATATGGACATGGTGAGGTTGCGTTCAGGTCATGGTTATCAGCCATCTGTGAGGAGGCCTAGTGTAAAGTCACCCCATAGGCCTGCATCTCATTCTCAATCCAGGTCGGTTAAAAGGGATTCTAACTTGCAGCCACCTTCTAGACCTGCTATGCAAGGTGTAAGAATCAGTGCTCCATCTCATTCTAATGCTTAAATCAGTATTCCTCGCCAATCTGCTGGTGTGTCTCATCGATCTGCTTTATATGGATCTCCTGCTGAGATACAAAGTTCTGGATTAACCTCTGCAGGCACTTTTTCGTGCTGTTCTTGGGTTAAGAAAACTGTGTGACTGTAGAGTTGTGATGATGATATACCACAGAGGCCTCTCTATTTGTCCATAGACTGCAACTGTCAGTTAAGGAAGATGATCTTCGGTCTTATATTGAGTCAACTTTCCCTGTGAGAACCAAGGTGAATTTACAAATTATTTAAATTTAAAAGCTGCCAATGATCACCTGAAATAACAGATACCTATTTTCAACTTGATAGTACCCCAATTCAGCAGTAGTTCGGAATTGGTTAAAGGAAAATTTCGATAAAGATATATTGGAAGAAATACTTCTGTGATTGGCATTCAAGTCAGGTCAGGTCATTATCTAGTACCACTTCACTTCTTTAAATAGTACGGGATCCGGCTGCAAAATTAGTACATTAATAATCTAGATTATCAAGATTTAATTTTTAAGTATTTGTACAACTAGGAGAAGTCACTTTTCATCAGGTGCCAATTAAAAATTACCCGCCAGTATTATTAATTAAAATATAATTAATTTACTTTTAGAGAAACATTTCGTTAACATCTTACGGAAATAAAACCTACACAACTTCACAACAGTGTATTTAAAATATCTGAAACGTCATAGTTGCTGCTGATTGCTTAACCGCTACCTCTACGCAGCCAGGTGTAAACAGGTATAATTTTATTAAAACTTTTCGTTCTTAACGTACACTCATTTCATTTATACCACATTAAAGCTCATTTTTTTCTGTAGTTAATGATATAAAGGTGCCTATATAAAAAAAACCGCAAATCAAAGTTTCCTACCCTAAAAGATGCTAGGTATGAAAAATAAAGTGACAGAGAGTGATCGCGCGACGCTACTTGTTAGACAAGGATGCTCAATGCCAGCTGAACGTATTTTTTGAGCTATTGCGCATGCTCCAATAAATAGGGTTCTCAGTCAAGCAGCTGGGCAGAGGTTTATGTTTATTGTAAATTCTAACCACACTGTTTTGGTGCTCGTAATATGTATTACTTTAATTGTTTTTATCTAATAATCAATCTTATATTAATATAATTAATATTGTGGTAATATTACTATTGTTTATGCAAAGCTGAAATCGAAAAAATGTCTGAGTCTGAGTTGAGAACCCTATTTATCGGAGCATGCGCAATAGCTCAAAAAATACGTTCAGCTGGCATTGAGCATCCTTGTCTAACAAGTAGCGCCGCGCGATCACTCTCTGTCACTTTATTTTTCATACCTAGCATCTTTTAGGGTAGGAAACTTTGATTTGCGGTTTTTTTTATATAGGCACCTTTATATCATTAACTACAGAAAAAAATGAGCTTTAATGTGGTATAAATGAAATGAGTGTACGTTAAGAACGAAAAGTTTTAATAAAATTATACCTGTTTACACCTGGCTACGTAGAGGTAGCGGTTAAGCAATCAGCAGCAACTATGACGTTTCAGATATTTTAAATACACTGTTGTGAAGTTGTGTAGGTTTTATTTTCGTAAGATGTTAACGAAATGTTTCTCTAAAAGTAAATTAATTATATTTTAATTAATAATTGGCACCTGATGAAAAGTGACTTCTCCTAGTTGTAAAAATACTTAAAAATTAAATCTTGATAATCTAGATTATTAATGTACTAATTTAGCAGCCGGATCTTCGACTAAAAGAATGACATATCAAACTTATATAATTGACACTTGTGCCCCAATTAAACCACTTACTCTTGGAAAAGTTATTATTATAATAGAAAATAGATCAAATCATGTATCAGAGCAGATGGCAGTTTGATTAAAAATATTATTCGGCATATTTTTGTACTGTAAGTTTATTGGAAAAAATAACTCCTAAGTAAATAAAAAAATGTGATTGTAATTTTCTTATATTTTTTTAGTATAATTATTTTCGATTTTGGAATTATTTAGAATCAGTTTGGTTGTTAAAGTAAAAAAAAAAAAATTACTGCCTTGCATTTTCAGATGGACAGTGATTTTGTGGTCTTAAGTAGGCCTTGATGACCACTATTATTTAAGACCAGTTTCATTTAAATATGACAAAAAACAACATAATTTTGATGCTGTTACACGCTTTAAGTGAAACATAGTAGAGTTGTGCGCAGCTTCAAAAATTAGAATGGAACTCGAACTTGAACTGAACCTTCAGTTCAAAAAATTGTACGAGCTGGCCATGTTAAAGTAGTTCGAAATACGTAATTCTCCAAAATAGTTCAAAGTTTGTTGTTCAAAAACACTTCAACGTTATACATTATAGGCATTGAAATCTGCCAAAGATAGTTGTAAACCAGTAGTAGCCCTGATAAGTCGGTAGCGGCGCTTTTAACTCTATATCAGCCAGATTTGAGTCAGTAGTATAATTTGAGATTTCACTAATGCATATTTTTGACAGTTGGTGGGACACATTGAGACCTCACAGAGCCAGTTAACAATCACAGATTTATTTTTTATATATATTCTAGGATCCCTACGCCTTCTTTGGTTACAACATTATGATGGAAATGTTCAAAAGCAATTGGTAATGTAATTTTTTAGAACTTATCAATAATTACAGATTGTCTTCCGGAAATACTAGGTTAAACATGCTTTATTTCACAATGAGCCAAAACAAAATTAAATATTCTCAATCAATACACAGTTAACATTTCAAGTGGTTATTATATAACTATCATGCTCAACTTTAACCCCCTGAATCTAAAAGACTGTTGAAACTGCCTAGATAATACCAAACGACAAAAAGTATATATAATTGAGCTTAGCTATAGAAATCCAAAAAAGTTTTCAATATACCTTTTTGTGTTTTTGATTAAATGTTGACCCATCTTCACAACTAACATCAGCACCTAAAGGCATTTTCACCCAATCGACCTGCAAATTTTGTTGGACCTTTGCTTTTTGCAAAAAGAATAGATGTCTTCTACATGCCAAATATTGTATGCTACAATATACTAAAACGTATTTAGGGAAATGATATATTATGAACATTGAAGAATTTGGTTAGTTCAAACTTCGATTTTGAATTTTTAAGAAGTTCAAAGCTGTAGTGTGAACCTTAGACATACTACTTCAGAGGTTCGCAGCAAAATAGTTGCTTAGGTTCGTGCATAGTTCGGTTCGAGAAAAGCATGGGTTCACACCCCTCTAAAACATGCTGTTTATAACCAAGGCATTGACTTCTCAAAAATCTTTATTCAGTTTATACACACCTAACATTACCTACTTAGTTGTTTTCGTTAAGATGAACTTAATAACACAATCCAATTTTGCTGCACATGGTTACTCTGAATAATTACAATGTACTAATATTCACTAAAAAACTATCATTAAAGTAAATAAAGTACAAGTTAACCAAAACTCTTTATTAAATAAAACAATTCTGAAACACAAATATAATTAAGTAAAACTACATTTTTTATCTTCATTTGTAGGATGTTAAGGTGAAGAAAGGAGGTTCTTACTTATGCCATCACTCATATTGCTGGCGATATCGATGTGCAGCAAGATCCTACAATACCCAAGACAGTTCTGCAAGTAATTTAGGTTTCCGATGTGCTGCTGGTGTGGAAAAAATCGATATACATAATGATACTTAATTGTTAAATGTTATAAGTTGTTGATATTATATTGCTATAAAATATGTAATTTAATTGGTGGGGTGAACTTGCATGATATTTGTTTTGACAACTATGTTCTGGATTTTTTTTTTAATTACGGAAGTACTAGATTGTTGAATGCTAATAAAAGTCATACAAGTACACCCTGTAATAATTTATTTTCAAAATGTAATATATGTACTTAACTATATTCCTGCCACAATGTCTTCCAAAAATAGATTAGAATTGTTTATGAAGAGTTTGTAATAGTTTTAGATGTAAAATGTATCGAATAAAATGTTTATATGACTATGGATTTTTATAAAGAAACAATTACAAAATCATCTTAATTTCACAGTGGTTTGGGGAACTCTACTGGAATGTGACAATATATAATTATAAAATGTTTTAATAAAGTTTAACCAAAACAAGATTATAACAAATAAACTGCAATAGAATGTACTAGAAAATCAGTATTGTTACTTTTATTTTATAAAGAAAAAAACTATGAATCTCTTAAGAACATTTTTTACAACCACAAAATCTGTATAAAAATGTTTCACTTGAAACGGGTTAAAAGAAATATTTTTTGTGTTGCAGTATCTTATTATTGCTTGTTATTTAATCTATAAGATGCAAAGTTTAACTGTAATGAACATATTTTAACAGTTCGTAAGTGTTGTAATCTCTGACCAACTATATACAAGATAACGAATAGAATAACTTTATTTTTGCCCAACATATTTCAGTAAAAGAAGCCAACGACTAAAATATCTAATCCATGTATCAAATACCCGCTGCATGCAGATATAACCGGATTACAGTATTATTATTATGGCAAAATAATCTGACGCATTTCCAGAGGTCAATGCCTAGTGAGTGGTTGCGTTAGAGAGGGACAGATATCATGTTTTCAATTTCCAGCATGAATTAACCATGCAAGGATTTTATCGAAGCGGGAATTTCAAACTGGGTTTATAACACAACAAACTTTAAATCACGCATTTCTCTTCTTATGAATTGTACTTGTTGTACTGTTACTGAATATAATTTGTTATGTTATTGTGTCAATGTAATAAAAGCAATGGCTACAAACATTCATTGCATTAAAATAAATTTATACCAGGTGAAGGTTGACCAGAGATCCTTGATTTCACTAGGCACAAGTAATAAAAATATGACAATTTAAGCCAACAACCTATATCAAAGAGCCTCAGTGGTAAGAAAGTGTGCCTCTGAACCGAAGGGTACCAGCTTCAATCCCAGCGTTCTCCTTTCAGTTTTTCCGTACATACTGTAACAATAACATCAACCGAGGTTCTGGCATTGTATTTAAGCAAGTTGAATGTCTGCACATTCCGCCCTTCGTAGGCGGCGTAAGGCCGTCGGTCCCATATCCATGTGATCTTGGGCAGGTTAAAGATCCCTACCCTACTTACAGAAAGGCAGAGGTTCCGCAACATTTTCATGATAGTGAGGTGAAACTGCTGCCTGATGTCGCCGATTGGCCATAGTCGCAGAAGTAGACCGACGTTAAGGAAGGAAAGAGCAAAAAAAACTATATCAAATAGTGCACCTTTTTCAAGATGTAGCCCTAAAACAGTTTTTGGGTGATTTTCATTTATTTTTTTAATTCATGACAAGTTTCAAACCTGCAAAAAATGTCTTATAAGTATCACAAGTTAGAGCCGCAAGAACCAATAGTAAGGGTCTGTTAAAATTTTCATGGGTTTATAAAAACGTTTGCATGTATGTGATTTTTTTTTTTTTTTACTTAAAGTCAGCCTACTTTCACGACTATGGCCAATCACCGACGCCACAGAACAGTTTCACCTCACTATCCTGAAAATTTAGCCGAACCCCTGTCTTTCTGTAAGCAGGGTGGACACGGCACCGACGGCTTTACGCCCCCTCCGAAGGGCAGAACGTGCAGATATTCAACTTGCTCAAATACAATGCCAAAACCTCAGTTGATGTCAATTTATTACAGTTTGTACTGAAAAAGTGAAAGGGAAACTCTGCGAAAGAGTGATAACTTAACAAGTAATTAACTAATTTAGGCACTATCTTTTGTAAATCTCTTCGATGAGTTCGTTATCGAGCTCAATCGGACCAGTTTTCCTCAAAATACAGTATACTATAGATTATTCGTATGGGGCTTATCCGTGCTGAAAAATTGATCAAGATATCAAATCAGGAACAGATCAAAATTTTAACTTTTTTTAGTTTCCTCTCGCACAAATGTAATAAATATCCCTAATAAAAATCAACGACCATCTAAGTACGGGTCTGTCTATTATAATGACTACATTGCAAAAATCATGAGGAAAGTAAAACTGTAAAATTCGTTAGAATCTGTAGTTAGTGTAGTAGTATGTATATGCACAATAAACTGTCACGGGTTGCTAATTCTGTTATGATGAATTCATATTTATCTGCGAATGTGCCACTGTCCCTACAATAGGAACGCCGAGAAAGATTCATATCCAGGAATGCTTATGTTAAAGTCATAAATTTTAATTGCCCCTATCTTTTTACACTTGATCTCATTCGAAATTGCATGTGCGGCACGGCAGAAAGGGACAAGATAAACTTTTCTTGAGAAAGACATAACTGTATGCACTTTCTTTTGAATTTATGTAGGTTACCGAAATTACTTAGTTGATCAGTTGATTTGCGATCGCAAAGCGAGTTTGTGTGTTCACGGTCTATTTTATATTAAAGAATCTGAACGCCACGCCGCCAATTTATTTTGTACAACCTCAGGTGTCAAATTATTAATTCCAAGAAAGTGACGCCGGGCTCTTTTTGGAACTCTGTCTCAACAAATATCACACCGATTGTACACATCCGTCTTCTGAGTTACCTCTAGTCTCAGAATAGACTACTATATATGAATATAAGAAAAATTTGGCAGTTAATAAAAATAGCAAAATATAAGAAATAACAAAAACAATTAATATAGATATATCTAGTACTCATTGAAAATAGTTGTGAGACCAAAGTGAGGTATCTGAGCTTAATGAATTATCCTCTCTGCAGTTTTACCAAACGCTTTTGTTATTTTTTACTTAAATAAAATGCTTCACCAAGAAGAGCCGAGCGAAAATTAACTTTGTTTCATATTAACACGTTTGTTCACAGTTTAGTTAAAAAACATATGGGTTTGTTAAGCCCTACCTAAAACATTTTTAGAAATATGCTGTAGACAAATATTGGCTGTGTTGAAAGCTACGTATTTGTTATCTAAAATACAGTTGATCGAAGTTTGCAATCTTTGCAACCAGAAATGCAAACCGATTAGAGCTTATAATATATACTGCAGAAAAAAAAACAACTAAAATTAAAGAAAAGGAGATACATATTAATTATTGTTAATAATTAATTCAGATTTTTTATACCCTTACTTCATTTAATATTTAACACCTCATCCAAAGCCACTTAACTCTAAGTGCAAAAAGAGTTGTAATCAAATATGACTAAATGCTTCCAACGTTAAACAACATTACTGTTGCATTCTTAACTTTTATCAACAAAGAATATATCATCTGTAATAAAATCTTAAAATATCACACACATAAGTTTGAGCTGTAAAGAATCAATGAATGTAATTTAGCTTAAAAATAGACAAAAATGTGATGCTTAACCTAACACACACTAGTTAAAGCCGAAATATTGGCACAGCTTTGCACCTTAATGGATGCTAAACTTTGCAACGTTGTATGTTCCAGTCTTGATACTTGTTAGCATCTGATGCAATCCTCGGCGAATGTATTCTAACAATGATTTAGGTATGGGTACAAACCTATACACTAAGAAACTACCAATTGATATTAGAGTTATTCGGTAAGTGAGCAGGAAGACTTTAGAGGCCACAGAAGGAGGAGGAACTGAAAGGATGGTCTTCACATGAGCGCTCTGATCATTAGCCCAGAAACGGGTTATACCAGGAACATGACCCATGCCTACCACACCTACAACTTTCAAAGGTTCATGTTCTGTTGGTGTACTGGAACGACCTGAAAAATAATTTTAAAAGATGTATGTAATTTAAAACACCGAAAGAAGTGCGAATTATTTAAGAATGTTCCCAAATCACCCTTAGCGTTTTCATTTATCGCTTTAAACAAAAAATGATGAATACAAAGTTATTTAATTTATTTAAAATTATCGCTTCAACCTTTATTATGATTAGAGAACAAAAATAAATATTCATCATCGAAAATGGCTTTATTGTTTTTCAAAATATTCTCCATGAAGATCAATACACTTTTGCATGTGTGTAAACAAATTTTCTAAGCACTGTTTCCACTTTGATTGAGGTGTCTCCAAAACATCCATTTTGAATGCATCAACCGCTTCTTCGGATGTTGAAAAACGTTGACCTCGCAATCCAGTCCACTGCTCCTTACTTTCGGGCCCATACGCATAGATCCACGATTCGTCACCTGTTACAATGTCATGCACATGTTTTAAAGCACAACGATTGAATTTTTCGAGCACTTCTTGCGACCAATTGACACGAGTTTGTTTTTGCGTGATTGTCAAATTATGTGGGACCAAACACAAACAATTTTTTTGCGGCCAAGTGTTTATGCAATATTGAATGTTATGCTGGTCCACCAGTATCCAAGGATACCTCAATCTTACGATAAGTCACATAACTATCTTGCAGTATCAGTTCACACACCGCATTAATCTTTTTCTGAACAACAATCAATTGTGGACGACCTTCACGAAATTCGTTCTTGAGCGAAATACGGTCATGATTGAATTCGGTAAACCATCGATAAACACTGGTCCTTGATGGTGCTTCATCCCCAAAAATCGAATTAAATTCATCAATGTTAAGTTAATTCAGGTCAAAATTTTTAAAAATAATCGCACGAAAATGTTCAACATTTCCTTCCATTTTTTGTCAGGTTGAAGTGGCAAAATAATTGTAACAGAACTGTAAAAACAGGTATGCCTCAAAGATATGTATTTAGTAGTAGTAGTAGTAGCAATGGTGGGGAGGCTAATGCCAAAGAAGTAGGCCACAATGGGCACTTTTTGCCAACCCCAGCAACCATGCTCTACTCCTCCTTGGTTCCGTCGCCAAACCGCCTCAACCTCTAAATGAAGGCCGTGACGGTCTTCAATTGGACGGTACTTACCTGATTCTTCTGCAGAGTCCCCGAACCGAACAATTCCGCTCGAAGACTCCCAAAAGCCTCGCATTCACACAGGTAGTGGTAAGACGTTTCTTCATCCTCGCCGCATTCCTGGCAAATGGGATCCCTCTCTACGCCTATCAATGTGAGGTGTCTTCTAAGGGTGCAGTGGCCTGTCAGCACCCCAAGGATGCGGCGAAACGTAGGTCGACTCCTACCGAGTAGGTTAGGTTAGGTTAGGTTGGGTTAGGTTTAAATGTGAGTGGGCCATGCCGGTCCCTCCACCGCAACCATAAGGTCTATTGTGGCTCACACCTAATGGCCTATATTTCACCCAAAAAAGCCAGCCTCCTGCAGAGGTCGATAATCTTTGTGGGCGAAAGTTGATCCAGATCTTCCGGAGCAAGCTTTGTCTTGTCAAAGAGCAGGTATCTAGTCCTGTCCGCCGCCGGACAGGAACACAGTACGTGCTCTGCTGTCTCGTCACTCTCCATACACAGGCGGCACTCAGTTTCCTGACCGACTCCAATTCGGTGCATGTGGTGACGCAAGCGACAGTGTCCTGTATACAAGCCGACTAGAGTACTCAGTTACTGAGTAACCAGACAGCTTTATCTCTGTCCGGCCCCTCCACGAAGTCCCTCGCCTGCCTACAGCCACCAACCGACCCCCAGTGTGTCTCCATGGCTTCCTCAGTCCACCTGTCTAAGGCGACAGAGACTGTCTTCCTACTTATGCCTATCGCAGGCTCTGGGCCACAGAACGGCCGCCGGGAACCAAGCCTTGCAAGATCATTCGCCACCTTATTCCCCGCTACGCCACAGTGTCCCAGAACCCACAGCAGCTGCACCTCCTTTGTCCTGGCTAGTCGTTTAAGGGCGTCAGCGCACTCCTGAACCAGTGTTGACCTAAATCTGGTCGGGCAGACTGCCCGGAGGACCGCCTGGCTATCCAAGCAAAAGTATACACATTTCTCTGGGCTCATCCTCACATCCTGTCGATTGGCTACAGACAGGATAGCGTACACCTCCGTTTCGAATGCCGTGGTATATGCGCCCAGAGCATAACTCTCGCGCACCCCCAGGCTGTCGATGTATATTCCTGCCCCCGGGGATTGTTGATCCTCCAGCCGCGATCCGTCGGTAAAACAGACCAGGCTTGAGCGCTGGAATGTAACCACATTTTCTCTCCACTGATATCTACTGGGGATTCTGAGGGTATATGGCCTAGTCAACCTAACATCGTCCTCTGTTTTCCGTACCTTGATGGTGGAAATCGGAATTTCCTTTTCAACCTCCTTGGCTACTCTTGCATGTCCTATTATTGTTCCCTCTCCGCACCAGTTTCCAGAGTCTCACATTCTAAGATGCGAAGCCATAGCCTCCGTTCTGATACAGATGGGAAGCGGTGGCAGCATCAGCAAGACCTCTAGCGTGGCTGAGGGTATCGTCCTCATAGCGCCTGTGATACCCAGGATTGCCAGCCTTTGGAGTTTGTCCAGCTTCCTGGTAGTAGTTTGGTTCACACCACACCACCAGACCAACGCCCCATAGAGGATCCTCCGCCTGACGATCGCAGTGTAAATCCAATGAAGTATCTGTACTTAGACCAGTATTGTATTTATTATATATACAAAACTTGTCACTGGCTAAACTGAAAGCCAAATATGTAACCTTCACGGATGATACTGCACTGGTGTATTCTCATTATTGTCAAGATACATTAGAAAGGATGGCAAATAGCAACCTGCAGCCGTACTATTGTTGGTTGTTGACCAACAATTTAAAGTTTAACAGTAATAAAACTGTATATATAATGTTTGCACAAAATGGCAAATGCATAGAGGACATAAATGTTAAAATAAGCAATCAAGTATTAAAACATGCAAGAAGCTATAAATACCTTGGAATTATAGTTTATAACCAGTTGAGCTTTAAAGAACATCTGATTAACATAAGAAAAAATGTCTAGTTACACAGGTGCTTTTAGGCGGTGTGAATATTACTTATCAGCATCGATATTTAATGAAATTGACTTTTCTAATAATATAAAACGTTATATTACTCGAGTTTTAACAACAAAAAATGTCAATTTTCACAAAATATACATCTCCTACTCACTGGAGCAAAACCATACGAACCATTCATTTGTCGGGTGCTAACTGTATACCAAATTTGAAAACGATATCTCACTTCGTTCTAAAGTTATCGTGGCTACTAACAGACATACAGACAAAGAAATTTTCTTTGCCAAATCATGTTTTCTATATGACAACTTTTACAATGTTTAAGCGAAAAAAAAAATCCCATTTCTGTCACCAATATCATACTTATACACGTATTGACAATGTGGAAGTAAAATAATGAACCTTTCATTGCATCTTCTAAATGCATCCATATGTTACTATTAAAAAGGACGTACAGCAGTTATTTCTCGTCTGTACCAGGATTTTTTTCAGTAATAATGTTAACTCAAAACAAACTACTATATATTATCTCTATCTGAGTTTAACAAGTTACGCTGGAATTGCGATAATTAACAAAACTGGGTAGATAATTCGATAACTTAAGATTAATGACTGTTTATTTTTTAGCCACTTAACATCAGTCACTTAACATAATAACATTACGATATGATAAACATTTATATAGGTAGATAAAAAATAATTACCCTCATGTGTAGTCCTCACTTTGGATCTAGCAGCTGTGTGAAGTGAATGTGTTAAATAAATATCTCTCTCATCAAGAAAAACTTTCCTTAAAGCTGGAAATTCTCCAGACATTTCTGTCAGAAATTGTTCCAGTATATCGCGCTGCTTGCACTTCTCTATATCTTCGGGCCTAAAAATAGTTGTCATAGAAAAACAGAAAAGAAAATGGCAAATCAGTCATTTTTCTCAATAAGCATCATTTTTGTGTTAACAAAATATTTCAATGAAATTACTTTCTTTCCCCAGTAATGTTCAGCTAAATCTGATAATGAATTTTTAATTATTATTCTAGTGGTCTGAGCCAAAAATGAAAACCAAGTTTTTCAAAGAAATGCACAAAATATGACATGTGCTACAAGTCCGAATGCAGCAAATGCGTTATGGTAGCGAATTTTTCAAAAAGCTTTCAAATCTTCAGAGACGTCAATTTTAGTACATAGTAAAAAAAAGTCGCCTTAAGTGCAACAGGTATACTAAATTTCATCACAATAGCTTTATATTTTTGTAGATACACCTTGGCTGGTCCGATTGAACTGGCTAACAAACTAGTCAAAGAGATTTATTAAAAGACATACTAAGTTTCGTCAAAATTGGTTAATTACTTTATCGCTCATATATATACAGGTGTCCCACAACGAACGCCTTCTCGGAAACTAGACTTTGGAAAATTTTGAAAATTTGGTAGCTTACTGAAGTCGATAGGGGCAACTCTGCTAAAATATTTACAAGATGGTGGCACTTTCGGTTATACAGGGTGTTAATGTTAACTTGCTTCTTTTAAATAATACACCCTATACATTATTGTATTTTTAGATAAGACGCGAAATTTTAGACACATTTTATGCATAATGTCCTATACCTAAATCCAGCCGTTTTTGACATCTCAAATTTTATGTCAAAAATGATGTTTGCAGGCCTAAACAGAACTGTCAATTTCTCCTTCTAGAAGGAAACTAAATCGAATTAAATGATAAAGGCTTTCATATAGGAAAAATTGACAATTATGTTTAGGCCTGCAAACGTCATTTTTGACAAAAAATTTGAGATATGTCAAAAACGGCTGGACTTAGGTATCGGACATTATGCATAAAATGTGTCTAAAATTTCACGTGTTCTCTAAAAAAGTTCGGGATGCAGCAAGTGTGTTATGGTAGCGAATTTAATTAACTTAATTTTCTATAAACCTAGAAAGTTCAATTTTGGTATGTCATAAGGTCTTTCCCAAGGCAACATATCCACCAAATTTCATCAAAATAGCTTTGTAATTTTCGGATATAAAATTTTTTTTTAGAAAGAAAACCCAAAATTTTCCCGGAAAACCTTGCCGGATATTCCTGGCTAACGAACTCATCCAAGCCATTAATTAAAAAAAGGTACCTACCGAGTTTCATCAAAATCGGTTAATTACTTTTTGAGTTATCGGTTTTATATATATATATATATATATATATATATATATATATATATATATATATATATATATATATTCGTGATACTAAGATGCAGCGTGTTGAAGTTGTTACGCTTAAAGCGATTTTGCTGAATTATCTGTAAACGGCTAAGATTTTTAAAATTTGTGCATGAGTAAATATTAACAGCATATAAAGAAAAAAGTTCGGGACGCAGCAAGTGCGTTATGGTAGAGAATTTCAATTTTCTATAAACTTAGAAAGTTGAATTTTGGTATGTAGTAAGGTCTTTCCCAAGGCAACATATCCACCAAATTTCATTAAAATACCCTTGTAATTTTCGGAGAAATTTTTTTTTCCGAAAGTAAACTCAAAATTTTCCCGGAAAACCTTCTCCGATTTTCCTGGCTAACTAGCTCATCCAAGCCATTAATAAAAGAAAGGTACTTGTCGAGTTTTATCAAAATCGGTTACTTATTTTTTGAGTTATCAGTTGGATATATATATATATATATATATATATATATATATATATATATATATATATATATATATATATATATATATATATATATATATATATATATATATATATATATATATATATATATATATATATATATATATATAAAAACATATAAAAATTGAAACTGACCCCGGATATGGGTTCTCGGGATTCTAGTTCGCAAAGTCTCACCATCGATACCTCTCTATTCATCAATTTATTATGTAAAGTACTGGCGAGCGTGGGGCATTCGGGATTATAATTTAGAAAAAAATATGTTAAAAGTCAAAATTCCTGAAATTTTCCAACGGTTTTAAACAATTCAACGATTAATACAAAAATAAGGTCTCCTGGTAGAAATTCCATAGGATGTACAATTTTTGAGAAAAATGGAGTTAAAATGGTTTGTTCACTAAAGACGCACAAGTATTAATTTAGATTTTTAAACTGAAAGTTTATGTGACTATGGATACCCCAAAAGTTGTCAACAGCAGTTTGAAATGTCATAACTTGTCAAACAATATTATTTTTTGTTTCGGTTAATCGACATGTCTTATGATCAGTATAGTTTAAATGAATTGGCTGACATGCATTTAGTATATGGAGAATGTAGATGCAATTCTTTGGAGTCTGCAAGGTGATATGCTCAAAAGTTTCCAGATCGACCCGTTCCTTACCACAGTACTTTTGCTAAAATTGACCAAAGGTTTAGATGAAAGGGTACCTTTCTACCTTATACCACTGAGCATGCTCGTCCACGATCAGCAAGGCCTGCAGATATGGAAGAAGCTGTTTTAAACACGGTTGAAGAAAATCCACATACAAGCATAAGGATTGCTGCTGAAATGAATGTTTCAAAGTCTACAGTCCACAACATAAAATAACAGCAGCTACGGCCCTACCATCTAACTCGAGTACACGAACTTTTGCCCCAAGATAACAGTGCCAGAATAAGTTTATGTGATTGGATCAGGAACAAACAGAAAGAAAATAATACCTTCTGCAACACACTTTTATTTACTGACCAATCCTGTTTCACAAAAAATGGAGTACTAAATTTACCTAACAGCCATGAATGGAGTGACACTAATCCAAAAGCAACCGTTGTGTCTCATTCCCAATATCAATTTTGCATCAATCTGTGGGCTGGAATTGTCGGTAACCATTTGTTAGGACCCGTTGAGCTACCTCCACGCTTAAATGGGGTTCAGTATCTAATTTATTTTAGTTTTGGAAATACATTGCCTAGTCTATTAGAAGATTTGTATTTGAATGTAAAGAGAGATATGTGCTTTATGCATGATGGTGCACCACCACATTATGCTCAACCCGTGCGGCAATTTCTTAATAACCAGTTTGATGGGCACTGGATTGGTCATGGCCAAGATGCACCTGTAAATTGGCCTGTCAGATCCTCGACTTCAATATTTTAGATTTTTATTTCTGGGGATTTATGAAAAGTACAGTTTATGCGGCACCAGTACAAACTCGGCAGGGACTATGGGCACGAATTGTGGAAGCATCAAATCTGGTTAGACAAGATATTGGAGTTTTGTTTAGAGCAAGACAATTTTTTCTCGACATATAGCTTTGTGTATAGAAGTAAATGGGGCACAATTTAAGCATCTGCTATAGTGTTTAATAAATTTCTTAATTTAATAAATGTTCTTTTCCATTTCTGTTCAATATTTTATATTAATCCATTGTATCCACAAACTTAAGTAAACATGTGGCTTATTCTCTTTTATTTAATAAAACTATCTGCAATTTATTGTTTGACAATTGGGAACAATGGGAACAATCGTCCTATTGTCAAGCTTACTTTCAATTTTAATATTTCAAGAAAGATAGAAAATGTAACAGGTGTGTAAGGGGGCAATATTGGAAGAGTCTAATTTTTTTATAAAGTTGCAATAGAATTAACTTTGTAGGAGAAGGATGCAAAAGGTAAAAATAATATTAATATGGATGTAGGTGGTAAGCGACAGTAGTCAGTTTGTCTAAAACTGACTTGTGCTAAACTGCAGAATGACCGCAATTTTAAATAATGATCATTCAAAAATTGCAATCAATTCGGGTTCCACCTGCTTCCGATGATTCCAAATATAATAGTGCTGCAAATTGAATCATAACTTCCACATAGCTGTGATAATTTAATCTCATTTTACCTCAGAAAACATTCTCATGGAATTAATTTAGGGTCCAATGCTTGACCACAAAGGAAATATTTGTATTCCTGTACCTATAAACTACTGAAATGATATATTACTTGATTTTTACTAGTAAAGAATGGTCACGTCCCCCTGAAGCGATGTTACCCAAAAACAATTCGAAGCATTCCTTTGTCGGGTGCTAACTGTATACTAAATTTAGGGATATTATCTCAATTCGTTCGAAAGTTATTGTGCTTACTAACTACTAACAGCCGAGTAACTAACTAACCGACGTGCAGGCTGACAGACTAACCGACAGACAAAAAAATTGTTGTTTCAGAATCAAGTTTTATATATAATAACATAATAATAACACCACAGTAGACAAACTCTACACCCGGAAGTCCTAGACTTTGTGTGGGAGGAGCTCACACATATAGACAAAGGACAACACTCATCAGAAGCCGGCCTTTCCACATTCAAGTGAAAAAAGCCGACTCTCTGAATTCGAGCCTCGAACCCGCGACCTCCTAGTTCAATTCTAGAGTTTACTCACCTCGCGAACTGAGCTATTGGGTTATATGTTGACACTTTTTACGCAGTTTCAGCAACAAGAAAAATTGAAATTCCATTGTCACTGATATTTCACCCCCACACATTCTAACCCTAATTTAATTTCAGCACAGAATACCAGATTTTTGATGAAATTGAAAGTTTTCTAATAAAAAAAACCCTAATAGTGCTGCAAATTGAATCATAACTTCCACATAACTGTAAGAATTTAGTCTCATCAGAAAGACATTCTCATGAAATTACTCGATTTTTACTAGTAAAGAATGGTCACTCCCCCCGAAGCAATGTTACCCAAAAAGAATTCGAAGCGTTCCTTTGTCGGTTGCTAACTGTATACCAAATTTGAGGATAATATATCAACTTGTTCAAAGGTTATTGCGCTTACTAACAGACAGACGTACAGGCCGACAGACAACAAAATTTTCGTTCCAAAAACAAGTTTTCTATATGTTTTGAGACTTTTTACACCGTTTTAGCAAACCAAAATTTGAAATTGCTGTCACCGATATTCCGCCCCCACACATTCTACCCCTAATTTAATTTCAGCGCAGAATACCAGATTTTTGATGAAATTGAAAGATTTCTAATGAACAAACCCTAAAACGTTATATTACTAGAGTTTTAAGAACGTCAATTTTCACCAAATCATCCCCCTCCCCATTCATCCCATACCCCACGAGCGATTTTCCAAAAAAAAATCAAAACCGTTCATTTGTCGTGTGTGAACAGTATACCAAATCTGAAGACGATATTTCAATTCGTTCTAAAGCTATCGTAGCTACTAACAGACAGTCATACTGACATACAGACCGATAGACAAAAAAAAATTTTTGCCCAAATGTTTTTTCTATGTTTTGAGAATTTAGTAATCTGCCAGATAAATATTTTCCGCAAATCAAAATATCAGTTAATATATATATATATATATATATATATATATATATATATATATATATATATATATATATATATATATATATATATATATATATATATATATATATATATATATATATATATATATATATAATAAAACTACATTAGAACGTCATTATAGTATTCATTATGGGTAAACCTCTGTGTACAAATTAAATGTGATTACATAAAAAAATGCAAAAATAGAATAAACATAGTTTCATTATAATTAAAGTAACGTGTCAGTGTCAATACTATAGTCGGTTATTCAATTACGAATATAAAAAAGTACTCACTAGTATACTAAATTGTTATAAATAATATATTTTTCCTATATTAAGTAAAATATTTATGATAGTAAAAGTTAAATATATAGAGGGTGTTTCAATATTTTGTAACTCTCCAACCATTAGTAGAAAACGCTACATCCTATGTCAAAAACTCCACCCATTTCATTGTCCTTCTCCAAGACAACGCCATTTTTAAAAACAACGTCCTAGTTAGCTTTCTAGTTTCTTTGTTCTTTGCCTAAAAGTGGCCAATTTTGATGTTTCAAATCGCGACTTTGGCATTTTAAGAGGAAAAGCTATAAAATTTTCAAAGTAATTTTTCTGGCATTTCTTGACCTTTTTTCCCCTCAAAAAAAACTCTATCTATATTTGTAATATACAATAGATTTTGTTATCCACACAAAATATTTTGTTTTTGTGCTTTTTTCTGGTATCAGTGGTACCCATTTTTTCTTTTCCTTAAATGCCTGTAACTCTTTTTTTCTTTTAACCTACAAATCTAAATTTTGTTACATAGTTGACTTTTATGGTGTAAACCTACGTACCAAATTTGACTGCCCTAACTTTGTTATTTCCAGATATAAAAAATTTCTGAAAGATAACACAAAATTTTCTGCGCCGATTTTCCTGGCTAACGAACTTATCCCAGCCATTTTCAAAAGAAAAGTACTCACCAAATTTGATGGAAACCGGCCTATATCTTGTAACGTAGAAATATAAATTTTGGTATATAGTTTCCCTTTAATATCGTAAACTTACATACCAAATTTGGTTACCATAGCTTTTTTATTTTTTGAGATGAAAATTTTTTCCGAAAGAAAACCCAAAATTTTCCCGGAAAACCTGGTTCGATTTTCCTGACTGACGAACTTATTCAAGCCACTTACAGAAAGAAAGTACATGCCAAATTTTATCAAAATCGGACAGTTATTTTTTGAGTTAACGGTGTAATACATACATACATACATACATACATACATACATACATATATATATATATATATATATATATATATATATATATATATATATATATATATATATATATATATATATATATATATATATATATATTAGAGGTGTGCGAGACTTCGAAATTTCGAACCGAACTCAAACCGAACCTTCAGTTTGAAAATATGTTCTCACTAGCTACCTTGAAGTAGTTCGAAGTTGGAAATATATAATTCTCCAAAATAGTTCGAACTTCGTTGCTCAAAAATACTTCGAAATTTAACTTTACAGGCATTGAATGCTGCCAAAGGTAGCGAAGTTGCGGCCCCGTTAACTCGGTAGCGGCACTGTAAACTCATTATCGGTCTCATTGAGTCGATTGTGTAATTTTAGGATATTTCATTCATGCATATTTTTTACAGTTGGTGGGCACACTGAGACACGACGGAGCCATTTAGCAGTCACAGATTTTTTTTATATATCCTAGCCTCCCAACACCTTTTTCAGTAACAACATTATGATGGCGGTGTTCGAAGGCGATCCGTAATGTAAATTTTCTGAATTTATGAGGATAATTGCAGATTGCTTTTGGAAAACACTGGTTTCGACATGCTTTATTTCACAATGAACCAAAACTGTTAAATATTCACAACCAGGAGACAGTTCCAATTTTAAATGGTTATTTTATACCTATCATGCTCACTTTGAAGTGAGCTTTGAACCCTCTCAATATGTTTGCTAAAATTGCCTAGCCAATACCAAACAACAACAACATATTTATCATTGAGCTTATCTAGAAATCTAAAAAAGTTTAAAATATTTTTTGTTTTTGCATTTTTTATTTAACCTTGAACCATCTCCACAAGGATCAGCACCGGAAGGCATTTTCACCCAATCAACCTGCAAATTTGTTGAACTCTTTTACACATCAAATATTGTGTGCTACAATATTCCTACATTTTGTAATTAAGGAAATGATATATGAACACTGAAAAATTTTTAATAGTTCAATGTTCGATTTTTCATTTCTAAGAAGTTCGACTGTGAACCTTAGACATACTATTTCAGAGGTTCGAAGTTCGAGGCAACATATTTGCTTGGGTTCGTTCATTGTTCTGATTCGAACAAAACATGGGTTCGCACACTCTAAAATATATATATATATATATATATATATATATATATATATATATATATATATATATATATATATATATATAATTTAAAATGACCCCAGATATGGGTTCTAGGGTTCCTAGTTTACGCTCATTTGAAGAAATTTTTTCAAAATTCAAAAGTCGGGATCTCCCACCTAGTGAATTTTTTATAATAAAATGCACTAAAATAAAGACAAAATATGTAAAATGTAATCTTACGTAATGGTATTATCACTAGTAATGAGATGCCAGCCCAATTTAAAATAGTGGAACCAACTTAATGTACCCAGAGCCCTTTTCATTGTGATACTAAATGGTCTATCTCCCAATATAACCTTGCAATTGGGTAATTCGACAGCCTAAAAAAATAATAGCCAGAAGTTATCAGACAGTAAATTAGTTGTTTTGGTGATGAATTACCTCGCTAAAAGCAACCCTAAATTCCCCACCTGGTGCCATTCCAATCTGTTTTGTTATCTGTGCAGTAGCATTTAACAACAAACAGTACAAAACTCCATTGTACAAACCATTGCTTCTGATGTTATTCATTATTTTCTGAAAACTCATATCTTTAACCTCACGCATGAGAGATTCTTCATCCCATGACAATATGTTGGTCCTGGCATCACAAAGTTCCAACACCACAATATCAGGTTGCACATTCTTAATGACCTAAAATTATCCATCAATTTTATATCTTACATATTCAAACCATACTTATTTGCGAAAACTTATGAATTTAAAATTATGATATATCATACCTTTGAAACATCTTCTTGTGATTCTTTGCTAAAATGTGCAGTTCCAATCAAATAAACCTTTGAACTAGTCTCTTCATGTCTCAATAGTGTAACAGTTGTTGGTAGATTGTTGTCGAACACCTCCAAGCTTGAATCACTGCTGCCAGTGTTAAATGCCAATTCCTCTATTGTCTCTTCAGAGTTTTTATCTGACCCTTGATCCGAATCGGTTTTTAATGCGCTTTCATTTAATTCTGAAGTTCAATATGTTATTTACAATTGAAAGAAAAGTATAAAAATTTGCTTACCAAAATTAGTTAGAGATTTATCCATTATCGTAAGATATCTAGAGAAAACTACCCACTAAAATTATCTATTAACTTAATAAATTAAATCCAATGATCTTAAACCTTAGCTGCAAAATGTGTTAGCAAATAAAAACTAAAAATTAAAGGATAAGGATGAAAATAAATGACGAAAACTTTTATAGGGCATTTAGTTTCTTAGTTGCTGTGACGTTGGCTTGAGTTACAAAGTTACAAATGTCATTATCCAAAAATTTATCTAAGGTGACTAGCTATAATTTTGGTTTCTAAGAACTAAAATAATTTTTTGAAAATCACAAATAATTGTATATTTTAATTCTAGCCTTTTTGCACATTCAGTAGTATAACAATTAGCATTTATAATTTCGTTACCAGATGAGAAATATTTTCTTTAGGATAATCTTTAATTTAAATTTTAATAAAATCAGTACTGCCAATATCCAACAAATATAAAAACTAGTTTTCAAATGAAACTTGAATACATTAGACAGAGGTTGAGGTTACGTTGTTTTACTAAAACGGCTGATTTTGACGTTTCATAATTTTTTTCCTACTGGTACTGCTTTTTTTACAACAAATAAATAAGATCAAAAATGTTTCGAGGATTTGTAAGATTTCATTGTGTGTTATCCATTCATTCTTTTTAATAATTTTTATTTTCAGTTTACTTTCGTCATTGGTGTTTACGCTGGAGTTTACTTAAGTCAGAACTATGATGTGAGTAACATAAATATGTTATAATATAACATATATGTTGTTTATTTAACAGTTTGTAAGTTAAGGAAGTTCTAATTTTCAACTCATGTTGCCTGAAGACTTTTGTTATCATTTGTGTTGTTACTTTTATTTTTACATTTACCGTTTGAATTATTACAAAATTTTAGAGGTTTTTGAGCAAAACATATTTATAAACAAAAAAATTCAAAGTCAGTCGGTATCCCATTACCTGTTGAGAACAGAACAAAGGTACATTTATAGATAAATACACTTGGAGAACCCAAATCACTACAACATATCTTTCTAAAGATAACAATCGTTTCACCAACAAGGTTGGCTTTGTCAGAGGATGAAAAATTCTAATTTTTCTAGAATTTGCGTCCTCTGATGACGCTAACATTGTTAGTGAAACAATCGTCAGGTGTTTAAAAAGATGTGTTGTGATGATTTGGGTTCCGTAAGTGTCCTTATCAGGCTCATCACAGGTTCCAATCTTCACTTCGTGGTACATTTATAGATTTGTTTGCTCTGATTAAACATCGGAGCATTTTTTTTTTACTTAAACTGTACATACTTACCTACTTGAGCATTTTATCTATTGTAAAATGCATATTTTGGCTGGAAATCAGTAATTAAAATACAAGAAAATGGAGTGGTAAAAATACTTTGAAGTTTCAACTAACATAGCTTATAATATATATTGCCAACAGATTTGTTTTTTGTTAACACCTTGCACCTCGGATAGGATTTATTAAATCTCGAAGTTTCTTGCAAAAATATATACGTCACAAAAAAGTCTTTGTGGTTAGCTTTTACAAATCATCATAAAGCTGTTTTTTTTTCAAAGTATTGCCCATTTTAATTTGTAGTTATTTTGTCATTTTGTTTCTTTTTAGTTAAGTGCAAGTTTGGTTATCAGAGAAGAGACTATTTTAATTTAAATGTTTAGATCACAGCAAATCTGCTCTTTCACCTGGGATAAGCTGTTACCTTGTTTGATCTATATTCCTTTTTACAGATACCAAGAGTAGATGACCCACATGCACTGTATGAAAAAATACGGGATTTTGCTGATAAACATAGGAAACAATAGGTTTTGAAATAGCAAATAGATGTAGCCACATTTCTATACACATTAGTTTTATTAAATTAAAATTTACAAAAACATACAATGACTATCTCATTACCTACAATAAATTTACACCTCCACCTAAAAATTCTTGCCGCACAGGGGGTTCCACAAATGCTAGCCAATCACTAGAGTGTGTGGGTAACAAACCCATACTCTGGCATTTATAAAGAGCTAAACCGATGTTCACACAATTCCCTAAAACATAAACCATCATCTGTCCTAAAGCATTTGTATTTTCTACCATCTTAAATGTACTTTTTGTTGACCAAATGGCTTGTATTGGACGCATCAGCAACATTCCAACCATCATTATTGGGAATATGGAGATTGAATTCCCAGCCATATACATTATAAACAGATTCATGGGTACTTGTTTGAGTGGTGCCAAGGCCAAGTCCCATGACTTTTTACTTATCAATCTACTGACATCTGTCTTCTTAGAGACTTCACTTGTAGGTGCATATGCTCCATAAGCTGGTGGCGTAGCTAAATTTTCAGAGACAGCTCTGTTTGTCCTACAATCGCGGAAGATAAGAAAAAATATATTTTAATTTGAAGGGCTACTTACTTTGGTGGATCGAAAGTCCATTTCAACCTTCGATTAGTCTGCTTGTTTGTCATACTGCAATGCTATGTTACTGATCAACTGAAACTAAAATAATCGTTCACAATTATTAACTTAATATTAATATTTACTAGTATTCTCGCAATACAGCTGACAAATGACAAATAAAATAATTGTATCAAAATTAGGTTAATAATTAATTGAAGTTTGACACTTGTGTCGTATGTCCAGAGATACCAATTCTACTTTGGCATCGGGCTTCAACATTCCCAGGCGCAGTTAGTTAGCGGGATAATTCGAAATGAGTGTGAAGGACTTGTCGCTTATTGTAAATTATGTTAATTGTATTCTGTAAAAAGATTAAGTTTATTTTATGAGCATTTTACTTTAGTACATATTCTGGGATAGATAAATGGCAAAAGTTCAGTGTACGACTTGTCTACTATTTTTTGACGTTACTTTATACACTGGGAAATGGGGAGGGGAATATTCTGCACCAATGACGCTGTTTACGTCGTTGATTCTGCACATTCATTGTGAATTATCAGGGTAACTTACTGCGCATGCGGAAGCCTGAAAGCCAATGTAGAATTGATATCTCTAGACACAAGTACGTATGAATGAGGTCTCGTTTGGGAAAAGAGTGTTGGCTGCAGCGAGGTGTATCACTGGTTCGCACTTTACAAAGTGCCTGGGGCCATAGAAGTAACCGAGTTCATAAACTTAATTCTGGTAGAGACGGGTGGCACTGGACTCTCCACATGACGTCATGCGGGCGACAGTCCAAAAAAAAAGATAGTCGCATTATCATATCTCTAGTTATTTGTATCATGATGTGCGCTTATGAGTCTTGAGCGGCCTTATATGCGACATAGGTTCCTGTGTATTCCAGCCTGACATATAAGAAAAATAAAGCTACAAGACAAAAGAAAGACAAAGCGCAAGAATGAAATTAATAAAAGAAAAAGATAAAACAAAGAAACACAACAAACAAAACACATAAAAAAACAAAGCTAAAAGTTTACTTTCCGGGAACTTGTTCAATTTTTATGAAATTTTGTATATAAGCGTGTTTTAGAGTATAGATAAAGAAAATGGCAATAAAAATGAGGACAGAAGCAAACTTTTGGAGTTATTTGAAAATTCTTGTAGGAAATACGTAAGTTGTACTTACTTTTGCGACATGTTTTATACATTTTTGGGGGTCGATCGTTTTATATCAAGCTAAAGAAGGGTGTATTCCACTATTATAATTCATTTTCTCATAGTTATTGCACCACCTAAACTGTGCACGTGTTTCTGTAAATTTCCCTTCTTTTCATCGTATAATCGATCAAAATAAGGCCAACCTAGTGTCATACATTTTGAAGTTTGACATTATTGCAAAAAGGAAAATTTTAAATTAAAATTGTTCAAAAACGCGTAAACCATGAAATGTGAATCTGTTCAGTGAAATAAGGTACTGAAGCATTAGATGAGTATATTTATATCGATTATGTGAAACCAGATATAGCCCAAAACATGTCGCAAAAGTGAGTATAACTTATGATTTTCCTACATGAATTTCCAAATAACTCCAAAGTTTGCTGCAGTCCTCATTTTTTTATTGTGATTTTCGTTATTTACTCCCTAAAACACGCCTACCCATATACAAGTGTGTTGCGTTGTAGCGTAACTATTCGCCTAAATCCCTTGGCGATTGGATGTATTTGATAATGGCAATATTTTTGCCTTTTGAGCGAGACATGTTTTTCAACTAGAAGCTGCTTAAATCATCATTGTCATAGACGAAAAGTAGATAACTTGAAGAGCAGTATCATTAATTATGATGCCAGTGCAAGCAGGTACAAAAGTTATCTTTGTAATGAAGAAAATTGTAATTCCTCATTTGTAAACAACCACTGTTTAAGGCACTTCGGCAGTAACCATTGGAAATATATAGCCCTAATAAAAGAGTAACCCAGAGTGAAGAAACCACTAAACTAGGGAACCATCTAATAGAATACAAAGAAACAATTACCTTTTTTCTCAACAAAAAAGAAATACAATAAAACAACCCAGACTTTTAAAAATCAACCTGTGAAGAAATGTTATGTATTAAAACAATGAATGATCATATCTACTAAAAGTGATTTATTGATATTAAATAAGGACAATTAGTTATAATTTTGTGCGTAAGTTAATTACTTGTAAAGTACATAGAATCATAAGTAAAAAAAGGTAGTGTAGGTACCTACATGACATGATACAAAAAACGAGAGATATGGTAATGAGACTGCCTGTTTTTAGAAGTCACGCCCATGGTGTCAAGTAGTGAGTCCAATGCAACAATAATATGCTGTCGTTCAGTGGGGTTTGACGTTTTATCACAACCTCTTAGCAAATTACACATTTTACTAATATTTAAGTGCATGCAGTTGGCGGTAAGTTTTTAAGATCAGAATACTATACTGTGATTATGTGGCATGTTGATCAAATCAAGTTTATGAATGTAAACGCCCTCTAAATGTCTGCGAATGTGTTCCCTACTTTTTTAAGCTTGTGTATCCCCAATGTTAATTGAGGGCTCCCCTTAATTATTATACTTGTCTTGTGCGTATATATATATATATATATATATATATATATATATATATATATATATATATATATATATATATATATATATATATATATATATATATATATATGTAATATAAAAATGAAAAAGATTAAATTTAGTGCTGCGTTCTATATTATCTGAAAAAGACTATATAGGCGACGTAGTGAAATGTAACTTCAACCGCATTAAACTGGCGTATAGAAACTTTTTGAACACGAATGACTGTTTTAAGTGTGTAATTGGACTTCTATAACGTTACTCACCACGTGACGTCTTTGGAGGGGGCGGGGCATATGCGTAATATCATATCTCTTCTAAGTCATTATATCATGCCTACATGATACACATGATACAAATAACGAGAGACATGATATTCAGACTACCTATTTTTAGACCTATCACGCGCATGGTGTCACGTGGTGAGTCCAATGTAACAATAATATGATGTCATGCGTGGGGTTTCACGTTTCATCACAACCTCTTAACAAATTTCTTATTTTACTAATATTTAAGTGCATACAGTTGGAAGTAATGAAAATGAAAAAGATTTAATTTAGTGCTGCGATCTATATTATCTGAAAAAGACAATATAGGCGTAAGTTCAACCGCATTAAACTGACGTATAGAAACTTTTTGATTGCAAATAACTTTGTTTTAAGTGTGTAGTTGGACTTCTATAACGTTACTCACCACGTGCCGTCATAGGAGGGGGCGGGGCATATGCGCAATATCATATCTCTTCTAAGTCATTATATCATGCATGATACATATAATAATATAATAATTGATGGGCGAGTTTTCTTTATTCTTTTTAGTGCGAATTTTTAATTTATTATAGAACATTTGAGTTATATCTATGATGTTTTTTAAATTTGATGATATTTTTGAATCATATGTATTAAAGTGGGTAAAGACCAAAGTTAGTTTAAAAATAATGTAGTCTCTTTTTATCATTTCTTAAGATTAGTCGTAAGTAGTTATATTATTTTTCATTCAAGTTATGAAATGTAAAACTATTAGTTACATTAATTTATATCCGAGTTTATAACACTCAGTTATACTTTTACATTTTTAATTTTGTGTAATTTACAAATAACTAATTTTTTACTTAAATCTGCCATTGAAAAAATAAGTAGGTAATTTCTGTGCTATGGTCAATTTGATTTTGTCTTCAGTTTTTGTAGGTATGTTTACTTATTTTTCTTGAGTGATATCTGTGGTAAAATATTTTTTTAAATTTGATGCAATTTTTAAAACAGGTTATAAAAGGCACGACCAAAGTTAATTTAAAAATTAAAGTAACCTCTTCCTGTTATTTCTCCTCCAAAGATTAGTCATAAGTAGTTATATTATTTCATATTAATGTTGTGAAACATGTATTAAGACTGTTAGTTAAGTTAATTTATAACAACTCTCAGTTATACTTTTACTTTTTTAATTCTGTGCAATTTAAAACATACACTAGTTCAAAGCACAGTGATTTTGGAATGGGTGGAGTAAGACTAAGGGTATGCACAATCAACCAAGGGTTGCGGTGCTATCGGGGCGGCAAGGCCGCGGACGAGCCCTGAGGGAACAAAAAAAGATGATATTAGTTTGTCTTTTTTTTTGTATTTTGTTTTCTTTGTAGATATTTTTATATTCTTTCTATTTTGTAACATTATTACCCTGAGTAGGTCAGTATTTGTTCAGTACTTCTCATTATTTTTCTTTTTTCTATTTTATATGCAGCACACCACAAATATGTAAATCTGGTTGATCCAAATTTCTAAAAATCTGTTTTATAAAAACCACATAGTAAGTAATTATTGTTAAAAAAAATTGTTAATAAACCACATTTCAATTTAAATCCATCTTTTATTAATCATTTAAGTGCAATAATATTGAAAATAATAGTAAAAGATATTCACCAGCAGCAGCTCAGGGAATACCACCTGTGTTACTATCGGTGGTATTGGCTCAGGCAGGATAGTCACGTGATCACGGTCTGGCGTCGAACCATGTCTAACAAGGTGACCATGAGCCAGTAAAATTTGGCAACGTGGCAGTATCCCTTATGATTTTTAGCCGGTCGTTAATAAGCTGGTAGCTGTCTGCTGTCGCTGTCACGCTGTCAGTTCAGTTGATCGATTAAATATATTAAAGATGTGGTTGTCGTACTGTCGTCTGTTACTATTACTGTTATTCTTTGAAATTTAAAGGCAAAAGTTGCACAGCTCCGAAATTTTTTTACAATTCCATGAATATGATGTGTTTTATTAAATAGATGTGGTAACTTATGATTTTTTGTGTGTCGCAAATTTGAAATTAATCATTAATTCCTAAAGTTTTTTAATGTTGTATAAGGACAAACCGTTGCTGGAAAATTTGTCTGGAATTGTTGTGAGATCTTTTTAAGACTTGCCTGTCTCAGCAAAACGCATCTTTCATTAACCAAGTGATTTTCTGTGGTAGCTGATCAATATATCACAAAATGGCAAGAACAGCAAGAAATAAAAGCAGAACAAGAACCGACAGCTTCCATACAATCAATGAAAAACCGGTGGATGACATTTCCCTTAAAATCTTTTACAACCCCCACACTATCACACTGCTGGCAGTATCAATTGGAATTGTTATTTATTTTGCTTTTGTGAGGTAAGTTACTTAATTTTCCACGATTTTAATTAATTTACTTGGGTATCTATAATTTAATTTTTTTGTTTTTATTAAAACTTTGATTCTGTTAGGTAGGTAAATATTTAGTCATATATTCATCAACACAGAGTATTACTAGGTACTTTTAAAGCATTTGTTAAGATTTTCCATGTAATATGCCGCGTGATTGTTGTGAAACCAAAACAGTTATGTAATAGCTTTTAATGTTTTCCTAACTTGCGAGTTTCAAAGTTGTTGCAAAATTACCTATTGATTTTTCTTTAAATCATATTTTGAAATTAGGGGAAAAGTAATGTACAAATATAGGTAGGTAACTGAAAAAACTACATTAAAAAAATTGTAAATTACTAGTAATTCCAAAATTTTAGTCTTATACAGATTTTTAAATAAAAATTTCAACTAAGTATAAAGAATGCTACAGACTTTCTGTTAGACAGCAATTATAATTCTTATTTCAAATAAGTCTTAAGAATCATTAAGATTTTTCTCAGTTTCAAATGTAAATTAAAACTGAAACTAAAGTAGTCTTTAAATGAAATATAAAAAGTAAATTAAGGACATGCCGCTTACTAAATAATTTGGGAAGACTAAAGTGTAGTTTAGCATACATGTCCTGACTTAATTGAAAAATTGCATATACATACCACTTCTTCACTTAAAGCCAGAAATAACTAAATTTGTGATTGGAAGAGTAGGGAAAGTGTGAAAAATTGACTATAAACTTGCATTCAGATATGAGATTGACAGGGGTGTTCGGAAGAACCACAAATGGGAGAATGGTTTCTAATGCCAATAAAAAAAATTATGTAAGATTGACATATTAGCGAATTTTCATTGACAAAAATTCGCTAATAGAGAGGTCACAATGAAAAGCTTCCGGAAAAATTTCTTCTGATGAGCGCCAATTTGGGTCCCTAGAACCCAAAACCAAGGTCCGTAATTTTTTTATTTTTTATGTTTATATATATATATATATATATATATATATATATATATATATATATATATATATATATATATATATATATATATATATATATATATATATATATATATATATATATATATATATATATATATAATGTATGTATGTATGTATCCGAGCGATAACTCAAAAAATACTAAACTGATTTCAATCAAAATTGGCAAAAATCTTGTTTGGTCAAATACTGAGGTCAGGTTCGTTAATCAGCCTTAATGCTCAAGTTTTTCCAGTGGAAAATCGGGGAAAACTTTTTGAAAACGTTATATCTTTGTAAGTATCAGAGTAACTGGAATGAGACTTTACATGTGGCTAGAAATAGTGCAAATAAACCTATGTTGTGAATCTTAAGTAATTTGGTACACAATATTTATAGAGTTTTTTCCAAATTAAAAATAAAATCCCAAAGATATGCGTTGAGACGACTTAGTGGTTAAAGTCCAATGCCTGACAGACAGAGTAGTTAACTGCCACATGTAGATTGATTCATACAACAGGTTTAAACCATACATCAATGGTAACCAAACTAAATATATACCAGGCATAAAACCTACTACCCGAACCAACAATCGTGAAATCTCGGCCGCAATTATGGAAAATGACAGACGACATGAAATTAAAAATTTGCCAAGTAATTGTTATCAATTATTAAAAGACACTATATTTGTTGCTTTATGAACGGCCTCAAATACAGTTTTAGCGCAGCATAGGTATATTATGCTGTCGTATAATATACTAGAAATGTAAACGAAATCAAGCCAAGTCTCTATAAAAATGATTCTAAAATAGTTCTTCTTTAAACTTAAACATAAGACGTCATATAAGACCGAAACAGTCATCAGATGTGTTTCAATGGTAATTCTACTAATTCTGTAATTAATTGTGGCATGAAGCCTATCTAAAGTATCACACAAATAAAACGTTAGTTGAAGTATACTTAGATGGCGCCGGGGACACCGTCCTTCCCTCCTAAGGAGAAGGTTACACAATCGAATCCAGCTTGATGAGTGTATGTTTTTTTATGTTTTATTTTGACATTTGGAGAAACATAGGTGCACAGATTTCATACGTTTTGAACAAGATACCGTTTTTGTTTAAAACGCCTGAATAAGTTTGTCACCTTTGAATCTGAAATTATAATTTTGTTATTGTTGATATTGAAAAAACCAGTTTGATTAGGTTGACTAAAACGAAATTATATTGGTGATTATTAAGGAAAAAATAACTGTTACGTTTATAATTTGGCAGATACTTTATTTTTCTTAATATGAATTAAGTTTCCTTCTGGAAATCTTTTGTGTGACTTTAATGAAATTAGTAATACAAGTTTCTTTTAAAGAGACTTACACTATCTACAGATATAGCCAAATTTAATTCTTTAGCTTCATAGAAAATTGAGTTTTGGGCATTTTTCTCAAAAAGAGTTAGAACACAAGATTTTTTTAATAATAGAGAGATATCGATGGTAACACTTTCGAAAGAATTCCTCAAATGTGCGTGCACCAGGACCTCTAAAACCGATCTTCAAGGTCTGTGTAAGTTTAAAGTATTAACTTTACTAATATGCTGTATAATAATAGTGTACAATTCTTATGAAAATTCGCTACTATAACACACTTGTGTCCCGAAACTTTTCTTATTATTACATAACAACTGTTTCACCACAATGTAGCTTGAGATATAAAAGTTAAATACAGCCTAAATGATCTTTTATGAAGTGGCACATGTATTTCTGTTCTGTTCTTTGCTGGAAATTTGTGGGTTCTAAGTTGACAGTATTATTGAAATTTATATTCTATTGTTGCTGTTTTTGTGGACCTTTTAGTGATAGATTAGGTGCTTTTGATACATATTTGATAAATGAAGAATCTAACAATACAAATAAGATTTGTTTCGAAATTTAATGTTTATAAAGCTTATCAGTGGCTGTAAAAACTTATTGGTGATAAAGAATCATTTATCCAAGTGCCAGTGTTGGACTCAGCAGAAATGGATTCAAAATTCAGATGCTGTAGAAAGGAATTCAATAATTACTTCTGTATAGGATGTCATAATGTTTTCCACCCTAGCTGTTTAGAGAGGGATTAGAAGTATCACAAGAAATACAAGAACTTTGCAATAATGTGCTCACAAGACTGCCAGAGGATTCAGAATGAGTGGACCAGTAGAGAAGAGATCCTTTTGGAAAATATAAGTAGTCTAGAACACAGGACCAGCCAAAAAGATTTAGAAATGGAAGAGATGACTGCTAGATATCAGGAGAAAATAGATAATCTTTCATCAGAGGCCTCCACATTGAACGTTGTTATAGGGGAGAAAGATATGTTTTTGAGTAGAATGAAGCGTAAAACACAAGAGTTTGAAGATGAGGTATTTGAGGTAGAAAACAAATTCGTGGAACAATTAAACGAGTACAAGGTAAAAATGGCAGACTTAAATATTGTTATTTGCAACATAAATGAAAGAAACAAAAATTTGCAATGGAATGTGGGCGAGGAGAAGAGCAAGGTGGCTGAACTGGAAGGAAAACTCACTGATAAAGAGTATGCTGGTGAGTATTGAAACACTTGAAAATGAAAATTATTCATTGATGAGTGAAACCAAGAGACTTCGCTATGAAAATTTAGAATTACAGTGCTTAACTAAAAATACTTGTGATGGTAATAATGGTGGTACTGTCCGTGAGAACTTGACTGAACATAAACAGAATAGTGCTGTAAACCAACACTTTGTATTTCAGAATAAAAACGTTATAAATGAAAATTATAAGACCTATATTAAAAATAAGACACAAAAAGGATTCTAATTTTAAGTGACGAGTATGGCAGATATCTCCGACCTCTATTAGTGAAACAATTGGAAAGTGAGAATTACACTACAGTCTATTATTAAGCCTGGTGCTTCTTTTGAAGGTGTTCTGGAAAACGTTGATATGCTGGTGAAAACATATGATAAAAGAGATTTTGTGATTATAAATGCTGGTTTTCATGATTTTATTCGAAGGAAATATCCAAAAATAAAACAGATATGGAACAAAATTAAAAATTGTACCCAAACGAATTTTATATTCTTGCCTGTTCTGAGTCCTGGCCTGGTTGGGAGTAGTATTTACAAAAATGTTTGCAAATTCAATAATAAAATTTGTGATTTTCTGATGAAAGTTAATAACTATTCACAGGATAATATTTCTCTTTTAAACTCTTATATGTTGCCAGGACACTTGATCAATAATCCTAAAATCTGTATGAAAATAGTAGAGATAATTAATAACAAACCTATTATAAAAAAATTAATTTTTATTGAGCCTGAAAATATAGCACTTTATGAATCCATGGTACCTCATTATAGTGATTCAGTTGCTAATGAAGCCGTATGACAAGTTGCTGGTGGCAGCAGTAAAACTTCTTTTTTAGGTACAAAGAAGTAGAGTTCTCAGTTGTACTTTTAAATGTTCAATCTGTACGTAATAAGGTTGATGAATTGAGTTTATTCTTGGATAGTATAGGCAATCCTGAGATACTGCTGCTACCTGAGCATTGGCTAAAGCCAGAAGAAGGTTTTTCTGTGCCCCCCTATGTTGTAATATCCCGGTTTAATAGATCTTGTTTTTCTCATGGCGGTACATTGATTATGATAAGAGAAGACTTTTTAGAATGTTATAACTTTGTTGATGTTGATAAGTACAATCAGCTCTTAGTGGAAAAGGATTTTGAGTTCTCTATTGCCTGCTGCAAGAAATTGAATATGTATGTATTGTACATTTATACATCGCCTACTTCTAATAGTAGTTTTTTTCTTCAAAAATTGGAGATGGTTCTCTGTGTGTTGCCTGTAAATTCTACTGTGATTCTCACAGGAGATTTTAATCTCGATTTTTTAAATAAAGCCTCTTCTAATGTTGTCAACCTGTCTTGTATGTTGGATTCTTTTGATCTGCATATGTTGATAGATTCACCAACTAGATGTTCCCAGCACTCCAGAAGTATTATAGACTACATATGTACAAATGTAGGTATGAATGTTTTGTACTGTTGCGTTGTTAACGCTGGTTTGTCTGATCATGAAGCTTGCTTATGTAAGTTGTCTTTAACCGATTCCAAAAGAAAAATTGTAAAAAAAAAACGTGGAAGGGTGTTTGCTCAGCATAACTACAGTATATTTTCACAACTATGTGCAACAAATAGCTGGGATTGTATATTGAATTCTTCAGATCCCTTGAGCGAGTTCCATAATAGATTAATATACTTCTTCAATATTGCATTTCATTTGAAGGACATAAAGAATAAAATAAGGAAACCATGGGTTACTAAAGGATTGAAAGTGTCATCAAGAATCATGTGTTGCCTGCATACAATTAGAAAATATGCTGGTAACAATGCCTCATTCATATTTTATTTTAATAATTATCGACGGATATACAGAAGAATTTTAAAGGTTGCAAAACAACAATATTATAGACAAAGGATACTGCGGTCTTCAAACAGACAGAGAGAATCATGGTCGATTATTAATGATCTTTCGGAAGGACATGATTCTCATCGGGTGACTCCTGAACTATCCTAATCATCTCAATGATTATTATTGTTCCATTGCTTCTGGGCTGATACAGTGGAGGGTCCATTGGACGGATCCACTGGGCTTCATGGATGATGTTTTTATCGCTGGCACCTTCTTTTTTACGCCGGTCGATTCTGCTGAGATTCATGGAGTGCTCTATGACTTTTAAGAACAAGGATTCTATCGGGTGGGATGGTATCTCTGTCAAACTGCTTCTTCACCTTCCTAACTGGGTTCTTGAAATCTTGGCAGATGCAATTAATAGTTCGATTATAACGGGACCTTTTCCTTCGTCTCTGAAAATGGCTAGAGTAATTCTTGCAAATAAAGGAGGTGAAACAGATTCTCCAAATAGTTTTCGTGCTCTGTCTCTACTTCCTACCATCTCGAAAATAGTTGAGAAATTAATTAAAAATAGAATGCAGGTATTTCTTGGTAAACACAAGATCGTAACATCTTTCCAGTTTAAACCTAAAAAAGGCAGACACGTTCAGTTAACAGAAACGACGCAAAATAAACGATCAATATACAGCGCGGCATCAAAAGTGATCCAGATTTCAATCGTTTTAAAAATTACGTTTCGACGGCAGAATTGACTGTAAATGAATTTGCTTATGAAAGAACCATTAATTGTGGGCACTAAACTTTTTCCTCGTTTGCATAGATCGAAAATCGTCGTTAAAGAACTCAATTACAAACGGCTGGTTTTCAAAGGAGATTCATTCAAGCTTTCACCTGAAAATGTTGATAACTAAGGTAACCAAAAGTATTACCTTAGTTACAAACATGACTTCTCACAAGGATACACTCGACAAGTCTGTTATTGTAAATCCGTTCTGTTTCGGGTTAAAAGTTTGTTTTCATTACAGCAGCTTCTTAAGCTGTGTAATGCAAAGATACATCCACCATTGGAGTGTTGTTCTGTCTGTGGTGTTGCCCCAACCTGTCCCACCTAGATTCTATTTAGAAATGAGATGTTCGCCTTATAGGAGACCATCTGTCAGTCAATCTAACTTCTCTAGACTACATGAGAAAGGTTGGTGATCTCTGCCTCTTCTATCACTACTATCTTCGACATGGTCCTCAGAACTTTTTTTTTCCCCTTGGGGCTCGTCCGCGTCTTTTCCGCCCCGATAGCACCGCAGCCTTTGACTTATTGTGCATGCATGATTCCTCCCCCTCGCCGCAGAGTCTGCATGCCAGGTCCCCCTCGAACCGCCTTATTTTATGCAGGTGTTTCTTGACGTTCGTTTCTGACCCAGGACTTAATGGATCCCCTGGCAGTGCTCTTCGTCACGCCCAGGACCGGTTCTGGTCCCATATAGGGTTCGGCTGACACTCTCTTCGCGAGGCTTCAGCTTCTTCATTGCCTTTGACCCCCGAGTGACCCGGCACCCACATGAGGGTGACCTTATTCTACCGAGCCAAGTCGCTCGTCTCGTCTCGGCATTCACTTACCAGCCTGGAATTTACCCGTGGGCTACTTAGGGCCTTATGGCTGTCTGTGGCTATGAGGATCCACTTGTTGGTGTAGCCCCTCGTCTTGTTCTCTCGCACGCAGTGCAAGATGACGTACATTTCGGCCTGAAAGACCGTTGCATGAGCTCGGAGAGAAATACTGTGACTTACCATCGGTCCTTCGGAATAAACGCCTGCCCAGTTCCACGCTCCCCGCCGGATCCGTCCGTGAACCAGTGGTAGGCCCGGCGTCTCCCCCCGACATGCCTCGCGGTCGGTGATTTCCACTGGAAACTTGCAGAACCCTACAGATTCGCGGGCTCGCGAAGTCTGACCCCATTTCAAGCATGGGCTCCTTCACGATCTCCTGAATTTTGTAGTTGCCCCTGCAGCCTGCGTTGATCTTCAGTCTATCATTGCAGGCTAGTCTGTATAGTCCTATTCTGGCCTCCCCATGATAACTAAGTGGGGGGGGGGGTAGATCCAGCAACACCTCCATGCCGGCTGTGGGGGTTGAAGTCATGGCCCCTGTGATGCCGAGTCAAGCCATCCTTTGGATTTTGCCTAGTTTTTGTTTGGCACTGGATTGTGTCACCTTAGGCCACCAGATCAGTGCCGCGTATGTTAACGATGGTCTGACCACCATTGTGTACAGCCAGTGGGCCATACTAGGTCTTAGTCCCCACTTTTTTTCATATAACCGCCTAGTGACGGCTAGGGTCATAACTGCCTTATGCAGTATTTTTTCAACTTGACCCTTCCGGGTTAGCTTAGAGTCCAATACGACCCCAAGTTATTTTACCTCCCTGTCCATTGGGATGTTTCTACCGTTTAGAGTGAGAGTTATGTGGCTCTCCCACTTCCTCCTCCTCGTAAACGATATGATGGTTGCTTTCTCGGGGCTCACCCCGAGCCCTTGGCCAACCGTCCACCTTTCCACCACTTTCAGTGCTGTCTGCATGCGCTCCCTCACTGACTGGGTAACCTTTCCTCGAACTACGATGACAATGTCGTCCGCATAGCCCTGTACCTCGTACCCCCTCCCGACAGCCTCCCTAGTAGGCCGTCCGCGACTAGGCACCAGAGCAGGGGAGACAGAACGCTCCCCTGCGGACACCCCGCCGCGACATCCGCCAGCAGGGTCCCTCCCGCGAGTGAGGTGAACACCGCCCTGTCCCTGAGCATGGAATCGATCCATTTGCAGCAGGTCTCCTCTATTTCCCGCTCCGTGACAGCTGCCAGTACCGATCCGAATGAGGTGTTGCTGAAGGCCCCCAGCGCCACCTCCCTGTTCTCCAGCGTACTCTCCAGTTTCAGCACCAGTTGATGCAGTGCTGTTTCTGTTGAGACTCCTGCTCTGTATGCATATTTCAGCAGTGTAGGGGATATGCTTCCAGTATACCGCCCCTAATGTGCCGGTCGAGCAGTTTTTCCATTGTTTTTGGCAAGGACATGATACTTATTGGCCTCAGGGACTTTGCCTGGTCTGTTGGACGCTCAGGTTTAGGAATGAATAAAACCCTGGCCAGTCTCCATGTTCGGAATATACCCCAGAGCCAGGCTGGCCCTCATAATGAGGGTAAGCGCCGGTGCCAGTATGTATATACCCTGTTGGAGCATGATGAGCATTATTCCATCGAATCCCGGGGATTTGAATGGCTTAAAGCTGTTAATGGCCCATCTAATTTTGTTCCAGGTAACCACCTCTTTAGCGACTGTCCAGTCTACTCCAGATGCCCGCCTGTACGTAACCTCTATTTCTGAGTGTTCCCAGTCCGGAGGTGATTGGTTTATTATGTTGCAGCCGGGGAAGTGCGTCCGTAGTAGGGCGAGCTTGTAAATCACCCCGTGGATGTTTTTAAGGGAGCCTATGTTGGTCTTGAGTGCCCTTTTTTCCCATTCAGGGCTCGTCCGCGGCTTAGCCGCCCCGATGGCACTGTATCCTTTGGCTTATTCTGTATGCCCTTAGTCTTTTTATTCAAAAATCACTGTGCCTTGAACTATTCTGCACAGCGATTGGTAGGGTGAAGTTTTATAATGCTCTGTCTCCGATCTTTTGCGGTCCAGAGCTGTATACTCGCACAAGATGTGCTGGGCTGATTCCTCCCCCTCGCCGCAGAGTCAGCATGCGAGGATCCGCTTGTTGGTGTAGCCCCTCCTCTTGGTCTCCCGCACACAGTGCAGGATGGCATACATTTCGGCCTGAAAACCGTTGCATGGGCTCCGAGGGAAATACTATGACTTACCCTCGGTCCTTCCGAATAAACACCTGCCCCCGTCCCACGCTCCCCGTCGGATCCGTCCGTGAACCAGACGAGCGCGTCCCGTGGTCTGGCCGGCGTCTCCTCCCGTCATGCCTTGCAGTCGGGGATTTCCACTGTAAACTTGTTTTCCCTGCAGTTTCGCGGGCTCACGAAGTCTGACCTCATTTCAAGCATGGGCTCCTTCACGATCTCCTGAATTTTGCAGTGACCCCTGAAGCCTGGGTTGATCTTTAGTCTACCATTGCAGGCTAGTCTGTATAGTTCTAGCCTGGCCTCCCCATGATAACTAAGTGTAGGGGGGGGGGGGATCCAGCAACACCTCCATGGCGGCTGTCGGGGTTGAGGTCATGTGATCCCCAGGCAAGCCATCCTTTGGATCTTGCCTAATTTTTGTTTGGCACTGGATTGTGTCACCTTAGGCCACCAGACCAGTGCCGCGTATGTTAACGATGGTCTGACCACCCTTGTGTACAGGCAGTGGGCCATACTATGTCTTAGTCCCCACGTTTTTCCATATAGCCGCCTAGTGACGGCTAGGGTCATGACTGCCTTACGCAGGATGTTTTACCTCCCTGGCCATTGGAATGTTCCTACCATATAGAGTGAGAGTTCTGTGGCTCTCCCACACAACAGGTTTCTCGACCGTCCACGCCCCGGTCGCCATTTTCTGCGCCCTGCGGAGCTTCATCTTTGCGCCCCGGGTAGACGCTTGGACTGCAGGGACAGTCCCTCTACCCCTGCAGTAAGGTCCTCACTGGTGGAAGGGCCCCCTGAGTCCGAGGACAGGTCCGTGGCCGAAGGTCCCCCCTGCACCCCCGTATCTACGTCGGTCGTGAGACCTCCAGAGTCCGCGGACGCTGCCGCCCCCTGGCTCGTCGCCGCTTCCGGAATAGACTCAAGGCACGAGTCTATCCGGAGCCACTCCTCGAGCCTCATTGGTTTTGCTTTTATTTATATTTCTCTTCTTCATGATGTTGTTCCCACGAGAATGGGGGAAATACTGTCCACACCATCAGAACCTCCTGTGTGGTGCAAGCCGGGTTGCCCGGTACTCCAGAGGTTCCGTTCACGACACCATCACCCTGGTACCATCCATCCCTAAGCACGGGTCACGTGACACCGTGGATTGGGGGATTTTTCTCGACCTCCACCTCTAGATCTGTCATGTTTAGTTATAAGCAGGGTCACCTCGTGCAGGATACGGCTCTTCGCCGCGGATGACGGTCTTGGGGAAAGCTTCATCGAAAGCTCATGTTGTTTCCACTTCCTCAGTTTGCCCCCTGGAGTCCTTTGGCCCCCGACTCCTCGATCCCGCCTCGGAACTTGCTTCAGTAGTAGCGCCACTTGCCACCTTTAATCGACAAACCTGTTTTGGTCGAAAAATGCATGCTTTTATTGTCAAACAGTCTGTTGCAAATAATCGTTCTCTCTTAAAGCGTCTAAGCTTTGGAATGCTTCCAAGCAGACATTTCTGAAGACATATAATCACCAACTATTCAAGAAGTAACACTCATCTTCTGGCACAACAATCAAGTTTATTTTATGATGCCTTGCAGACATATAAATTTTGCCTTTAATGAACTATTTCATTAAAAAAACATACTTGCAGTTTTCCATGTGTTTGTTTTAAGCATAATCTTGTTTTTTTTTTAATAATTATACTGTTTACAACATGGGTGATTGAAATACGTATTTGTATTTATTGCTTTTATCATTATTATCTAGTTTTAACAGTCATGTAAAATATGTTTATTTGAATTTGTTTCAGGGAAACAGACAATGTGGAAAACAACATCTGGGCTGGATTCCTGTGTTGTGTATTCTTTTTCCTCGTCGTTTCAGTTTTGGCATTTCCCAATGGACCTTTCATACGACCTCATCCTGCTGTGTGGAGGATAGTATTTGGTCTCAGCGTCCTCTATCTTCTCATGTGTCTGTTTTTCCTCTTCCAAAATTATAGGACAGTTAAAGAAATCATGTACTGGTTTGATCCGAATCTTAGAAATTTTCACATCGACATGGATAAAGAATATGGGGTTAACTGTTCAGATATAACCGTGGAGAGAATATGGAATCATGTAGACGTCTTTGCGTTAGGACACTACTTGGGATGGATGTTTAAAGCCATACTAATTAGGCATGTTGGTATATTATGGGCTATCAGTCTAATGTGGGAATTTACTGAATTAGCTTTTGCTCATCTTCTTCCAAATTTCATCGAATGTTGGTGGGATGCTCTGATTTTAGACGTGATTATATGTAACGGTTTTGGTATCTGGTGTGGCCTAAAAATTTGTCAAATATTAGAGATGCGTGAATACAAATGGGTCAGCATAAAAGACATCCATTCAACTTCAGGAAAAATTAAGCGTGCCATGCTACAATTCACCCCAGAGAGCTTTACTTCTGTGAGGTGGCTAGATCCTAAATGTTCCTACATGAGAATTTTTGCATTATGTCAGCTAGTCATTTTTTGGCAAATTTCAGAACTGAATACTTTCTTCTTAAAACATGTGTTTGAATTTCCACCATCTCATCCTTTTGTGACAGGCAGGCTAATATTGGTTGGTGTTATAGTAGCACCATCTGTGAGGCAATATTATAGCTATGTGACTGACACAGCTTGTAAACGTGTAGGCACTCAATGCTGGGTATATGGATGCATAATGGTTTCAGAGGCATTGTTATGCATCAAACATGGAGAGAATCTGTTTGAACATACTCAAGCTGTGAACATTGTCTTGTGGTTAGTTGTACAGTTATGTATATCTGTGATCATAGTTATCGGATGTGTGAAGTATAATGAACATTTTACTAAGCCTAAGAAAGAAGTTCCACACAAACATGTTGTGACCATAGTAGGAATACCTGCTCAAGAAAAACAAGATTGAAAAAATTAAGTGATAAATGTTTTGTATTTCCTGGAAAATAAAATTTAGTCGATTCAGTTACCTACAAAAGAGGATTGATAGACCCGGGAGCTGCTCTGAGTCGTAAGTCAGTCCTGTGATTTTATAATTAATTAGTTAGTGTTTTGGATGACAATATAAGATGCTAGTAAGTAGCATACAGTTGATCATTAATATTTATTTTGTATTTATGTGTAGTGTAATTAAAAGAATTGAATAGTATAAATAGGTATGTTTTCATTTTTAATTCGTCTCAAGTCCTTTACTTTATTTCTTCTATACTGGTTAAGACACAGAAAGCGAGACTAAATGCTGTTTTATATTAGCTAATTTGCAAAATTGGTGATAATAACCTTCCGAGTGGACCCCTTCAAAATTTACACAAGGTATGTGAGATGTTGCCACTGCTCATAAAATTATCACAACTCATTCTCCGTAAATCCATTTGTTGTTTTTGCCTTCACCTCTTCAACTGATGCAAAATTAGTTTTACTACAGATTTAATTTTGGAAAAAGGTAGAAATTTCAGAAAGTCAAATCAGGTTAGTGCAGTGGGTGTTCAAGCACAGTAATGTTTTTAATTGCCAGAAATCGTTTTATTGATAGCCATTGTGAGACTGTGTTATGTTAGTGCAAGATCCATCCGATTGTTCTCAAGTCAGTGTTCTCTTAATCCTTCATATAGCTTTTTTCAACACTTCAGCATAATAATGAATGGCTTTTAGGCACCCAATCTGCTATATAAATACCATGAATATCAAAGAAGGCGTCAACATTACTTTGAACCTTGACTATACATGCTGTTTTTGGTCAGGGAGATTGTGGTATTCTCCAGACCATTGTGTATCGTTTAGTTTTTAGATCACAAGCTAAGCTTGCCTCGCGAATAACCTCTAGAATTTGGTTTATGAAGTGGCTGGTTCGAGTCTAATATTTAAGAACCTTGCTTTTAACCCCTCGAATGTAGAAGAGCTGGTTCCCAATAAATCATGGATGTCCCTTTTCGAGATGTGTACGAAAGTCTAATCACAAGTAATTATCGATTCTGATAAATTTGGTTCGTTCTTAAGACATGCCAAATGGTTTGAGGATAGTTCTTTCCACTGGTCAAGTTTTTGGAACCATTTTAGTATAAATCTTTTTCATATTCAATTTTTCTGCTAAAACGCTTTTGACACTGTCCCTGTCTAACTACTATAGCTATTCCCTGAATACCCAACATGTGATTTTTTAATCACATCTCGCATTTTTCTACACTGTTGGCACCACCAACAATTATCGCTTTCCCCTGAACAAAAATGCAATCTTTTTAGTTCATGGAATGCCATACATAGTGAAATCACAGGAGCAAGTTTCTTTTTACAGTCTTTGTTTTTCTTCAAAAAGTGGTTGCTGCCTTACAGCAAGCAAGCGTGAAGCCTTTTGAGTCTTTAATTATTCCGGCAGGCAACTATACAACCTGTGACCTACTGTGATACCGTAATAACAGTTTTGTTTATTCTTCTAATTAGGTATATAATAAAGTTAATTTGATGGAATGTGGTACAAATATGACCTTAATAGAAACTTAGGCACATACCAAAATGAACGTTTCTGTGTTAATAGGTTAAGTTAGTAAAGCTTCAAATAAATTCGTTACCGCAAGGCACTTACTAGTCGTTGAGTCGGTAGGTCTTGACCAATTACAAGGGAAGTAAGCAAATATTTATTTTGTCACAATTAAATGCCAAAATAGGCAATTTTTACACAAAGATTCTTGTGGCCGGTGCAGTTTCTAAAGAACAAATGTTGCAGGAAGTGTGTTACACAAGGTCTTGAATTTCTGTTTTAATAGTTACTTCTCTTCATTCGATTAAAATGTTATCAGAAAATTTATTTGAAATAGACGCTTTTGTCAGTTTGCATATGTGGCAGGGTTAGTTATTATTTTTGACAGTTGTAACAAAGGTAGATGTCACATTCGATAATTCATAGACGAAGATTTTGAAATAAATGCGGCTTTTAGAGAACAAGTTCTTAAATTTACGTTTAAATTGTTACCTGATTTCATTTGCTTAAAGTCTTTGCAAACAAAAGAATTTGAAGCAGACCTTTTTTGCCAATCCCACTGCACTGAATGGTGGTCCTGAATGGTGATCAGAATTCGTGCTTTTTCTACATTTTTTTAAAACTTTTGTACCATTTTATTATGCGTGTGGGGCAAGCATATGATGACTGGAAGATTAAAAAACTAAAAACAGTTCGGCAAGAAATGTAATGTTGGTTTCGCCTTCAAATTTAGCAAGTTAGATGATCATCAGATGCTATCTATATTACTGAGTAGAGTGATTAACTTGACAATTGTCCTATTAAGACAGAAATGATGAAGGTTTATAGCCTACTATTTCTTTTTTATGATATGATGCTTTAAAGTTATTCAGTGAGTCTCGTTTTTTCTTGTCTTACCTCGTATATTTATGTAATGTAATTAATTTAAAAGTTACGATGTAATTTTGAAAACTCTGGATTACAGCAGTTACTAAAATTTATGTAGATACTAAGAATTATATTTTTAATCAACTGTCTGAATATTTATTTATCTAATTTATGGAGCATGACCATCAAAATCTATAGAATTTAACAAATATCATAAATCAGAGAACTTAAACTTTAAAAATTTTTTTTGCAAAAACAACTAATATACAAGTTGTATATGATTACTGCAACCTTAATACTATTCCAGATTTTTTAAGTTACATTTTACCAGGTGCCATAAAGCATGGTTGTTTTTCATTTTGATGTTAATCTTTATTTTTTTAGAAGGTTTAAAAATATGTTCTTGGTAATTAATTAACTAGTTGTAACTTCATCTTACTTTTGTGATTTTAAAATGTAGAGGGGCTCTCATAAAACTTCTTTACACTTACTTGGCAGTTGCACAACATTATTATGATTGCTTGATACTTTAATCAGTTAAAGAACTCAATTATCAAAGTTTAGTTATTGGTAGTAAAAATTTGATCGTATGCAATGGAAAACTAGTAGTAAAATTTTGTAATATCTGGCCTTGTGTTTTGAAATTTCAATATACACCTTATATTTCTTTTAAAAAAAGCACAAAACTGCATTTGTAAGTTTTTTGTTTTGGTCATTCTAATACAGCTACAGGGTTTATCACATTATCTCAGAACAAGTTAGGTCAAATTACATATTTAGTTTAATTAGACTAATTATTGATATCAGTTTTGTTTACTAAATCAAATGTTTCTGTTGTAATAATAATAAAAATAGTAATAATAATAATACTGGTTTATTTGCACAAGTTGCATATAATAATAATAATAATAATAATACAACTTTATTCGTAAAATCCCAAACGGACAAGGAAAATGTCAAAACATAATATGTAGCAACTCGTTACACAGAGCATTATATATAAAGATTGCAAATCTATAATTAGGGACTCAATAAAAAAGGCCCCAAACCTACAGTTAAGGAGTCATTATCTAAAATAAAATAAAAAAAAACATAGAAAAACAAACTCATGAAAGGGCATAAAATACAGAACACTGCGCAAACAAAAGAACAATTAACCTACACAACATACGCTTTTACGCATGCACACTTCAATGGACAAATACCCCATCATATGTTTATATTAAAAAGTCTATACAATGTATTAAAATGGGACACAAGCATACAAATAAGCATCACCCAATATTAAGATATTCAGTTATTGAATAAAATGTGTGGTCTAAAAAATATTTCTTTAGCTCTCTCTTAAATTGTACAAGCCCAGTGATGTTTCTTATGCACACAGGTAAATCGTTATATGCTCTTATTGCCATATAGTTTGTTCCTTTCTGGAAGTGAGGTAGAGTGTTGAGGTACAGCAACAATACCTGTATTTCTAGTTGGATAATGGTTTCCTAACATATTAAAATACTTTGGATTTTCTCTCACAAAGAGTGACAAACTAAAAAGATAGAGTGAGTAAAACGTCATTATCCGAAGGCGAACAAATAGAGGAGCACAGTGTTCATCATATTTTGCGCCACCTAATACTCTTACAATACGTTTCTGAATAATGAATAGTCTGTGTGTATATGCTGATGCTCCCCAGACTATAAGTCCATACCTGAGTCTGCTACCTATGTGTGTGTGATAAAACAAACGAAGTGTACCCTCTCCCACTGTATATTTTAAATTAGACAAAGCAAAGTAGGCACTATTCAGTCTGGCCGCCACATAATCGATATGAGGTCCCCAGGTTAGAAATTTATCTACTATAACCCCTAAAAATTTGGTATTATTATTATTTGCTGCATTCTTATTATTACACAAACTGGAATCACTGGTTTGTCTGGCGTGGATATTCTCAAATTTTATGTTAACAGTTCTTTCAAGATTTAAAATTAGTCTATTTTCCCTACACCAATCAGACATTCCTGTCACAACCTTAGCGCACGAGATCTCTTGTTCTGGGGAAGTACTAGCCGCAACAGTGAACGAAGTGTCATCGGCAAATTGGCATATAGTAGTACTCTGATTCTCAACAAAGTATTGCTGCAGATTATTTGTATATAAGAAAAAAAGAAAATACTTATCCACAATAAAAATAAGGATATAACTACTTAGATACCAATAAACAATACATTCATTGTAAATACTCATATTGAGTATGTGTGCGTGAGGCATAAGGATACACAAATATTGATCAGATATGTGACAGTAACGAAAAACATAACGATACATTATCACACAAACAAGAAAAAAATCAATAGACCAATCAAAATGGAATAAGATAATATAAAAAAATAAAATAAAAATAAATAAAATAAGTTAAAACAGAATAGAATGGAATGAGGCAAGGAAATGAAATTAAGAACTTGAAAAGAGTAGAGATTCATCAAATATTATTACCATTCAAACGCAACATCTAAGTTTTACGTCTACCCTTTCATGTATTTCTTTTCTCGGGATTCCAGCTATAAAAGCCTTTAATCTTCTAAACGCAGTATGTTCATTCTTTAGTTCATCCGGGAGACTGCCAAATAACTTAGGACTTGGATAAAAGTATGCCGTCTGACCAATCGTTTTATTTGCTTACTAAACAATGTATACATTTTACCAAATCTTGTATCATGAGGGTGACAACTTACCGCCAAGGAAAACCCATTTGTAAACTGCAGCTTAACCTTTAGAAAAAATAGCCCACCGTGGATCCATAACTTCCGCTTCCTTGTATAAACTATCTGATGGATAGGTCATTTCTCTGCCCAACATACTCCTCAAGAATCGTTTCTGTATGACCTTCAGCTGCTTCAAATGAGAGTTGAAGACACCATCCCAACTCACCATACTAAATCTGATGCGAGACTCTACAAGTGCATGGTAGACAGTTCTCATTTGCCTCACGGAAAGTACATCACGAAGGATTCTGAATCTATAAAGAATGATCGCAGCTTCTTTAGAACATACAGGATCTGCATATCCCATCTAACATGTTTGTTGATTATGACACCCAGATACTTTACCTCCATTGAGGACTTTAGCACATGCTGCTTTCCCTGTACAAATAGGCCAATCTCTGAAAAATATGGATGTGCAGTGGCTTGTAAATGAAAGGTATTGCATCTTCTTGAAATTCATAGTCAGCAGACCCATATCCTCCTCGACCATACACTTTAATTCTTTCCAACTATCAGCCTGTTAGAAAACTGTAGTATCGTCTGCAAAACCCAGTACACTTCCCTTACTTTGAAGGTCGAATAGACCATTGATGTAGATGGTAAATAATATTGGTCCGAGAATACTCTTTCTAAAAATATGTATCCTCGAAAATAATGATGTCCTTTAGATTAAAATTGATACTATGTTGCTTGTTTAAAGGCTTGACTTGGTACTAAGATGGAAATTTCTATAGGTTAGTCAAAAGTTGGAATTTGAAAGATTTGCATGAATATTTACAACCACAATGCACTTGCTGACTACTTTTATTTTTCTTTCTTAGGTCATCTCTGTGTTACCTTCTCTTGTACTTGATTCTTGTTATATGAGACTTATTGCTTTTTTTTCAAATAAAATGTCATAGTTGCCATCTTTAAAAAAATCATTAAGGTGACTTGAAGTGAGTTCAATCTAGTTTTCTATTGGTGACACTTTAATGGATAATACAGCATGCCCACTTATCTGGAAAAGTTACAAAACCGAGAAAAGTCAGATAAAGTTCAGTGATGTTAAAAAATGGTCAGGGGAGTCAGGGAATCTGCGAAAAGTTGCTAAAAGTCTGTGCAGTTTTATGTTGGCCAGCGAAAAATTATATATCAGTATTTACTCAACTGGTTGTAAAATTGATTAGTTCTGATACAGTAAGTGCGCATAACGTCGTCGCATTTAACGTTGTTTCATTATAACGTCACGGTTTGTTATATGCTAATGTATCATTTAACGTTGAAACTGATTCGGTATAACGTTATTCTAAAAAAAGTGTAAATTGGTAAAAAAGGAGTACAGAATATAATGTAGATGAATAATGGTTTTTTTTTCCTTAATCCTTTTGCAGTCAAAAATATCTACATTATATTCATTCTCAATGATCCGTTTTACGTCGTTTCACTCAATGTGGTGATTGTTAGGTCCCTAACTAGGACATCGAGGGGGACTTGTTGATACAGAGTGCACATTTACAATAATAGACTAAGAAGTTAAATGTAAAAGAAAAGTGCTTGATTGCCTAACACAGGGCCCCTTAATATGAATTTAGGAAACGAGTTGTTATAAGTTAGCTTTAGAAAAGAAAATAGTGCCAAAAAAATTCGACCAAAAAAATACAAGAAAAGGCTATTACATGAAATTAAATTGCTTGAAACTGAAAAGCAGAATTTAGAGGACAATTCGACAGTAAGAAAATTTCTGTTACATACAAAAACAATGGAATACGAAAGCAAATATAATGGCTTTTATCCATTTTCATTTTGAGAGCTGTTATCTGAAAGTCCAGCAATGTGTTTTACCGTGGTTTTTGCTGATTTATAATCGGTTAGACAACAAAATTCTATTTTATTTCAATATAACATTTAAATTGTCCCCGCTTGAAATAATACGAAAATTGAAGTAAACAATTTAAACTCCTCTGATTAGATGTCTACGTTCCTGATACATTTTTTAAAGGCGTTTCAGGATTGCCGATTTACCTGTAGCTTAAACATTTTTGTAAAAATTTACGAAATAAGACTGCTTTAGGTACAGTTTGGTAATAATAGATATAGTGCTTAAAACACATTTTCATGGTGTATCTAATACAAGTCTGTACAAACTCCTTGTTATATTTCTTTAGTTCTAGTTTTAGAGATAGGTGTATAATTTGTCATTTCAAAATGAAAATCCCCTCCACTGATGTCACTATCAGAAAAGTTTGTAGAAAATGTTTACTCAAGTTGTGAAAAAAAAACAATTTTGAGGTTGTGGGTAAAATTTTAATATATTAAAAGTAAATAAAATACTTAAAAGTTTTTATTGATATGACGTTTGTTAAAAGTTTGAAAAATAATTAAAAAGATTGACTGTAATTAAATATTTTTATTTCCATTATTTTGTTTCCAGTTCTGCTCCGCTTAGATCGATAAGGTGCAAAAGCTTTACGACCACAAATTTTGTTGATGTATGTTTTCCAACAGTTAGTTTTTTAATTCAATGATCTTGTAAATTATTTGAATAAATTCAAAAAAAAAACACTGCCTAGTCATCGAAAATTTGAATTTTTAGTCAAGGAAATTGAAGTTACTTTTAAAGTGGAAACCCTCGCACAGTAACAGCCCTTTAATTATATGTGACTTAAACAGGGTTGCACATAAGTAAAGCTACAAGGTTATAACTTTTAAACCGAGAAAGGCATCAGACTCAAAATTTGCAGTATTGCATAACAGATGATTTGCGACTAGTTGGTGGCATTATCAACATTTTTTGAAGCGCCCCCTTTTTGGAGGGTGGCAACCCTCTAATTTCTTAAATAACAACATGGATCATGCAACACATTTTTGTACAGCGTATTTAGCGTACTTTTTGATGGCATTAATTATTTTTAAGTTACTTTGGCAAGAATGTAAACAATCAAATTTTCATAAAAATAAATGAAGTAAAATAAAGACTATGCAAGTAATTTTATCTCTGTCCAAAAAAGCCGAAACAGCATAGCCTTATCAGACATAGAAATTATTTTATCGATAATACCCAAGCAACATTTAAAGTCAAATTGACGTAAAATCGCCCTACCAATAGGTCGGCGACCAAATCACCACAGGTCATTTTCAAGTAAAATTTAAGTGTATATTACCAATGTGGGGAATAAAGTCAAAGTAATATGGAAGTCGATAATAGGTCCAGCAAGGCGTTTCGACCAAGATGTTTTAGTTATATTTAGAGAATTTTCATTCAACATTGGGCCAATGGACGTAATATATTGGTAAATATGTGCTACGCTTTACTTGAATCTGACATCTAGGCGCCGAGTGCCGTGACGTTCTTAACAACGAACTACGCATGTGACATTATCCGGTACTGTAGGATCTGTGGTTATGTATGTATAAACAAACAGTAGAGTAGTAGAGATATTGTCCATCTTTGTTAAAAAATGACATCCTGAATGATCAAAGAACCTACTTCAAATATTTGCAACAATGATAAAGGTGATTCGCACTGTATAAAGAAAAAAACCACTGCGGTTATGTTTTTTTCTGTTAACACGATGATGATACTTCGATAAAATTCGAGCGCCCGTGTAAAAGATAAAATTAGTGAAAATAAAAAATTATTCAAAATTCTTGAAATTCTGATTTTGGAGGATTGGTGATGTAAACAACACAAAACTATCTTGTTGTCATGGTATACAATCATTATTTAATGTTTTTTTCGAACTAAAATTTGATTACACTATATTCAACAAAACATTATTTTTCATTTTCCAATACAATCAAGATGGATACCGCAAAATTAATTTAATATGGCTGCCATTCTAACATTATTGACCTGGAAGTTAATTTTGCCCTATTTTTTTACCTATAAGTCACAATTCCTAATGACAGGACAAACTAACCAAACTTTGAAGGCATTTTGTCCTATTATGGGAATTTCAACTATATGGTAAACGACCTTTGTTTGAATTTATTAGAAATGAAACATTTTCGTGTATAGAAATTTATATTACTTATATCCGTGCACAGCCGAGAGACATATAGGAATGATTATACAGCGCTTTTGGTCTTTGATTCCATAATATATAAACATTAATAGAAAATAGAAACAAAATAAAATAAGTAAATAAACATAAACATGACAGCTGACCGTGTTGCCACTGCTTCACTCCATTTGGCATGAAAAGGGATGTATTATATTGAAGAGGGGAACGTGCTGATTTGATACCAGCATAGAATTGAAATTCAGTTTTACTTTCATATACCTAGTAGTAGTAGCCGATAAAGTGGTCATACTTTTTTAGGATTGAAAAATGAGTGTTCTTCATTTGATGTAAGCCACTTTGAATGATCAGCATCTATCACTATTTTTCTGTGAGCATTCTTTACTACTCTATAATAGTTTGTAGTATGTCTGTAAACTTTTATTGGTTTCAAAGGGGGCATTGTAACACTATATTTGTTACTGGTGCACGCACATTAACAACAAGAATAAACTTTTATTGATGAAGTTTATCAACTGACACACCTTTAAGATTCACAAATGTATTTCACTGCTGTATACTTTGAACTTTGAGGACAATTTTTATTTCCAGTCAGATTTTACGGGTATTTTCAACTTGAAGGTAGACAATTTGACTTGGAAGACCATTTCTGCAGTAATTATGACTTTATAGCCGATCAGAAAGCCATTTTAGGTTAGCTCAGTGCACAAAATATTTTCTGTGCTGTATTGCAATGAAATTGGTAATATATATGTAAGATAGACTTGATAAGAAGACCTCCAATTTACTATACCACAGAGACATATTGCAGGTTAATATTAGGTAATAAATTACCTTACAGTAGGTATTTCAGGTATCTGGGCTTGGTAGTCGATTTTCAGTCCAATTTAGGGCACACTTCGACCTAAAAATTACCACCTCTGGAATTGAAACACAAAAGTATATTCAAGAATATTTTATGAGTAAAATTAAACAAATTTTTTCCCAATTTAGTTACTTGTAAGTTACTGACTTTGGAGTAATTTTAATAGTCAAAAATAAGCTAGTTCAGAGCCGCATTTCCAAATTTGTAGCCATTATGACAATCAAGGCAGCATTTTAGTTAATTATTACTAAATTACAACTTGGTTAGGTTATTTGGACTCGAGTGCTGGTTAACATGCCTTAATTTGTTGCTTGGGTACAGGCAACACTTTAAAAATTTCACCTAGAAATTCAGTTTTGTTGAAATTATTAGCCTGATCTTCCACAGTGGCGTGTTTTGGGTTGTAAATAAGACATGAATGTTTTTGTTCAGTTACTTTTTGTGATATGTCTCAACAAGAACGTATTGAAATTTTAATGATAATCGGTTATGGTGATCGTAAAAGGCTCTATGATGACGTTTGTCATTTATTCAATCGGGTTCACCTTGACTGCCCACCCCTTAACAGGTCTATGGTAAGCAGACTTAATCAAAAATTTACTGAAACACAAAGCGTAAAAGATCGCCCCAAGTCCAACCATCCTGTAACTGTAACATGCTGGATGTATTGCTTGCTGTACAAGAAACTCCCAAAACTTCTGCATCAGAACTTGCTAGAACAAACGAGATCCCCAGACGTTACATACTGCGGATTTTGCATCAGGAAAAATATTTTCCCTATAAGATTCATAACCTGCAAGAATTTTTTACAGAGGATTTTGATAGAAGGATCGAATTTTGTGAACAAATAATTCAGATTATTGAACAAAATAGATATTTGTTAAACTATGTTGTTTTCTCTGACGAAGCTGCCTTTTGCCTTGTACCTGTTTACACTGTACCTGTACCTGTTTACACTACTAACATTTCCGGCCCATACGTTCAGTTTTTGATGATATTGGGTATGAATTTCCTCTATCCAATGGGGTTAATGTCAGACCAATATCGACAATTTTATCTGTACTACAAGGTAGTGTAAACAGGTACAATTGTCGATATTGGTCTGACATTAACCCCCATTGGATAGAGGAAATTCATACCCAAATCTTCAAAAACTGAATGTATGGGCCGTAATTGTTAGTAGTGTAAACAGGTACAATTGTCGATATTGGTCTGACATTAACCCTCATTGGATAGAGGAAATTCATACCCAATATCCTCAAAAACTGAATGTATGGGCCGGAATTGAGTCATCATGTATGTAATTGGACCCCTCTTCTTTAAAGGGACTTTAACAGGTCCATGCTATCTAAGATAATTACGAGAAGATATTGTGCTCCATATCAAAGAATCGTTGCAAAATGATTTCCCGATGTCTACTTCTATCAAGATGGCGCTCCACCTCATTTCAGTCGAGAGGTAAGGAAATGCCTTAATGTGAAAACTTGATTTATGAGTTCAACAAAAGGCTTCATATCGTCAAGAAGTTCAAAGGGCTCAATTTGAGCATCTTCAATAAAGTAAAATGTTACCATTTTCCCAAATAAATTTCATGGAAAGCCGATTATTTTCGTTGTTGCCAAAAATAATAATCAACACCATCGAAAAGTACGCTGAATAGGCTTTCCGAAAATGTGTCACAGGACCCATGTTGCTATTTAAGAAATTAAAGGGTTGTCACCCTCCAAAAAGGGGTACTTAAAAAAATGTCTATAATGGTACCAAATAGTAACAAATAAATCTGTTATGCAACCCTACATATTCTGTGTCCGATGCCTTTCTTGGTTTAAAAATTATGGCCTTGTTGCGTTATATAACCCTGTATATTTTAAGTAAGTTATAATCGATGTTAACTTTTGTGCCACTTGAACAAATTATAACTGCAACACATTTTAACTATATCAGTATTAAACTCTACATGACTAATAAGATGTGTCACTTGTAAGACTTTCATAATGTATATAGAAAAAATAAATTTTTAATGGGACTTCATGTGACCTCTAAAGTTTTAGATTTTAGTTTATTTTCTTATTGTACCAATACTAATTGTTACATAGAAGACATATTTACTTACGAGTTATAATTTACAGCTGCTTAAATGTACAACTTTAATGTATTGAAATGTCTACAGTATGTACCCGCTAGGTACTAGTCAAAAGTAATGTAATCTTGCAAAGTCTTAACAGAAATGGATTTGCAGTTATCGAAGCCTCAAATAAAATTCGTACCGTGACGGTTGAAGAATCTGAAAACCTTTTAGTAAATAAAATAACATATTTACATCCTTTTTTTTTTTCGTCCCACAGGGCTCGTCCGCAGCCTTGCCGCCCCGATAGCACTGCAACCTTTGGTGGTTTGTGCATACCCTTAGTCTTACTCCACCCATTCCAAAATCACTGTGCCTTGAACTAGTGTGCACAGCGATTGGTAGGGTGAAGTTTTATATTGCTTTGTCTCCGGTCTAGACTGGCCGTAGATCAGTTGTCTTTTGCGGTCCAGAGCTCTACACTCGCACAAGATGTGCTGGGCTGATTCCTCCCCTTCGCCGCAGAGTCTGCATGCGAGGTCCCTTTCGAACCGCCCCATTTTATGCAGGTGTTTCTTGACGGCCACGTGTCCCGTCAAGAGACCTGTTGTGTTTCTTACTCACCAACCTTATGAATAAGATATATCTCTACGATATTAAGCATCAAGGGCCAGGGACGGAATGCTCTGGTGCAGGCAGATGCACTGCTTGTCTGCTTTATCAGGCAAAGTTGGCATATAAACCAGCAAATGTCTGAATATTTTAATATTTGTGAATATTATATTATACAACTTGTGTATTTCTTCAACTATTGTATTAGGCAGAATATTTGCTGAAAGCAATAAGTTCTATGACTTAAACATATGGTGTCTGAAAATATGTTACTTCCTTAAGACCATAGGTTAGTGAAGTTTTCAAAAGAATTATTTACTGATTTATTAAACATTTTTAGAATTTTTGGTTAAAACTAAATTTATTTTATATGCAAAACTTTGAATTACATATTTTCCTCTCAGTAATAGTTTTTAAGAACCATTATTTTTTAGTCATCTATATGATATTACACTCCCTAACCAATAAAATTTAAATATATTGCTAAATTTACACACAAAAATAACAAAACACTGGATGAACATGAACTAAGATCGACACAGTTTCAGTCTCTAAACTGTTACTACCAATAAGCATAAGGCCAAAACATTGTGTCCTTAACATACAATATTTGTAAAACATACCAAGTGTTTTTGTTATGTTCACTCAAAATGCTTTTCCAAGAAGAGCCAAGTGCAAATCCACTTTCAGTTATTACATTTGAGAATATGTGTTTTTTGTTGTTATATTTCAATACTTTGCGATATAATGACAACAGCTGACATATGTGTATTTTTGCATGAGACTGAGCTCAGAATGCTCAAAACTTTGTCCAAACCAAAGATGTATATCATAAAAATAAATAGAATTTTGTTAATATGTCTTTTATTTGATTTTCTGACCTTCCTTTGTTGGTACTATGTGATTTTTTTTTTTACTTTTGATGAGGCCGTTCATCTGTTTCGAAGCACACAGTGGGGCCCTCAAATTCCGGGTGTATACCACTCATCAGAGATCTCAACCCCCTCCGAGTCGTCTGGACAAACGACACCCGCCAGCGCTCAACCCAAGGCGGTTTCATCTGAAACCCCTCTGCCGCGTAGCAACCAAGCGATGTCAATTGTCAATTTCTAAGCCCACAGTGAAGGCCTCAAATTCCGGGTGCACATCACTCCCCAAAGATATTCCCCTCCCTCCAGACTCACCTAGACCAGACCCCCGCCATGTTTGACTCCGCTTAGTCGCTTCTTACGACAGGCAGGAGTTATTGGGCCTATTCTTTTAGTTAGTCCCCGGCCCCGCAGGGGAATGACACAACTTGCACCAGAAGATCTGGACCAACTTTCCCCCACAAAAATTGTTGACCTCTATAGAAGGCTGGACTTGTTGGGTGAAATATAAGACAATCAGGCGTGAGCCACAATAGATCTTAAGGTCGCACTCACAATATAACCTAACCTAAGTTGAGGGGGCGTGTCGGTCCCGTGTTTCCGCCATGCTGGACTCTAGAGACTAGAACTTACGAATCATTTGCAAACCGTCACATTTCGTTCTACAGACATGTTAGGCTAGATACATTCTAACCATCATTAAGAGACTTATACGGTTTCGCTATTATTAGAATAACTTTAATGCCATTGTGCTATACTACTGACAATCCAAAGCATAGATGTGGAGTGTCTTCCAGGCAGACATCCCGAATGTCGTGGAAGGCAGACTATATCTAACCACCTTGTTTTAAATGCGGTTTGCTTGTCATTAGTATAACATACTCTAAGAGCAAAACCGGTATGTGTTTCCAACAATGGTCATAATGCATTTACCTTACATTGATGTGGATGTTTTAAAAGAGGTTAACTGTGGAGATGAAAATAGCTTTATTTATAGATGTGAATATAGGGTAAACCATGCCGATTAGATTAGACTAGAGGATGTACATGCTCTTTGGCAAAAGGCGATCCGCATCTACTTTCACTCTCTAAAATTATCGACTTTGTAGGAAGCTGGGTTTGATGGGATTAGGCGTGGGCCACAATAGACCTAACGTCAGAGTTGAATGACTGAAATAGCCCACTCACCATATAACCTATCCTAAAGGATGCCAAATAGTGGTTTATTAGAAGCAGGCTACAATTAAATGAAAATAAAACTGTTACGTTTTTGTATTCCAAACAAGATCTCCTGTGATTCCTAAGAGTACCAGATTTCTGAGGGATATAATGGTGCTTATATGCTTTCTTGACTCCAGTTTAGAAATTTTTTGACTGAATTCTTTAGATCTGCACATTCCCTACGATTTTGAAGCTGTCAAAAGTTGTTCCTGTCTTCAAGGCGGGGTATAATAGTGATCCATCAAACTATCCACCAGTAGCCATACTCTTGTCTACTGTAAGATTTTCGAGGCCTGTCTTTTTCAGCGAATATTGTTTCACATCAAAAACTCTCCATTTCACAGCATGGTGTCATTACGGGGAGATCATCTGTGACGAACTTGGTTGACATTACACATTTCATTGCATCCACTCTCGACCCCTCTTCACAGGTTGTTGTTTTGTATACTCATCTATATAAGGCCTTTGATTGTCTAAATCATTATGTTCTAATTGACAGGATGAGTGCTATCGGATTATCTGAGAGGGTTTGCTTGGTCTGTTCAGCTCTTTCCTAAATAGAACAATTTGTTGAGACCAGGGGCTTCAAATCTAACATCTATAACATAGCTTTGGAGTACAGCAGGGTTCCATACTCGGTCCACTACTATTTAATTATATTTATCGACCCTGTTTGACATGTTTCTTTGTAAATTATGCATGTGACATTAAGATATCTGCAAATATTTCGAGTGTTGGCTATTTTCAGCTCCAGAAGTGTCTTTAGGTCCTTGATGAGTGGTGATGTCACAGTATAATATTTCTATGAATGTCGCTAAGTGTTGTGTAATGGTCCTTTACTCGAAATAGGCACCCAATTACTTTCAGTTACAATTTAAGAGGACTTGCACTTGGTCACCCAGGATAATTAGGGACCTTGGAATTGTTTTTTATGGTACTCTATTTTTTAAACCACACTATGAACAGACTGATAATTCTGCTTACAAAACTCTTGGGCTTCTAAAAACAAACAGCAAAAATTTCTCCCTGCACTGACACCTTTTTTCTCCCCTTTTGTTGTCTGGTTATGTGCCCACTTTAATAGTATGGCTCGAACATCGGTTGTGTGGGCTCCTATACTTATGAGATACATGTCGTAATCCTATTGAGTCGATTAGTACAAAAGCAATTAAAATTTCTTAGATTTCGAGAAGATGGTTAATAGCCTTCTATTGATTTTCCTCAGAAAAGTTTACTTCTTCACTTTCATCTGCAGAGTCTGGAGATGCGCACAGGCAGTGCAGTTTCGTTATATTTTTATATAAATTGGTTAGTTTCGTGTTTGTACACGATTGCTGAAATCATTTCCAATTTACCAGATGTGCAATTATGATCACGCTGTACTTACTGCAAGACAGCCTAGATATCTTCTCATATAATCTATCAGGGATAAAAATGTTTTTCAAAACCATGTGGTGGATCTCTCTTTTGTATTGTTTGTTTAATTATCGTTTGTTAATTGACTTTGTGTTTCAGCCCGTCCTTAATTTGGCTTTTAAGCTGTTGGGTAGTGTATGAATAAATAAATACACTACCCAACTACCCACGAAATACAAGTGTCACGTTCATCTTAAAGTATCTAGCAAGTTGGCGTATCCTCTATCCTGTGCAGTGATATATCAAAATAATAATAATATATCTTAAAACTGAAAAATCTACTAGCCACCTTATTCATAAGTGTTTCTACATATATAGATTGCTGGTGTGAGCTACTGCACTTAATAAAATGTGAGACATATTTAAATTTAACAAGCGTAACTTCACAAAATTTCATGTGAAAAAAATGAAAGACAAGTTTCTTCATCTGATTGGGAAATGTTATAAATTGAAAGAATTGAGTGGATTTATGAAAAGTAAAGGTATTATTCTTCTTTCTAAAACGAGGAGCGCAGAAAAATGTATGACCAGCACAGGTCAGTAAGTGTATAGAGTCAATACTGGCGAAGATGCTGCTAATCAATATAAAAGCATCAAGTTTGAGAGTTTCTTGGATAATGGCCGAGGAACTAAAGAGGAAGCAGTGTTAGGTTATGGTTATATTGTGAGTGGGCCATAACGGTCTCTCCACTGTGACCTTAAGATCAATTATGGCTCACGCCTATATAATTGTCTTATATTTCACCCAACAAATCCACCCTCCTACAGAGGTCGACAATTTTTGTGGGCGAAAGTTGATCCAGATCTTCTGGTGCAGGTTGTGCCTTGCCAAAGAGCAGATGTCTTGTCCTGTCCGCAGACGGACAGGAACATAGCATGTGCCCTGCTGTTTCGTCATTATCCATACACAGCCGCGAAACTGGGTTTCTTGTCCGAGCCCAATTATGTGCATGTGGTGATACAAGCGGCAGTGTTCTATTGTACAGGCCGACCAGAATCCTCAGTTGTTGTCTGTTTAGCTCTAGAAGTTTTTTAGCCCTTGACTCTGAAAGACCATGTATGAAGGCCTTAGAGTGTGCTAATCCTGGCAGATTTTGCCATTGTTAGGTTGTCCTTCCATCTATCTAAGTCTTTAGAGTGCGTTTTCCTATGCATGAGGATATCCCCAGCACATATTCTGGTCCGATAGTGTCCTCCTGGGCACCCAGCACACTGGCAAGCGCGTCGGTCGCTACATTACCATCAAGGTCCGTGAGTAACCCGGTATCCAGACCAGAGACATCTGATTGCAGCTGCCTAGTTCGTTGAGGGCAGACTTACAGCTCCATACCGTTTTTGAATTGCAACGGTAGGAACCAAGTGCCTTTATATCAGCTGAGCTATCTGAAAATATTGTTATTGATTTGTGTGTGCAATGGTTTTGTATAATCTTCCTCGCACACATCCCGCTGGCATACACTTCTGCCTGGTATATGGTTGCATACTTTACGAGGCTATATGAAATTCTTGCATCGGTATGCTGCTCCCATATGCGCCAGCTCCTGCCCCCAGATCGGTTTTGCTTTAACTCTGCAAGACCTTCCGGTTTAGTTTTGTAAACTTTACTTTTAAGTATCCTCAATAAAAATAGTCTTTGGAATTGAAATCTGGTGAACGAGGAGGCCATTCAATACTACCTCGTCTACCAATCCATCGTCTTGGAAATACCTCAATATAAATAAAAAATGTCGAGTAAGGAGTATCAGCGACGATGTACATGACAAGCTGACGAGTGTGCAAGAGGTAGAAGCGGAAGTACAGGAGAAAATGCAATCATTAGAAAAAATTATGATACCCCATCCAAGAGAAACGTTAGACTCGAAGATAGCCCGGTCGTAAGAATCAAGGTCCTACATTTGATGGCTCAGTCCCATGAGGTATTTATCTACGCCAGTTCGAAGCCGCCGCTACAGCAAATGGTTTGGGCGAGGGAGAGAAAGCGACTTCGTTAATTGTAGCTCTTAGAGGAGATGCCCTAGATGTGCTCCAAGGTATTGCCAGGGATGAACACTAAAGTTTTGACAGCATTAGACATCAATTGGGATGAGATTTGGCGACCAGCATTTAAAACAGCTGTATCGATTTCAGTTGAAAAATCGTTGTCAGAAATCGGGCGAAAGTCTCCAACATCTCCACGCCGACGTTGTCAGACTGACACGATCAGCTTACCCCACAGCTCGGGTGGAACATTTGAACCAGCTGTCGCTGCAAACATTTATTGACGACATCAGAGATACCGACACCCAACAGGCGCTGAGGATGGCGAGACACAAAATCTTCAACGATTTTTTGGCAGATTCTTTGGAGTTTGAAGCGGCAAAGCAAGCGTCAGAAAGTCTTGTGAGAGTTCACAGTCTGCAAGTACGAGAGTAAATTAAAGCAGATTCATCCGAGGTGGTTCAGCTACTAAAGAAAGTAGCAGAACAGACAAAGCCCACATTTCATATGTAGTCAATAAGAGCTTACCGTGCAAATGCTTTGCGTTGTTCGAGCTACGGCCAGCTGGGGCATATACGAGGCAAATGTTGGGCTCTAAGATCACCGCTATCCGGTACATGAGAGAAAGTGAAGCTAAGGCCGGTAACCGTCTCTCAGGTTAGCGATTCTGGCAGCGCTGTCGTCGTAGACGGATACGTAAGCGGCAATAAAATCCGGATGGTCGTCGACACTGGCGCACCAAGGACGATTATTCGCGGCGACATGGTACCAAGATGGCGAGTAAGAGAGCCAGACACAGTGTACAAAGTAAATGCAGCCAGTGGTGGTCGGATTCATGTATTTGGCGAAACTGGCATCGGGCTACAAATTGGGACATGGCAGAGAGCCATAGTTTTCCGTCATATCAGACCCGATTATAATTGGCTTGGACATACTTCAAGATCACTGCACTAAACTTGATCTTGGCACTAACATCCTGACTATCGTCGGTGAAGAAATAGTAATGTCGTGTTTCTCCTAAACTGGTCTGTATAATGTAGCCTGATTATCCCCACTTATTATTTCTACTACGGAGCTCAATCTCTATGGCTACTCCATGGCAATCCCAAACCTAGATATAAAGCATTCCAGCGATTTTTGAGCACAAAGGTCCTTAGAGAACCAGTGTGTCTTAGTTCCATCAATTACTACCATGTTTCTGGGTCATAAAAATGTACCCAAATTTGAACCAAACAAAAACACAATGCATAAGCAGTCCGCATCTTGTTTAAACCGAACACATATTGAGCGTGATACTTCTATAGCATTCTTCAGCATTTAGACATTCGGGACATTTTCAAATATATGTGGACTAGGTGAACGCGCTCATATTACATATTCAAGCAGTCTCAGTGGTCCAGTGGTAATAAACGTGTCCCTCTAAACCAAATGTTCCGGGGTGACTCCCAGTAATAAGGGATCATATAACTTTTTCAGTACCTACTCTATAAGTAACATCAACTGAGGTTGTGGCATTGTGTTTGAGCAAGTTGAATATGTCTGCACGTTCTGCCCTTTGGAGGTCCCATGGACCATGCGATGTTGGACACATTAAATATCCTTACCCCCTTACAGAATAAAGGCGGGGATTCGGAAAAAATTTCAGGAGAGTGAGGTGAAACTACTCTCTAGCGTCGGTGATTAGCCGTAGTCGCGGAAGTAGACCGACGTTAAAGAAACAAAAATACAACTATATATGCAGTGCCTTAAATATTCATTTTGGCTCAATTCAATGGTCTGATATCCGATGAACTGCTTGATATTTTCTCCAACGGACACAGAACTCTGTTTCTCCAGCTGCTCTTCAAAAAGTCACCTTTTTGGAAGCATGCAAACCATTTTTTACGAGAGACATTAACAAATGAAAACCCTGATTACGTAATGAAATAAAACTTCTATTCTTAAAACGCGATAACGCAACGTCAGTCACTGAACTCCCCAATAATAATCATTATAAATACAATAGACATAATAAAAACAATGTTAACACCATTAACTCCTTAAAATATAGGTACTTGAGGGTGGCGTGATAATCCAATTTTTAGCTTTTCACCATTTCGCTCGACATTTAAAAAATTATATGCAACTATGCTTTGACTTTTTGTGGCGAAATTTTTGTGTGTCTTGTTGGTCTGTCTGCAATATTGCTCCAGCAGGTGCACTGCAGCCTAAAAGGCTCGTGAAGCTGACCCTTATTTGGTTTGCTTTTCACTGCAAATCGAATTTGGCTTCCGTATTTCTTGATTTTACCAAGATGCACTCTGACAATTGTGTCAGATATCCTTCAATAATCCTGAGCTGCGCTCTACTACAGCGTAGCAGTTCTGCGTTCGTTTTGCTACATGGGCTTTGAATATCAGGTCCTTGCTATATGTTTGAGTCCTGATCTATTTACCCAGTAATACCTACGTGTGTTGACTGCAGGTCCACTGGTTAATTACCCTGTCGATTTCACATTTTGGTATAAACAGGACCGACTCCGGACACATGTGTTTTACGGCAGCGCCTCTCCTCGCCAATTCGTCGGTGTTTTTATATTCCTCGATCTGGCATCTCGATGTTCCGAACCGCCAGTTCTTCGAGGCATTCCCAAACCAGTAGTTAGGACTACTCATTGCTTGCGATCGCCTTGTGGACCGCCTGACTGTCTCACATAATAAAGATCCGCTTATTTGAAATAAGCTTTTTTTCTTCTTCTACGCGCTCTATTAGTGCATAGACTTCTGTCTGGAAATCTGTGGCACGTCTCTCCAGATATATATCCATCCCTGCTCTCGCGCCTCGTGTATACCAACCACGGCAACCATTTATGTTTTAGATTCGCCTGTGTAGCAGGTTAGGCTTCCAGGGGAAAAGTTTAGTTGATTTTTATCGCCTCCTTTCGATCTTTTATTTCTACATCGATATGGGTTTCCAGACATAGTCGGCGAGTGATTTAGTCCAAATGTATATCAAATATGGACTCTTCCACATCACGCACTAGACTTGGATGTCTTTGCTAAATGAAGAATGGCTTAGTCTGTATTCAGCTTTCAGTTGTAGCAGTTGACCAGTCCATTATATTCTATGGAGCTCCAATCTCGCCATTACAATGTGAAAAGGTGGGAGATCCAGTATGTGTTGTTCTCATTGCCCTTGTTATCCCCGAAACAGGCAAGTTTTTGTGTCTTGCTTGCTTTCAGTTTGGTAATTTCTTTTGTGACTTTGGTCACCACATTAATGCGTCGTACGCTATTGTTGGCTTTACCACCCTGGTATATAACCAGTCTGTACTATTGGGGGTTTTAAATCCAAATTTATGTTTTTGTAATGGATTCGTCTGATCGTCATAAGCGTTATATTATCTATTTTCTGGCATTTTCGAAGGGCTGATTCCATGTAAATGGAGAGGCTGGGATCTCTCCCAAATATCTTACCTCCCCAGCACATAAACTTTACTCTGCAGAAACGGAGGACCAATACCCTCTGTTTTCCTCTTTCTGACAAATTGTATTATTGTGGACTTTCCAGGGTTAATTATAAGGCGTTTCGTGGCGGCCCACTTTTATATCAGCGTTAAAGCGCCTTGCATACACATTTCTAGATACCTTTGTATATTTTCCTCTGGCCAAAATAACCAGATGGTTTGCATATCCTAAAGGGTATATTCCTCGTAACTAAGTCGTCTTAGTAGCCCTTCCATGACGAGGCGCCACAACATGCGATGTTGGGCACGTTAAAGATCCCTACCCCCTTACAGAAAAGAAGGGGTTCGGCAAAATTTCCAGGATAGTGAGGTGAAACTGCTCCCTGGCGTCGGTCATTGGCCATAGTCGCGGAATTAGACCGACGTTAAAGAAACAAAAACGAACAAACAAACAAATATTCAAAATATAATCTTAATACAGAAATAGATACTTCTTCTACAGAGACAATTATTCTGCCTGGCGACGCTGTAGGTTGCGGTTGCGGAGAAGAAAACAAACATTTCTGGAGTAATAGAAAAAAACATTTACGTCTGTGTTAACTATGGAACGGTTTTACCAACTAAGGGCAACAACAGCTACTATTAAAATTGAACTTGAAATCTTAAAAGTCGTTATCCCCTCATTAGTGACTGTTAAAAAGTATGTCGATTACATAATCTGATAAGATAACGATAAAATTTAATCAAAGATACAAACTAGTAAAAAATGTACTTCCCCTGTAAGCAGCTACCCGAAACCACGGCCGCTTAGGGTTTCTATCCATTTGCACAAGGTATCCTTTATGCCTAGGTTTCTTGTAGCCTGAATGACTGATCCGAAGGATGTATTATCGAAGGCTCCCTCTATATCCAAGAATGCCTCTTTCTATATTCTAATGCACTTTTCACCATGCTCCAAGACGATGGAGTGCACTTTTTGTTCATATACCTGGCCTTTATAATAGCGGGTTATTGACGTTCAGTATCCCTGTTCTGATGTGGTTATCGAGTCGTTTTTCTAACGTCTTAGGCATTAAATAACTCTTTTTGCCTGTGAGTAGTTCTGTCGACCAGTATAAACACTCCCGTGGTTAGCATCAATACTTGTGACAGAGCGCCCAACGCCAGACTGGCTCCTAGTATTGAACATATGCTTGTGAGCCAAGTCTGGTCCCTTTTGCAGCATGACTGGTATATAATAATATCCCGACCAGGAGACATAAAGAACTCAAATGAGCTTATTGCTGTAACCACTTTCCTAGCATCTACCCAGTCTCGTCACAGGGACTTCCGGCATATTGTTACAAGTCGCTCCGCTTAAGGGTGTCATTATTTCTGATTCCCCCAGGAAAGTGTCTTTGAAGAGACTCAGTTGTTGTCCCATTCTCTGTCAGAATGTCATCCAGGACTTTTGTTTGGAGTATTTTTGGACTGCTTAGATCCTCTGAAGAGGATCTTATGGAATCTGGCACATGCTGCGTTTTTTATATCTTCACGGTACCTTCTCGACGAGTGGGTTTAAACCATCGGTCTCGTGTACCATGCAATGTTGGCTACGTTAAAGATCCTTGCCCTCTTTACAGAAAGGAAGGGATTCAGCAAAGTTTCCAGGATAGTAAGGTGAAACTGCTACTCCCTGCGTTAGGGTTTGGCCAGCATAGTCGCGGAATAAGATCGGCCTCAAAGAAAAACAGAAAAACTATATGTATTCATTATTCACATATAAATGCCGTAAATTAAATGGTTGTGAAAAAGTCATAAATATAATTAAGTAGGTATATCATATACAAGCCCGTAAATAGTTATAGTAACCAACATTGCATGGTACACGAGACCGATGGCTTAATTATATATGTATGTATGGTGCAAGAAGCCAGAAGCCATCTTCTTCCCATGAAATATTGAAAACATTTATGAATGCCACCAATCACCATATGATCTTCTGCAACTGTACCCCATAATGTAAGAAAATAAATGTTAATATTATTAAATTGAAATACCAGACTGAGTAGCTCGGCAGCCAGAGGGCATGAGTCAGCATTCCACCGCACCACTTGACTTTTTTTAAATAATAATTAATTATTTATTTCAGTACATATACGGAAAAATAACAACTACCGGCATATTGTGTTTGCGCAAGTTGAATGCTGCACGTCCTGTTCTCCGGAGCGGGCGTTAAAGCATCGTTTCCGTGAACCATGCGATCCTGGGCACGTTTCAACTGATCTCTGTTCTGCTTTCAAAAGACGCGGATGTGGCAAAATGTTCCTGTTGGTGGTAAGATATAACTGCTCGCTGACGTTGGTGATTGTGCGTTAGTCGCGCACACAAACACACACACACACACACACACACACACACACACATATATATATATATATATATATATATATATATATATATATATATATATATATATATATATATATATATATATATATATATATATATATATATACATATATATATATATATATATATATATATATATATATATATATATATATATATATATATATATATATATATATATATATATATATATATATATATATATATATATATATAATATTATAGTTACATATACCTACCTACCTATTATATATGTAAGAAATACTTGGTTCTGGGGTTGACCCGCGTGTATAGAATTAATTAGGTACAACTTGACTGACTATTTTAAAAAGGTTAACGAAAAATGTATACTATTGTAAAACGCGTACTATTATATATCAAAATTAAAATCTCTAAGTTAAAAAAATTCATGATTTGAAATATAGTTTTATGAAAATTCGCTATCACACATTTGCTATGTCGAAACTTTTAGCGACTTATCATTAAAAAATTCTCTAATAGAGATAGATATCGATTTTGCCAAAATTTTCTTTAAATGATCCCTATAGAAACCCAAACCAATGTGCTTATGTGCAGATGTATATAGGTAGGTAATATTATGTATTCAACCGATAACTTAAAAAATAATTAATCGATTTTCATTAAACTTGGTACGTATTTTCGTTTTGTTCATCGCTTGGATGAGTTCGTTAGCCAGCCCGATAGGACCAGTTTTTCAACAGCAAAATATAAAAAAAAATTGTAGGTATCTCAAAAAAATAACAGTTATTTTGATGAAATTTGGTAGGCATGTTGCACTGGTAGAGACTTTTCTATATGCCAAAATTCAACTTTCTAGGCTAATAACAAATGGTGTCCTTAAGATTTGAAGCATGTAATGAAAATTCGCTACCATACCATTAAGTACCTACGTAGGTACTTGGTACTTATATCGCGTCTCGATTTTTTAAATTTAAGTTAACAAATAATAACGGAAGTAGGTGCTGCAAATGCATGCGGGTAGGTATTATAAAACTCAAAGACGCAGCAAGTGCGTTATGGTAGTGAATTTTCATAGAAATGATCTGGCACCAAATATTTTATTATAACTTTTTTTTTGTAACATAGAAATATAAATTTTTGTGTATAGTTTACTTTTTATATCGTAAACCTACCTACCAAATTTGGTTATCATAGCTTTTTTAGTTTTTGAGGTAAAATTTTTTTTCGAATGAAAACTCAAAATTTTCCCAGAAAACCTCGGCCGATTTTCCTGACTAACGAACCTATCCAAGCCACTTACAAAAGGAAGGTACATGCCAAATTTTATCAAAATCGGCCTATTATTTTTTGAGTTATCGGTGTGATATATATATATATATATATATATATATATATATATATATATATATATATATATATATATATATATATATATATATATATATATATATAACATATAAAAATTGAAACTGACACCGGATATGGGTTCTAGGGGTCCTAGTTCGCGCTCATTTGCAAAAATGTTTTCAAAATTCAAAAGTCGGGATCTCTCTATTAGTGAATTTTTTCTACGAAAATTCACTAAAACGGCGAATTTAACGATTAGTAACGTTAAATTAATAATAAAGATGTTCAATTTAGATTAGTGCTAAATTGACGTCACATCGTATCTACGTTGTTAAGTTTGTTTCAACCGAAATCTAAAAGTTAAAATTTTCGTTGACTATTTTTTTGCTATTACTATAAAATGCCAACCATTACATAATCATATTTAGCGATTAGACTTATATTTTGTGTTAATATCTTATCAGAGAATATTTATTGCCACTACCGCAATAAAACCTTTCAGTTAACTGGAATACTATTAATCACTCTCAAAAGATCGTAGCGAGCTTGGGATTACCTATGTATTGTTTGTCCGCTCACGCAACAGTTGGTTGTATGTATCGCAGTACATAATAGTAGAATGAGCAATGTGTTAATTTGGCTGAAGCCGGAGCATTATCGAAAGCAGAACTTTATGTCAAAGCAAAGCAGGGCTTGCTACTGTAAGGTGTGCGGTAAGGCTGAGGCGGTAGGCGTAACCGGCACTACACACCCCCGCGGGACACGACCAGCCCCTGACTAGCTAGCGCCGGCAACCTGCAACCGAACTATGTACTCTCACTCTGGCTGCAATGTGCATCCGAAACAGAAACTGCAGTTCGTTGACGCGGCGCATGCAAACATCGTATGTAACCTTAATACATTCGACCTCGGACAGGTGCTTATCATAGTTACCTGACTGATCGAGAACTTGAAGCGACCTTCATATCATGTCATTCGGGAAATTAATTGCACAGATCAAACCACGTAGAATAGCATGCATGTTAACTTCGAAAGCATTTTAAATTATATTAAAACAAGAGACACAATAAAAAATACTGTTGCGTTTAGCTTCATACGTTTTCAATCACCCTAGACTAATTTGAGATAGTAAATTTGTTTCGTGTATATTTAGCGCGATGAATGACGGAACACGGAACACACAGCTGCAGCTTGCATTGCACGGGGACAACGTGGTATTTGCATTAGCAAGGATGAGGATGACAGCGTGGAACGGAAGTGCTCTAAAATAAGGACAGGCCCATCAATTGGGTCAGTTGTGCAGAGGGGAGTGGAGGGCAGTGGCAATTTGAGACTGCTGCCGCCCCTTAGCAATCAGAGGTTCTCTGCTGGTGCATTTTGGACGTGTTGTGTTGTGTTCTTGTTTATCATATCCGCGTTGTTGGTTGGGTGTTCCTACCAGTTTATCTATAAGACAGCGGCGTAACATAAACATATTACGTAAGGGTCCTGGCAGCAATATATTATTTAGAAAATGGCCTTTTCAAAAAAATACCCCAGCATTTAAGGTGTTAAATTTAACTAGAATGCGACAAAAAAATATTAGATTGATTGATATAGAACAATTTAGTTCTTCGAATAAAGTGACTTCAATCTAACGAATTCTAGATATCTAAATTGTGTAGGAATAAGTTAAGAAATGTTACCTATATTTTTATTTTAACAGGTAATTATTGTAAATATTGAACTACCTGTAGAAAGTATTTTGTGTCTTAAACCTCGGCCTCTTTTAACGCCTGGAAGTTTTGCCAAAAATCTGCCTTTTATAAGCAGGCCTGGCGGTCCTAAAATATTTAACAAAATTGACGGCTTGACGCCCGCTTCAACGAGCTGATCGCTCATGAATTTAACTTGCTCAGACACAATCCTACTACCTCAGTAGATAGTACATTTTAGTTTGTCCTGAATTAGTGAATTACTTACTTAATAAACATTTCTGGGAAATACTGAAGAGCTTCACTGGAATCCAAAGCTGGGACTCTCTAAACAGTGACTCGGGAACAGAATATCAAAAATTTAGGAAAGTAATCTAATGAGTAAAATTTTAATAAGTGAAGATTGGAACCTGTGATGAGCACTGATAAGTACAGTTTGGACAACTATATTCATCACAATACAGTTTTGGACAAAGTTGGCGTCATCAAACGGATGAATAAAAAGTTTCAGCGTCAAGATCGTTTCTCTAACAAAGTTAGCGTCTTTCTAATAACGCTAACTTTGTTAGCGAAACGATCGCCAGGTCTGAAAACTGTGGTCATGGATTGGATTCCAAAGCCGGGACTCTCTACACAGCGAATCGCGAATGGAACATCTAAAACTTAAGATAATCTAATAAATAAAATTTTTATAAGTGAATAGTGGAACATTAGACGAACACTGATAAGTATAATTTGGAGAAACCAATTCACCGCAATACAGTTTTTAATATACTTTTTATGGATTCTTCTGATGAGGCTAACTTTGTTATTGAAACGATCTTAAAGTCTGAAAACTGTATTGTATTATTATTGGATTTCTCAAGTAGAACATCTTTTATGACCAATTTTAACACTGCAACTTCAACCCTCTAGTGTGGGTGGATCTCACCACTAAAATTTTAAATGTAAATGGGGTCGAGAATACTTCTTTTGAAAACGGGTTGAATTATCCTTAAAGCGACACATCTCCCGGGAAACTCGGTTCGAAAATTTCCGAGAAAATCGATAGCGCATCTCATTGATTTCGTGATACAACAATGGCATTAATGACGCATATTGCTCGTCACTATTAGGAACAAAATCATGTATTTATGCGAAACATTATTTAACTTGTTATCTGCTAGGTGTTCAATTTTTAAACTGATTTCTAGTACTCTCAGAAAAAACATATCATTTGTTGTCAACTTTTTTTAAATTTTATGTTATCGATAATAAAAGCAAAAGAATTTGTTGACTTCCAGTCTTAAGCTCGTGGATCTTCTGTTTGCGGCAGTGTTTACTTTTTATAATTTAAGAAAAACTGCTTAAACTTTATTACCGTAATAATGATTGCGCTGGATCTTCTGCAAGACTTTTCAGCAGGTGGTTTCCTTGCAAAAATGTTAAAGCCGAATACGTCATGGAGTGGAGAGAGAATTTGAAAAGAATAGTTCACTGCAGAATAAAAACACATGCATTCTGAGTCAATTACCAATGAGGATGTGCAAATAGGAGTAGTTAGACTTTTAGAATCTGATCATAGTAAATTTAAATATGTTAGACAATTGCCACAGGAGTCTGGGTTACGTAAAAATTTAGTTCACGGAATATTGAAACCCGTGAAATTATATCAATATAAAAGTAGCATTTTCACAAGCTTAACGAAGATGACTATGATTGTCGGACTGAAGCGGACTGAACCTATATCACATAATTTATTAGAAAATGCATGTATGTTCTAGAACATATGTTTCTTTGATAAATGTGCATTCAGCCTTTATGGCCAGTTACCCCCATATTAAATGTATGGGAGGACATTTTTGGAAACCATATTATTATAGGTGCTATTTTCATTCAAGACAAATTGACTGGAGATATTTACTGTGATTTATTGAATATCATAAGATACCATGTGATCATTAGGCTATTAGAGAAAAAGGACAATCTTCTTGAGCACGAATTGTTTTTTCAAAAGAATGGGCCTCCTCCACATATCGTGTGAATCTGCGGGTAAACTTAAATAAGACATTTCCTGGAAAATGTTGTATTGAGTGACCCCCTAGGTCTTCAGATCTAACACCATTATACATTTTTGGAGGCACCTTAAAAGCAAAGTTTATGCAACAAAGCGCAACAATTTAGAAGATCTAAGAGACGGAATTGTTAAAAAATGTTGGCTGATAACACCGGAAATGTCACAGGCGATTCGTAAAAATTCGAACAGAACTTTTATTGTAGCATGTCAGTGGTGGTCACTTCTATAGCATATATGTAAGTAATTAGTTAATAAAGTAAATTAAAAAACGGTGTGTAAATATGCAGTTGCTCAATTACCTACATTTCAAATGCTGTTAGACAATAAGACAATTATCTCGCAAACTACCAGACCGAACGAGACATCACTTTAAAAGGCATCCAACGCGTTCCTAAAACACATATTACTCGACCCTACGTTCCATTAAAAATTTTAGTGGTGATAAGTTTTGGGACACTGTGTACCAGTTAACATTTAAAAAAATATTGACTATAAACACACATAAAATTCGGACAATTGAATTTTAATACATATTCTCTAAATTAACAAAGTAGAGTAAGAGCAAGGGTTAATAGGTAAATGGAAAATAATAATATTAATAAGTATACATATTATTCATCCTGTGATGACGCTAACCTTAACGAACGTCAAGTCTTAAAAATGTTTTGTGGTAAATTGGGTTCTCCAATGTGTATTTATCAGCGCTCATCACAAGGTACCAATCTTCTCTTATTGGACAATATTAATGATGATGAAATAAAACAGAGATCATTTAGAGCTCACTCGTGCGTTTACTAAGGGTTTGACAGAAAAATGTTTTGTTTTTGCTTTATGAAAGAATGTTTTATTTTTAACTCTCGACTATATTGCGCCCTTAGATCCGTCTCTGTCGCCCGCCTCTGTAGAAAGAATTACTTCGTCAAGGTATGGAACTGTTCGGTTGTGAACGTACTCAACCTAAAGTTGCCCGCGCTTCGGTCTCCCCTCCCTTTCAAGCCAGTCCCAGAATGGCGTGGTCTCTATTCAGCGCCCAGCCTGTGCTTGTGTAAGTGACGGTCCGTGTCTAACTTCTTTACCGACAGTTACCACCCTAACTGTGCGTACCAGAAACATCCACTATCAAAAGATTACATACACATCATCTTATCTATTGTTTACAAACAAAAACACCTACACGCAATAATTATAAGGACGAGTATTGGCCTGAGGTGAATGTATCGATTGCAGCGCGTTTGCGTCGATCGTCCTACGTTTACATTGTTCATCTCAGGCGCTGTTGTAACAATGGACTTTTCCTCAATATATCTGATAAATAATGAGTGGTGAAGTATCGTCTAATAGGAATAATACGAGTGAGTACGTGCAATCCACGACACAGGTGAGTGTTCTTAGAGGGCTAGGCCTACTAGATTTTAGATATGTAGACTGTCATCAGATTTAGTGGCGGGTGTGAGGGGCGGGCGGTGTGTGACGTGAACTCTGTGGGAGTTGCTTTGTCCCGTTTCAAGATAGGAGGGCCGAACTTACGGCCGTGTGCTATGTGTGTCCAGGCCTTGTGCCTTCAGGGGTCGATTGCGTCTTCCTTGGTCCTTTAAGATGAGAACACACGGTGATGAACCGAACTCCGGACCGAGGTTTGGGAGTGCCTTCAGCAAAAGGTTACGCACGCGGCGGTCCAATAAAAATATTCTTAGGCACCTTCCATAGAACAATAGCTGGGTGGTAACGCTGATAATTACAAATTTAAACCTTGAAGGTCTTGCAACGATCAGTGGCTCGATCTGTAGTTTACTGCTGAATACCTACGTAATATTACTATATCCATAATAATTCCTTAAAAACCTAATAGAGGACAGACTGTATACTATTATATTACAAGTTTAGCATAATTAGGTACTTATTTAGGTACTTTAGGAATGAACCAATGAAGGAACTATATATTACTTATGTACTTATTACTCTATATATTTATGGAACCTAGAGGTAATAACGAATAATATTTGCTTACAATTTGATTATAAATACTATGGTTTGTTCACATCCATATTCTTTATCTACATATTTAAGTTGAACTAGGTATTTAATATCTAATTGGTAAATATTTACATAGGCAAAGTTTCTAGGCGAACTTTGTAGTCAATTGTACAATTTATTTTGTCTTGTTTTGTGTCAAAGAAAATATGTTATGGAATTCTTACTATAACACATAAGTAGGTACTTATTTAAGTATTTATGTACAAAATCAGCCTTCTAGATACTTCTTACTATAACACATAAGTATGTACTTATTTAAGTATTTATGTACAAAATCAGCCTTCTAGATACACACACACAGTGTTAATTTTTTAAAGCGATTTTTTTTTATTTAGAAAAAACATGTTGCGCTATTTCAACCTAAGCTGCTTTTTTAGCCACTTTGTTTAACACTTCCATGGATAGTACTTGTGAAAAAACAGTCATTAGTTCCAAGCTATTTCAAATAGGTACTATATAGTTTTACGAAATCGCTGTAAATAGTACATTATGTAGATGCGTACTGTGCTATTTTCCCGTCCTGTAAACTGATATCCTACCTAAACCTACGTCGAAAACAAATTTTGGAAGACTTAAAAAATCCCAATTACGTCCTGCTATATGGGTACCTAACTATTTTGACAAAATGAAGTTCTGTGTGTGTTTTTAGTGAATTTTTATTTTAAAAATATCACTAATAGAGAGGTATCGATGGTGAGACTTTGCAAATTTTTTTTCAAATGAGCGCGAACAAGGACCCCTAGAACCCATATCCGGGCCATATATATATATATATATATATATATATATATATATATATATATATATATATATATATATATATATATATATATATATATATATATATATATATATATATATATATATATATATATATATATATCCAACCGATAACTCAAAAAATAATTAACCTATTTTGATGAAACTCGGCAAGTACCTTTCTTTTATTAATGGCTTGGATGAGTTCGTTAGCCAGGAAAATCCGCCAAGGTTTTCCGGGAAAATTTTGAGTTTTCTTTCGAAAAAAATTTTTTTCTCCGAAAATTAAAAATTTATTTTAATGAAATTTGATGGGTATGTTGCCTTGCGAAAGACCTTCCTACGCACCAAAATTCAACTTTCTAAGTTTATAAAAAAATGAGTTATTCAAATTTTAATTGTTTTTTAGAAGGAAAAAAAAATCTCCGAGAATTACAAAGTTATTTTAATGAAATTTGGTGAATACGTTGCCTTAGGAAACACCTTCCTACATACCAAAATTGAACTTTCTAAGTTTATAGAAAATTGAGTTATTCAAATTTAAAGCATTTAATAAAAATTCACTACAATAACGCACTTGCTGCGTCCCGAACTTTTATTTCTTTAACGTCGGCCTTATTCCGTGATTATGGCCAATCACCGACACCAGAGATGAGTTTTACCTCACTATCTTGGCAATTTTGCCGCACCCCTGCCTTTCTGTAAGGCGGGTAGGGATATTTAACGTGCCCAACATCGCATGGACACGGGACCGACGGCTTTACGCCCCCTCCGAAGGGCGGAACGTGCCGACATTAAACTTGCTGAAATACAATGCCACAACCTTGGTTAATGTTAATTGTACAGCATGTAGCTACTGAAAAAGTCAAAGGAGTAGGACCTAATGGGGATTTTTTAAGTCTCCCAAAAATTGTTTTCGACGTAGGTTTAGGTATATCAGTTTTACTGAACGGGAAAATAGCACAGTACCTACTTATGTCCTATTTACAGCGGTTTTGTAAAACTATACATTTGAAATACCTACCTTGGAACTAATGACTAAGTACTATCCATGGAAGCGTTAAACGAAGTGGCTAGAAAACCAGCTGGATTAGAGTAGCGCAACAAGTTTTTTCTAAATAAAAAAATCGCTTTAAAAAATTATGACTGTGTGTGTGTATCTAAAAGGATGATTATGTAAACATGATTACATCAGAAAGCCTTGAGCTAATGACCTCCAGTTTTGGCACATGCAATCCTTGTAACTGTAAAATGCAGTGGTTAAAGAATTAGGCGAATCGATTTATTCAAGTTATAATTTTTTCAATTAAAAAAAGATTCGTATCCTTTATTATTAGTAATTGTTTAAAAAAGATGCTTTGCAGTGAACTTAAAAACACTCACATACCACCGCTGGTGATTTTTGCCAAATCCATTCTGTTTCAAAATGGCGGCAGATTTATTCACAAATCCTTTTTTCAATATCTTTATTGATTGACCAAATCTCAGATGTGAAATAAAGTAGGTATCAAGATACATAATATAAATGTAGGTAGCTACTCCCAAGATTGCTTTTTTGTATTTACTTATCTTTTTAATTTAAAAATGTATCTTCGTCATTGGTAGGTACATTAAACGCCTTGTATTATGCATAATTTAACTCTAAAAACTCAAATATAAAATGCCTTGTGAGTTTTTGCTTAACCTGCTTATTTCAAAATGACCACCGTTGTAAAAAATAATTAGAACATAAGGTAAAAGTTGCGTTAAACGGAACTTGATTTGGTTCTAGAAACATTAAGTAGCACCAAAAAGGCTGCAGGTAGTAAAGACACCTTGCAAGAACCTATGTAACATGTAACAATTTTTCCATGGCCCTCGCGATTGCCCGACTTATCATCTGTCGCAAACGTGTATGGGACACAAAAAGGTAGAATGTTGAGTAGGTTGCAATATCCTTTATACCTAGATGTGCAGCATCTAGGCCATGAGGTTCATTAATACATCGAATCATTAAACATTCTCAATTTTCACAGGGCGAAAGTCATTCATATTTTCTTAATCATTTCAATAGGTTTGCCTGAAAATTTCATCATTTATTCTTGTCGTTGTGGTTTTGGGGGCGGCCAAACTAGCTAAAGTCGGATGGTCAACTTTGCTTTGAGTTCGCGTCCCAAGCATAGCGAAGTACATTTATTCTGTTGAGAACTAATTTAAATATTATCGTTCCATCCCAGACTGTTAAATCCCATGCGGTCCAATTATGCATCCCTCTGAGGGCCATAGCCAGCAAAGAGGTCCATCATATAAAAATATATATTGTGTATCTTTACATGAATAGTTTCCCAAAATGTCAATGAAATATATTCCAGTTACTAGGTGTTGCAATTTATATGTCACGCAGTGTATTCCTAGTTTATCAGAAGTCATCTAGGTATGTACACTACCGATCAGAAACAATGAAACAGACCGGCTGTTATCATCCCTTATTAAAACTAATTAGAATATTTAATACACCTTGTGAAAAAGAAAACACAGGTGAAAATAGAACATAATATCTATCAGTAAATATTCATGTTTCTTAAATGTGTGTACACAGCAGCATTATGTCATTAAACCCAACGTACTGTATTAAGATCTTTAGTGAATTTTCTTAATGAAAATGGAGTACACGATGGTGAGACTATACATATGCGTATCCGACGATGACTTACAAAATAATTAACCGATTTTTATCCAACCTGGCAACTATATTTCTTTCGAAAATTTGTGGGACTGGTTCGTTAATCAGCCCTACTATAACAAAAAGGTCAAGTTTTCTTCGATAAATTATATCTCCGAAAATAATGAAACTATTTTGATGAAATTTGGTAGACATATGGCCTTAATAGAAACATATGCACATATTAAAATTGAAGTTCCGATGAAAATAAAAAAAATTAGGTTATTAGACGTTGAAATAAATTCGTCACCCTAACACACTTACTGCTTTTCACTCTTTATAAACATTATTTGACAAGATCAAAATGATATGAATAAAATTCTTTAAAATAGTGGGTGGGTCGGTAGGTCTTGACCAATCACAAGGCAAGAAACAAACGCTTATTTTGCCACAACTGAATGTCAACATTGACGATTAAAAAAAAAGATTTGGGAGCAGATGCAGTTTGTGCACAAAAAGTATTGCATTTCACAAAGTCTTAGATTTCTGTTTGACCAGCTACTTTTCTCCATTTAATTAAAGCGCGTATAGAATTTATTTTTGAAATAGAAACTTTTTTCAGTGAGTGAAGATTGGAACCTGTGATAAGCACCAAATAGTACAATTTGGAAAACCCAGTTCATCACAATACAGTTTTTTTTGACCCGACGATCGTTTCGCTAACAAAGGCAGGTATGCAGTTTTAATCATAGGGATTTAAAACTCAACAGTGGGGGGTTTGTCTGTATACCTTCCTAGAGGACGCTGTTCGCAACTGCTTGGCAACTAACATATAAATAGTAGTTTTAGTTTTTATTCACTTAGTTTACTCATCCCCTTCATGACGCTAACTTTGTTAGCGAAACGATGGTCGGGTCGAAAACAACTGTATTGTGATGAATTGGGTTCTCCAAATTGTACTTAACTTTTTTTAGTTTGGATATGTAGCGACGTTAACATTTGGGACACTCCTGGTGGGGTGGGCGTTGTAACAAAGGTAAATGTCACAAAAAATCTCAATTAGATTCTGAGACAAATACGGTTTCTAGAGAACAAAACATTGTGACATTTGTTTGATAAGTTCCTTAATTGATGTTTAACTGGTTGTTAAATTATGTTAACAGGAGGCAAAAAGTCATATTATTCGCGATTATTATTGTCGTTATCCACTATTGATTTTCACCACCCGCCTACGTAACTTCATCCTTGTGAATAGTTGTCACAATCGCAAATATAATCATCTTCGACTGAAATGTCAAGAACCAATTTGGTCAGAATATCACAAATATTAAAATAACTGTCTGAGCTAGTATCATGCATTTATGTCGATTATTACTTCCACATCGTCACGTATGGAAGTTTCGCATCGGCGACAAAAATTTAAAAAATTTTTTTTCGCTTAAACGTCGTAAAAAGTATCAAAACATATATAAAACATGATTTGGGAAGACTTTTTTTTGTCTGTCGGTCTGTATGTCTGTTTGTAGCCACGATAACTTTAGAACGAATTGAGATATCGTCTTCAAATTTGGTATACAGTTAGCACTCGACAAACGTACGGTTCGGATTGTTTTTGGGTAAAATCTCTTCAAGGGATAGGGGATGGATGGGGGGTGATTTGGTGAAAATTGACATTTTTCATTAAAACTCGAATAATATAACGTTTTAGGGTTTATTTATTAAAAAACTTTTAATTTTATCAAACAGCTGGTATTCTGTGCTGAAATTAAATTAGAGGTTGAATGTGTGGGGGTGGAATATTGTTGACAAAAATGTCGATTTTTTTCTGAAGATGATAAATTATCACAGTTATGTGGAAGTTATGATTCAATTTGCAGCACTATTTTTTTGTTTCTCAAAGTTCTACAAGGAGTTCGTTTTTAAATTTTAAAAATGTAGGTACATACATACTTTCGACCTGGTGTGCTGGTTAATTAAATTTGAAAATACTGACAACACATTCATCTGCGTATCTTGTCCATATATTTTCCATCTGTCTGGCGCTTCAGCTTACTTTTTATATCTGCTATGAATAAACTGAACAAATATGGCGATATTGAACAGCCTTGTCGAAAGGTGTGCAGCACAGGACAATAAGTGTACAAAATCATGTGGCGAAGATTCTGCTAACCACAATCAAAAATAAAATAAGAATCAAAATTGAGAAAGGCTTAAATGAAGGTTAGTTTAGATTTAGATGAGAATCAGTCTTGGAACTTAAGCAATAGAAGAAAGAAGCTTGCGAAAAATAGAGATACTTTTATTGCTTTTGTAGACCTGGAAAAAGCATTCAATAATGGGGATTGGAAAATATTATTTTATATAATGAAGAGAGCTGGATTAGATTGGAGGGATATGGAACGCATTATGCGCCTCATTTCTAACCTTGACTCGAGAATCTTGTCCGGACGATTTTAAAAATAATAAAATTGCGACAGTTGTTGAGGTTCATTTACTGAAGCTAATGTGTTTAAGAAAATGAATACCCCCCCCATGTAGTCGCAGTCTTCTCTATAACGATTTTTTTCTGCGAAAATTTGCTAAAATTATCGACTATTAAACCATAAACTCTATAGCTGAAACTACTGCCAAACATCAGAAAGAGGGTCCTTTGAAATGAATTTTCCGAAAATATTTTAGTAAAATGAAGGACAATGGTGGTTGAAGCTTAAGGCTTTGTAAAACACACTTAATAAATTTCTCCTACATAACCCGTATTTGTTTCAGATTACCTATTTGTCTGAAAATTGCAAATTTTGACATTTCAAATCGCGAATATTTCGTTTTACGAAAAAATCGCTGAAAATCCTTGTATGCGGGTTCTAATTATTTTAATCTGCTGCCTTACCATATTATTTATTCTGTCGAGGAGTTTGAAAAGCAGTTGAAGTCATCATAGTTGTTTTCATATCTTCATATCTCTTGTTTTCTCTCTCTCTCTCTCTGTATATATATATATATATATATATATATATATATATATATATATATATATATATATATATATATATATATATATATATATATATATATATTAGACAGCAGACATTGTCTAGTTGGAATAGTGTGCTTTATGTCTGGAATGCTACCTAAAAGACACCAATGTAATTCTAGATTTTATTCAGAAAAAACTTTTGACGTCTCTCTTTTCTGTTGATATACCTACTTTCATCAACAATATTTCCGTAAATAGTTATGGTAGGTGAGGTATGTATGTATATATATATATATATATATATATATATATATATATATATATATATATATATATATATATATATATATATATATATATATATATATATACATACATATGTGTGTGTGTGTGTGTGTGTGTGTGTGTGTGTGTGTGTGTGTGTGTGTGTGTGTGTGTGTGTGTGTGTGTGTGTGTGTGTGTGTGTGTTCCTTAACGTCGGTCTATTTCCGCGACTATGGCCACTCACCGACGCCAGGGAGCAGTTTCACCTCACTATCCTGGAAATTTTGCCGAATCTCTGCCTTTCTTAAGGAGCGTAGAGATCTTTAACGTGCGCAACATTGCATGGTACACGGGACTGACGACTTTACGCCCGCTCCGACATTCAACTTGCTCCAATACAATGCCACAACCTCGGTTGATGTTAATTGTATAATATGTACTAAAAAGTGAAAGGAGACCCTGGGAATCATCGACGCAGTACCCTTGGGTCTAGAGGCACACGTTCTTACCACTACAACACCGAGTCTCATATATATATATATATATATATATATATATATATATATATATATATATATATATATATATATATATATAAAAGGAGAAAGGTTATGGGCAAGGCCGCGAGGAGACAACCGCATACAAGTGTTTCAAACTTATTAGCTATCATCACTACGGTATAGCCAGGTGACGATGGGAACACTCTGGGTGAAGAAGCAAAAATACACGGAGTCACAACAGGCAACCAGTGCACATTTCCGGCATCCGGATGCTCACGCAGGTGATTTCTTTGCCTCCGTGGCGATTGTGGTTGTTGCCCTCGAATTGAGGGTCTTCCGAACGATGCTACATATATATATATATATATATATATATATATATATATATATATATATATATATATATATATATATATATATATATATATGCTGATTGTTCTCTATACAAAAATCAAGGTATCATAATATATATTAACGGCTGTGAAATTGAATATAAAGTAAGGGAAGGGTCCCTATTAACGCCACATTTGTTCAGTTTCTTCAAAGAAGATATGAAGGGAAATACAGTAGGTGTCAATATAAATGGGCAACGGTTCCATTGCAATTCCATACGGCACGCAGATGACATACTACTGATACATACGTACACCTTTCTGTAAGGATATCCATTATCGCCATATTGGTCAAATTTATTCATAGAAGAAGATACAATAAATAGACCAAAGGAAGATACATCAGGAACCAATGTAAATGCGATAATGGTTTTATTGCATAAGCTAGGGGAAGGGCAGAGAAAGTGACATAGTTAACATTCGTAAGGTTCTAACAACTTTGACTATACTCCAAAAAATCTTAATTAATGGAATTTGACATATGTTATTGACCTTTAGAAGTCAAAAGCGCTGACTGGTGCAGCTAATCGAAATTGACAGCAAAAAAGTTTTCTGCTTGGAGGCATTATTTCACTTTGTCCGCACTAGTGCTAGGGGGATTCAAAAGAATCCCCTTCGCATTCCTTTTGGCTCCTGGATTGTCATATATGAATATGACATTATGTCATCCTTCAGCGGCCATCGAAAATATTTGTGTGCTTTTTCCAAGCATTTCACTTTTACTTCATCACTGGATTTCTTCAGAACCAAACCAGGAAAATGGTTTCCGCCATAATGAGCAATAACCCAGCTTTCTTCATCTATCACGTCTGGTATGATGGTTTGGCTATCGCTTCTGCCTCCTTAGTCTTCATCAAAAGATAATCACTCTGCCCACTCAGAATCACTGTCTTCCAGTTTGATGCTCGTGTCGGTATCTGTGTCTAAACGTAAGACTTGCTTCTTGACCTTCTCGACTTTTTTCTTCGCACTTTTCCACTCTTTGCTTCTTGTTCTTCTTTTTCAGTTCTTCAATAACAGGTGTACGTGTTTCTATAGTTGTCGTGCCTCTACGACGCTTACGCCTGAGAGCTTTTGTTGCTACATCATCAGGCCCACCCTCGTTTGAACCATCCTCATGAGGAATGGGTAGAATTTTATACGGTGAAACCATTTTGACCTTGAACAAATTATGTACGAAAACAAAACCATTTGAAAAAGTGCGGGCAAGGTGAACACTTTACCCCCCAGAGCACTATTTAATTTTGCCCGACATGATGCGGCAGAGATAAAAATTAGTATCAATTTCAAACAGTGAGAATAGCATGCTCATTGGTGGTTATACTCTCAAGACCTTGTATTGTCGAATTACAGAGACTTAGCCAAGAAAATAGTAAAGCAATGACAGGGCCTCCTAAATAAAGAGAAATACTTACAATTTGTATGGCGAAAACACAAAAAATATAAGCATTCCACACAATTACGTTAGAGCGCCGCCATACTTCAACTGGAAGTGCCAACTGTGTAAAGCTAACAGTGCATACTGTCTGATAGAAAACCAGCCGTAGAACAATTTTTTTAAAATTATTATACCACTTTGCCCACCTACTCCACTTTGTCCACCTACTCCACTTTGCCCGCTCTTCCCCTATGTAGATGGGATGCCGAGTGTGCTTCATAATGTAATAAAAAGAATCAAACCAAAAATTAATAAGACAAATAGAAAAGTAAGATCCACTGTAAAATTATTTTCCATAATAAATAAATAAATAAGTAAGGATGGGACTGCCGAAATGGGTTTAAAGCTAAACTGCCAACACTTTCAATAAGTAGAGACGTGAACGTAGGAACGTACCTTATTATTCTTATTACCGATGATGGTAAATCACAAGCAGGCATTCAATGGACAAAGTACTCTTCTCACTAATAAACATTTTAACTTTGACCTGAGGAGGAGGTTCATCAAATCATATGTATGGAGTATTATAATGTATGGGGTGGAAGTCTCAACTTTGACTAAGTAGGGCATAGTAGGATATGAAAAAAAAACGCTTTCGAAATGTGTACATGGAGAAAAGTAACATAGACAAGGTATACACCGATAAACGACGAATAAAGCTGTGCTAGAGGAGGTGGAAGAAGAAAGACCCTTGCTGGAAGAAACTGTGAGGAGGATGGCACTATTTATTGGCCATTTTGAAAGACATAATACCTTTCTGATAAGATTATTTGACTGACACATATTGTGACAAAAGGGAAAAGGTGGACCAAGAGAAAAACTTCTGAAAAACCTGGCCCAGTCGATGGTGGAAGAGAAAATTAAATGAAAAGAGCTACTGAATATCAAGAGTCTTGACTGCGACGACAAGGCGACATTGCCTTGAGGCTATTTTGTAGAGTCAGCTTCTATGCTTGGGAAATTTTTGACACAACTGTTTTAAAAGGGTGATACCAAAAAGTTAAAAGTTGAAACTAACGTGCTCCATCTGATGGTCACATTTGACTAAGATAATTTGTGATATCCTTGTATTAAAATATTTGACTGTAAGCTTATTTTACAATTGACAAAGCAAAAGTAAACAAACCTTTACATGGAGTATAGTTGGTACCTCAATTAAAGATGCGTACCGACGTCACTTATTTTAAGCTAAGAAACGTCGGACACGGCCAGCGTCTGGATGCTTGACCGCTTAGGGATACCTATCATCTGGGTCGTACAAAGTTTTCAATATGATGACCCCTTCTCATATCACCGCAGCAACTGATGTTGAAGGTCAAAAAACACTAGAAAGGAAAGTAAATAAAAAAGAAAATATTAAAATACAGACGTAAAGACTTTTTGTCTTGCTTCGCAGTAGCTTCCTATCGTCTCTGCAAATAGTTAAGCCTTTCCGGCATCTTTAAGTAGAAGAACATTTTTAGCCTCTACGTATCGAGTATGAAACGGTTTCAGCTAACAACCAATGACCATGTTATTTGTCTGACAAAACCATATTTTCTTTCAAATCCATGGCAGGTATAAAAGGTACCATTGAGGTTGATTTCGTTTGTCCATTGTTTACCAGAATTCCGTTAAGCTTTATAGATATTGTGGAGGATATTATGGTTTTCGATTAGTAACACCTAGATTTTAAGTTTCGTTAAATAAATATAAGAAAATCATTAGCACATCGATCACATTTTGCCTTTTATGCTCAAGTAAAATTTTCTCAAAAGCTGGTATTTTAGAAGAACTATTTAATTATGTGGCTAATTTTAAGAAAACATGTTTTTAATGATTCTGCCCTTCAAGATAAGCCAAACCTAATTTAATTCATGGACAAGGTGGAATTAACTTTTGCTAACGTAGACAGTTTAGACCTGTTGTAATAGCTTAAGTTGAGAGAGGTTTTTCTTTCAAAAAATATGAATATTTTTTTCGGGAAAGACTATTGGTATTAACTTTCATTCTCGTGCGTCTTATATTTATTCGACAACCCTATCATATTATATCTCGCTATGTTCACTTCCCATTGTGAAGGCAAAGGCGACGAGACATTGTTTGTGTCTTTTTGTTAACGCCACTTTTAATGTTACACCTAACGTACCTATATATGTTTCACGAATGCAGAAACATACGTATTATATATAATATTGCTTATCTACGTGCTCAAATGCAAATCAACAGGTCTTCTGCTCCCCAACACCGCGTTTATATGATGGCTATTGAAAAAGAAACAAATGTTTAACGAATTTTTGTGCTTAGAGCGTGGTTTTATTTAATCTCAGTTTGTATAGGTATTATATTGTGCAAAGATTTTGTTGATAGTTGATCAGTCCCTGGTCTGTGAAAATATTGCTAGATTTTTAAGCATCATTTTGTCTACGGAGTAAATAAAGGAATAAATAAATATTCAAACAGCTGTGACTAATAGGCTTATTTTTAGAGAAATAAGTGCTTAAAAATTTCAAGAAGTGCCAGGTGCAAATTTTGAGTTGAGAACATGCCTTAGGGACAGGTAAGGTACCTTAACTATTTAAGCTTAGAATATCTACCTATGTATGTGGAAAACATAACAAATTCATTCTAATCTTTGAATATCTTAGAATAGGGTTATGACTCGTGACAAGGGCGGACGTAAACAAATAAAAAGCATGCGGAGGTTAGAGCCTCGGTGGTTCAGTGGTAAGAACGTGTGCCACTCAACCGAAAGGTACTGTGTTCGATTTGCAGGGTTCCCTTTTCACTTTTTCAGTACATACCTTAAAATAAACATCACCCGAGGTTGTGGCATTGTATTTGAGTAAGTTGAACTCCTGCACGCTTCGCCCTTCGCAAGGGGCGTAAAGCCGTCCGTCCAGTGCCCATACAATGTTGGGCACGTTAAATATCCCTACCCCCCCCCCCCCCCCATACAGAAAGGCGCGGGTTCGGCAAAAGTTCCAGGATAGTGAGGTGAAGCTGCTCTCTGACGTCGGTAATTTTCCATAGTCGCGGAAATAGACAGACGTTAAAGAAACAGAGACACACACACACTCATGCTGAGGCTGAGATGAAGACGTTGAAGGCCATAAAAGTACTACACACTTAATTACGAAGAACTATTACGAAAACTTATGATTATCACAGTCTAAACGCGATATCGCTTTGTTGTTTCTCTGTACCCAATACGCTTCTCTTTATTTCGCTGTAGCATGCTATCTTAATAAGCGTTTTCCAGAAGCTTCTCTCTTTCCTTGCATTTTTCTTTTTTTTTTCAAGTATGTATCCTTTAAATATTGTTAGAAATGTTAAGCGTTTTCCAGAACCTTTTTCACTTTCTCATTTTTCTTTTTCTTTTCAAAAAGGTATCCCTTAAATATTGTTGTCAGAAATGTTTTAAGTGCCAGATTATGTTCAACTATTTTTGCTTACTTCCTCTCGTGCATTTTTTTCTGCCATCTCTTCTAGCACACTTAATTTGATTCGTTTTTGTTATTGGTGTACTTACCTTGTATTTTCTCATTTTTGTCATTTAACATTTTAAATCTAATGGTTTATTCATTAGACTTTCATTCAAATTTAGCTCGTATTTGTCAACATAACAATGAAAGATTCCATATCAAATAAAAGCATGTCAAATATAACACGCCTGATGAAAACTCGTTAAAAACGAGACAGAGATGTAATAAATTAATTGGAGGCGTACATATTTATCCTCATCTCTCTGCTTCTTTTATAAAAACACTGGGAGAGCCAGTAATTAATTTAAGCCAGCGGGGAAAACGTTTTGACGGCATTCAAACAGTGGTTTCAATAATTTACAGGGGGATGTTGATCTTTATCTCTAGCAGTATGTTTTTATCGAAGGGTTAGGTCGTTAAAGAATGCTTTGCTAATAAGCAGATCAAGCAGATATATTTGATTGAGCTGAATTGTAAAGATGTAGGGTGTTTTCTAATGCATTACTGGGTGTCTTTTGTTTTGGGAATGCAATAATCATACTGCATAAATAAGTTTCATGCTCGAATCCCAGAAGGCACTAACGTGATAAGCGAATATAGTGATAGCCACTAACTAGAACTACATCAGTTAAAGCAAAGTCAAGTGAGGCAAATTATGAAATGATTACGAATGCCACATTGATACCTAGGTGTGTGAATGCCGTGTCTATGAAGACAGCGTTGCCAATGTGGTAAAGTTGTCTATTAAAAATTCACCAAAATGTAAAATTCTTTATTTAATTTGATAAATCGCTTCGATAGCTATGGCCAGTCGCGGAATGGATGATCCAAGAGTATGGAACAGACACATGAAACAGTGATATTTCAGTTAGTTTCTAAACAGAAACAGAACATATTAATTTTGGCTTGCCTGGGATGCGAACCCACATCGGAGATAGACGTGTCAAAGGTTTCAACCCGCTGTTAGCTGGTTTGTCCACAGAGCTATCATATCATATTATGTAATGTGTAAACGTATTTTTAATTTGAAATGCGATACAAATTTCATACGTTAACCGTAGTTCACTTTTGTTGTGGGTGTTCGTAAGCCATGTGCTAATTAATATGAATTTGAAATTAGTTTACGAAATCATGTGCAAGCCTTTTTTTCTTTAACATTCATTTCATAAAATTATAGCTTGAAGGTTTTAATGAAACACACTCAGCTTTGTCACCGCGGACCTAAAATCTATTGTGACACTCCCTCTCCCAGCTTTATATCCTTTATTAGAGTCCACAGCCTAGACAATGGTTCCTTTGTGTAGCTTTCAGCCTATGGTTGTTTTTTTTTCTCCAAATAACTGGAACCCCAACTTCGTTAGGTCTTCGCATTGGCACTTGGCACAGTACATGAAGTGAGGCTTCGTCATCTTCCTTGGCAGACTTTCCTGCAGTAGGGGCACATCGATGTCTTTAGAATCTCCGACACGCTGTAGCAGAAGCAGCATTAGCATGATGAAGACTCTCTTGCAGGAACTTATACATTCGTTTATTGAGATTTACCCTTCCATAAGAATTATCCGCCCTTGGGCCATGTGCCTATTAAACGGGCTTGTCCCACTTCCGCTGGATGAGCCCATCTCTCACTGATGGGTCAGGGCATAGGTCCCTCATATTCTCAAGTCGATTCCCAAGGCCATTCTTTCGCATTTCTCCGTTGCCACTTGCCTATTTGTCTGAATTACAGCCACGTGACCTAGTGCTGTTAACATCACTGCCGGACCCCATATCGACTGTAAAGAGGCTGTTCTTATTATGTGTTAATAATTTTGCAGTGTCCACATCTTCTCCCTTCGAGTAGCAAGGAACATAGGCCGAACCGAGCCTCGCAGGTTCCAGTAAGGCACTAAAACAAGAGGGTGACTGGTGTTCCTAGAAAAACCTTCGCTGCGGCTTGTACCCCTCCGACCATTTAACCGTCGGCAGTTTGTCCTACACCTTGGCATTTTTTTAAAATTTTTTTGCACTTCACTGCCGAGAAGGAAACAAGAGTGGCCAGATAGGAAGTATTAACAGAAAATAGCATGCCCCGAGACTAGGAGAAATAAAAGCATGATTAGAAGAAAAGACTTTCATCATTTTCCGGGCTTGAGACCGGTACCAGGGTCGCCGTTATCCCCAAAAGCGGCAACCCCCCTCATGGTGAAGGTCTGCAGATATACTCCGGTGTAGTTTCTTTTTATAGGTAAACCCTTAGAGATGAAGCATTTCAGTGAAATAATTCAACAGGTTCAAGAACCAGATACATACATATATATATATATATATATATATATATATATATATATATATATATATATATATATATATATATATCCAACCGTGGCACGTGTCTTTTATTAATAGCTTGGATGAGTTCGTTAGCCCAGCCCAAGGCTAGTTTTTCAACAACAACAAAATTCCTAAAAAAATGTCTTATGTCACGAAAAATAATAAACTTATTTTGATAAAATTTGGTAGACATGTTGCCCTGATAGAGACTACTACATATATGGGTATGTAATAAAAATCCAGTTTTCCAGTTCTAAGTTTTTTTTTGATACAGGGGGGAGAAATGCTGCATGCAGACCTCACTCACAACACCGAAGTGCGTAGGAATTTTAGGGTACTGTGAGACTCCTACTCACTAAAACTCCCTCCCATGGAGTACCGGACCTTAGTCCATACCTCCATCGGAAAGATTTCACACAATGACGTTTGGGTTTTGAATGTTTCCATTCTATTTTTGCCGCGGGGGCGTTAGCGGGTAAGTATAAGCTTTGGACGCTTATGCCTATGTGGAAGTTGCTCATTGCAGTCGGTGGCACTACGGAGAAGAGCATTTGGGTGAGCAGCGGCTTTTGCGAACTGAGTTGTGGATAGTTGAGTTATAAAATCAAGTACCGAAGGCATTTCCAGATCAGAGTGAATCTGACTGTTTCTGACAAACCATGGCGCTCCGGTAACCATTCTCAGAATTTTATTCTGGTTGATTTGAAGGGTCTTGATGTGTGTTGCGGACGCGGTGGCCCATGCATAGGTCATGGCTGGCCGGATTATGACTTTGTACATGAGCAATTTATTGTTCATGGACAATTTGGAATTCCTATTTAGAAGTGGGAACAGCTTCGCGATGAACATCCAGGCTTTTCGTCGGGTATGTTGGACATGGGGGCGCCATGTTAAGTGTTTGTCGAGGAAAACCCCGAGGTATTTAGCAGAATCTTGCCAGGGAATTAGACGGTTGTCTAATTATACGTGTTCGTGAGGTGTGTGTCTCCTCTTGGAAAATATGACTGCTGAACATTTATCGGGGTTTATGGCTAGACAATATTTCCTATACCAGCCTTGCAGCTCGTCTACGGCGGTCTGAAGTCGTTCGGTTATTATCCTCGGCAGAGTGGAGCTGCTGAGGATGGTAGTGTCGTCTGCGTATGTCACGTTTAGGGGCGCTGTCGGAAGGTCTGCGACAAATATATTGTACAGCAGAGGGGAGATAGCAGAACGCTGCGGGAGACTAACCGTGGCTGAGTACGTTCTAGATCTGGCTCCCAGATGTTTGACCTGGAACTTCCTCTGTTGCAGGTATGACCTGATTAGCAGAATCAGTGGGAGAGGATAATTGAATGAAAGAAGTTTGTTTAGGAGACCCGCATGCCAAACCCTATCGAAGGCTTGAGTAATGTCGAGAAATATTGCACCAGTTGACTTGTTTTTATTAAATCCTTCGGTGATGTTTTCCACCACACGAAGAACTTGGTCTGTGGTGGAGTGCTGGTGTCTGAAACCAAATTGCTCGTCTGGGAGGATATGATTTTCAGAGGTGAATGCTAGCCTTTTCTGAATAAGTTTTTCGGCGATTTTGCCAATGACTGGTAGTAGGCTAATGGGCCTGTAGTTCTAAGGGAACAGCGGATCTTTCCTGAGTTTCGGGATGTTGATAATATCGGCAAGTTTCCACATGGAAGGAAAATGTTGAAATCGCAGCATGGCACTCCTAATCGTAACTAGAGTTTCTAAATTGATGGCAAATTGGCTTATTAAATATTGAAATATGATGCATCCCAAATTTTAATTATACAGATTTGTATCGATTATAATTAAACAATTTCTCTTGGTTTTGTTAGCTGTAAAAAATAATAAAGCGGTAAACAAGCCTGTAAAGATATTTAAGAAATTAAAACATGATTAAGTTTTATGTCGCCCGGAAACGGTTCGAGCAAGGTCACGTAATTTATTCGTATAAATATCAATTTTTACCTATATTTCTAAGCAAACGACAATTTTTCTTAGCCTTCCTTACATTTTATACACTGAATACTCAATTAAAAAAATACATTAATATGTAAATCTGCTACCACAACGTACTTGCTGAGAGTATATTATAATTTTAAAGCAGTACATATTAGTAATACAAAGCAAACTTTACATTGCTCTAATGAAACACATGCAAGGGTGTTATATTTCAGAAGCTAAATAAACATAAAATATTATCTGGCTACTAACAATAGTTGCCGCTGAGCTGCTGCTGTAATTATTCCAAACACATTTGTACAAGGAAAATGCAATAAATGACACCAGCTTGTGATAGGTGACGTTGATAACATGCACAAGCGTTGCTGTAAAAACCACGTTATAGGGTGAGCATTTCCATTATTTGGATAAAATGGCCAGCTTTTCATCCATCATTATATATATATATATATATATATATATATATATATATATATATATATATATATATATATATATATATATATATATATATATATGATATGATACTGCAAGTTTAGGTAGGAATGGAGTAATGATGGATAGCAAGCGATGTATATAGGCCCGTCGTGACATTAGCCAATGAAGTAGTTCTTCCCACAGTTTAATTCTCGATGCACTGTGTGTGCGTGGAAGCCTAGAGCCGCCACAAACTCTGAGATGTCGCTTCGCGCAATTCTTAACTACACGCTGTGGCATTGCATGCCTTCAAGTCGCCTTGTTGGAGCGTAGATATATGCTGATGAGTCCTAACAAGGACAAAACCGGTCTATGTCATACTTTTACTGTCGTACCTCACGTCCAATTAGAACTGGAGTGATGATGGACAGCGTGTGATGTAATTCAACGCCCGTAGTGGTATTATCCCGGGAGTAGTTATTTTCGCTGGCTAGTTTCATCCCACAGCTTCATTCTTGCTTTAGCGTGTGTGCGTGGAAGCCTAGAACCGTCACAAATCCGAAGTTGGCGCTATTCTCCACTAAATGTTGTGGCAATGCCTGCCTTAAGCCCGACTTGTTGGAGCGTAGGTATGACCTCCTAACAAGCACGAAATCCGCTTTTTCCCATATAATATGTCAACGGTCATACCACGATGGATACACCAGTTCTCGTCCTACCACCGAAATTAAACAGCGTCAAGCACGGTCAGTACTTTAATGGGCGACTGCTTGGAAACATCGTGTGCTCTTGCGAACCTTCTATGCGGAAGGAAACCATCACATTGCACTTTTTTTAAACGGCAATCATAATAGACAGTCATGGTAACGAGGCCAAGGCGACATCGCCTGTAGACTGTAATGATGATTTTTTAAACGGGCGATGTACTGATATATGTGTTGTCTGCATTAAGAAAAAACATGTCTTTATTTTTAGTAACTAGTCCTTACTTACTAGTTCTCAGTGATTCATCAAAATTAGGAGAGGATACATTTTAAATTATTTTACTTCCACGTCGTCACAACGTGTGGAAGTATCGCATCGGCGATAAAAATTTCAACATTTTGTTTTTGCTTAAACGTAAAAAGGGTCAAAACACATACAAAACATCATTTGGGAACGAGCTTTGTTTTTGTCCTGTCTGTTTGTAGCCACGATAACTTTAGAACAAATTGACATATCATCTTCAAATTTGGTATACAGTTAGCACCCGACAAACTAACGGTTTGAATTGTCTTCGGGTAAAATCTCTCCAGAGGGTAGGGGATGAATGGGAGGTGATTTGGTGAAAATTGACATTTTTTCGTTAAAACTCGAGTAATATAACGTTTTTAGTGTTTATTTATTAGAAAACTTTCAATTTCATCAAACATCTGATATTCTGTGCTGGAATTAAATTAGGGGTTGAATTTGCGGGGGTGGAATATCGGTGACAGAAATTTCGATTTTTTGCTAAAATGGCGTAGAAAGTCTCAAAACATATAGAACACTGATTTGGTACTCTGCGCTGAAACTAATTGAGGGGTTGGATGTGTGGGGGTGTAATATCGGATAAAAATTTCGTTTTGTTAAAACGGCGTAGTAGTTCTCAAAACATATAGAAAACTTGATTCTGTAGATTTTTTTTCTATCGTTCTATCGGTCGGTCGGCCTGTGCGTCTGTCTGTAGGCGCAATATCGTTCGAACGAATTGAGATATCATCTTCAAATTTGGTATCCAGTTAGCACCCGACAAAGGAATGCTTCGAATTGTTTTTAGGTAAGATCGCTTAAGAGGGTAGGGAATAAATGAGGAGTGATTTGGTGAAAATTGGCCTTTTTCCGTTGAAACTCGAGTAATATAACGTTTCAGAGGTTTATGGGTACATGAACACTAATCTTTTTCTTTGTGGTCAAGTCATGGACCCTAAATTAATTTCATGAGAATGTCTTTCCGAGGAGAGTAGGTTATCACAGCTATGTGGAAGTTATGATTCAATTTGCAGCACTATTTTAAAGTGTCGCCGACCATTTTAATTTTAAATATGTTAATACCTAGACATTTTCCGCAGTTCACAATGTATTGTTTTGATTTGCCGCTTCACAGCAACCTCCCAGCGTTTTAGATTTGCAGCAGTAGGGAATAACTGTTAAGAACCATAAGTTAAGAGTACAAAGTGAAGCTAAGTGCAAGATTTCTACGTCTTCATCTGGGTAGGAATGGCAAGTTAAGGCAAACTTGAATACATTTCAGTTTTTCATGCCAAATATTTAGTTTTACAAGAAGGGTAAACGTAAATATAATGTCAGTCTTAATGCAGCCAGCACTGGAATAGAAGCAGAAAACAAAAGCCTAGGGTAAATGCTACAAAAACACAATTGATTCCGTTTATGATGCAAACGAAACTGGGGATGCAGTATTTTTAGAGAACAGCTTCATATGCAGTACAAAATTAAATGTATATATGCATAAAACTCGGTAGTAAAATGACAGCCCCAGTCAATTATTAATAGATGTAAAATGCCACTGATGGTTGGAGAAATTATAGCCATAGGAAGAACCATGGGGATTAAATCAGAAGATGGTATACTGTGTATAGCAGTCGTGAGACCCATATACACTTATGGAGCTTTAGCATGGTGGCCAAAAGTATTAAAAAAGCAGACCATAAAAAAACTGACCTGTTTGGAGGTATCTCGGAGTACATGAAAAGCACACAGACAGAAAGCATGGAATCCCTGTTCATTTTACACACTAGATAATTTTGTTAAAGGTGAGGCAAGCATAAAAGCATATAGACTGAGGTGCAATCGAAGCTACATGACAATACAAGACCACGGAAGTTCCAGAATTACCATTGAACATCCAATGCCAAATATTGGCCAAGCAAAATAAGCAGAAAAATCACGCCCTCGAAGCCACTTAGTACTACACTTGAACAGGAAGAAGAGACCGAAACAAAATTTAATCAACGAAAGAAATAGTTCTCTACACGAGCGGTACAAAAAACGAATTAGAATTATGGGTGGCCAAGATTCAAAATATATTCGTCACTAGGTAAAAATTCATGCTATAGATGTCTGCGGGTCGATATGAAGGAGCATTGGCTGTGTAAATGTGCACAGTAGTCTTCATTGACAACCAGGCAGCAATCAAAGCAACTGCCTGCTAAAACCTTTTTGTTTAATTCAAGATCATTCATTACAGAACACCATTAATGTTTAATTTTTGTCAAGTTGAGCCTTTTCCAACTGTAGATATTTATATTGAACTAAGTTATTAAAAATTACCACATATCGTGATACCAATACCACTTCATCGAAGAGTGTGAATAATTCAAACTTTGGACACCGGATTAGGTTCCATTTCTTTGCCCACTGAATTTAATTTCCAATCAGTCGTAATTTTATCCAACATTATTTATAATTTTTTAAAATTCTAACCAAAATTATGTATATTTTTTAAGAGTTTTTATCCTATTCATTGATTATTGTAGTTCCCTCAATTTTGTGAACTGTTCCATATTAGATACAGATGTAGAGTATTTCCTTTAAGTATTTGTTAAAATTTTGCAGTATTTATTCAATTTACATTTTTAGCTATTAAAACAGGAACGAATATTTTCGTTCTAATTTAAATCTAATACAACTAATGCAATACTAGAATTATATTTTGTTCGGTTTATTAAACTTTTAATAATTATTATTTAGGGTTTATTAAGCAATAAGCATCTTGTTCTTGGATATTTATGCCAGCCTCAAGATCTTGGGTTGGAATTTCTAGTCATGTGACACGCTAAATACGATTTTAGATTGTTTGCCTTCTTAGGCTTTTTCCATGTTTACTTAAGCTTTTTGTGCCCAACAGTTATTAAAATCTGTATTAATTTGATTTCAGCAGCAAGAATCTGGCAAACAACCTTCTCCATTAGCACTATTGGTAGCCACTTGTAGCAAAATCGGTCCATCTCATCACCAACAACACCACCAGCATCACCAGCAACATCAGCAACAACAGCAAAGCGAAAATTCTTCGCTATCCGCTTCATTGGCTCCAATGTCTACCACAACTCCCACACCCGGCAATGCAGCCTCTAATGTAACCGTATCGGCAGCACAGGTCAAAAACCAACAAGTGCCAGTGCAAGCTACTCCACAGGTAACTACTGCTCACTTAAGTAAAAATGAAAGTGTTTTCGATCTTTTTATTTTGGAAAATACTTGGTGTGTCAGAAGTTACTTGAACTCACGATTTTTACTCTATTAAGCATCATAACCTCACCAGTATTAAGATTCAGTTTTTGAGCAGGTCATGCCTGTCCTTATTATTTCTGTACCCAGTTGATTTGTAAGACGTTTATCTACTTACGGAAATGTATGTGCAAATGTTATTTGCTGAATACCCACGCCCATCATTGATGGGTTGCAAGGCGGACACGTTTTCACAAGTTGGGCTGCAATCTTACCCAAGTTAGGATTTGACGTTAAAAATTCAATATTCTTTTTGAAACATATATTTATTGTCATGGGTCGTCTACGATTTAGTTGCAGGTGCACTGCAACTTGAAAGGTATATTGCACTTGCCCTTGTTTAAGATATTTTAACGCCATTGTAAGAAACGCAGTAATCTCTCCTAATTTGTACAAATATATCAGAGGATGTGAAAGAAAATGATCGGCACCATTATTGGTTTCCCGAATGAGCAATGTCGTATATTATCCAGTGATTCGCATGTGAATAGATGTGTGCAATAGATTTTCCTGCAATTATTACAAAACATTTGTAAATGTCCGCTTTTTGTCGGAAATCAATAGTATCCTTTGGTCTACACAAGAGACTCTTCAAGTTATCAACTTTGTAGACGGTTTAAAGTCATTATGTTTAAATATTTTCTCTAAGACTAGTAAACATGTGATGTAGACTTTTCTGCACCGGCCTTTAGAAACGAACGATATTAAGTCGTCTCAACAACCTCTTTGCAAGCCCCACAGCACAGAGGGATAAAATTTTTTTGAGGACAGCTTCCCGCGACCCAGGCTTTCTTCCATTTTAGATGTAAACACCACTCTACCTCTCAGCATACAACGCATCCATTTGAAACAGGTCTTCTCTAAACTGTGGAATATTTACTACTGAAGAAAATTGTGTTAATCAAATTGAACTGGAGTTGTAATATTACACTCCAATTTATGAAAAACATATCCTATATTTCACAAATTGAACTCTAATTTCAACTTTGGTTCAAAGTCGCAAATTCAAGTTAGGTTAGTATTAAATAATTTACATATCCTCCGATATTTTCGCAATGTTCAATCGATTCTGTTTCTATTCAGCAGTGAGGGTACTAACAGCTTTTGATGCCTGCAAATAATCGACTTACAAAATACTGATAATAATGTAATCTCAGTAGCTTGCGATATTTTATCTCGCGCCCTTCGGCAGTGCTTCAAAAAAATCCGCCATTCGGCTGTCGATTCTTTTATTTGCTGTCGACCTTTTTGCCTTCAGTCCACTATTTAAGCCTAAAACTAAATCGCAAAAACGGCTGGTCTAAACCGGAAACTGTTATGTCTATCGTTCACACATATAATTCAAAGTATCACAATCTTCTCTAGTACTTTTGCATTTTTAAGTGTCACTCTTGGTGTACGATATTTTCATTTACCTATATGCGGGTTGCGTTGTCTGTAATCATAATTACCAGTAGAATATTGTGAGACGCACGACAGGGTCGCCATCTCGGTGTGGAACCAGCTAGTATGTTGTCACGACCGTTCCAAAATGTTATAAAATAGAGACTGTACAACCAACTAACAAATTTTGTAAATTGTCAGCCCTGGCCCATTTATTCCCTAATATAGTGACAATGTATGTAGAATGTTATTGCCTGTGTGTATGTATGGATCCGTTGTAGCTTGATAATGGACTTACCACCCTCGTGTCTTTCGATTTATTCAAACAAAGCCCCACAGCATCTTTTTCCAAATACGATATATTTAGTTTGGAAAGCAATTGCAAAACCCATTACTCTGAGACAAGCATATGAACACTGGCAGGATCAACCACGGAACTGCAGCGCTGTAAACGATAACAGGCATCGGGATACTCAACCAAAACACTAACGCAGGCGATTCACACACAACTGGTTGCTGAATCAAGTTTCTATCTTGTTGGTTCAGAATGCAGTATTATAAACTGTAAGTCCGCTGTACATGTGCAGCACTGTGTAAGGTGTCAGCACAAGGTGAAGAGGATAATCTTCATTACTCATACTGAGTGCAGCACTTTAACTAAGAAATCTGGGTATAAAAAATAGTATGCTACTGTCATAAAGACACCATCATCATGAGGGAATCATGTATGTGACTTCAGAAACTATATAAGATTTTTTTTTAATGTTTTGATGTAAAAAATATTTTTGATACTTAATGCTAATATCTTTTGCAGGTATTAAACGTGCCGGTGGGCCTACAGCAGCAACTACTACAGCAACAGGGGGCAGCTCAGCTGTTGAATGCCGCAGCCGCCTCTGGCCAGAACCTGACTTACAATGTGATGCAGCCGATGCAAACCGTAACAGTGGATGGGCAAGAGGCCCTCTTCATACCCGCCATGAGTCTTGCCGCCGCCGCTGCGAATGCTCCTGCAGGATATACACTCAGTAATTATACCAGTTAAATTATTTCTGTCTCTTTTAGTGCATTCATATACTTAATTGAGATTTAATTATAGATTTAATACTAAACCACTATTTACCTATAACAGAAAAGTGGATTCTAAACTGATAAAACTTGTATATTTAAAACAATGTTTATGTTTCTAACTACTACTACTACTACAGCTACCCCTCGTGTCATATCTATAAAAGGGTAAGCACACCACAATCAGTGCACTTCTGATCTGACATGGTAGTCTCATTTCTACATATTCATTCAACTTTCCTATCACGCAAACTTCTAATTTTTCTCTTCTTCAATATATCGCCCACAATATCCAGGCAAGCTATTCTCGGTATTCCACGACTTCTCTTATCAACCACCTGCTCTCTGACTTCTACTTGTCCATTCTATCATTATATTATCCATTCTTTCCATGTGTCCAACTATTTAAACACACTGCTCTCATATTTACTTTCAATATACTTTTCTACGTAATATAATTCATTTAAAACTCTTTCATTCCCTTCTTGTTTTCCCCATCATTCGTCTCAGGTAGTCGATTCCAACAGCATTCAATTTTCTTACATGTAGATGGCACAGTTCGGACCAGTATGCTATTATATATATGCTATAGCCCAGTTCGCGAGGAGAGTTACCTGTAGAATTTGGACTCGGGGGTCGCTGTTTCGAGTCCTGTATTCAGAGTCTTTTTTTTTTCACTCGAATGTTGAATGGCCAGCTTCTGATGAGTTATTGGTGGTGTCCTTTGTCTATATGTGTGTGTGTGTGTGTAACCTCCCTGCACAAGTCAAAGATTTCTGGGTGCAGAGTTTGCTTACTGTGGTGTTATTATTATTATGTATACAGCAGTTTTGACCTCTTGAGATATACATTCACTCCCGGCTACAGTGGTACTAGCTCCCAGCACCTTTCTGTCTGCATTTACCTTACTTCGTATCTCATCATCTTTTCTTCCTTCGTTAGAAAATAGTCTTCCCAAATATCTAGAGTCCTATATCAAACTACCATTTATCAAGACTGTAATTACTTGTTCAACCTTCTTCCCTAAACACCATAATTTTTGTCTTATCTGCGTTCACACGTAGATTCATTTTATTTGTTATTGTCATTAGCCTCTCTAACACCCGATGCATTTATCCTTCAGATTCACTAAGTAGTACTGCATGATCAGTGTATGATAACACTCTTACCTTAGAAGCATTCATTTTTTTCATCTACTGCCTTCAAGATGACTTCTCTGATACATTTGTTTATGAAAATGTTGAATATCCTTGTTTCACGCCCTGTTCAATTTTAAAATAATCACTGAGCCTTTCATTAGTTCAATCATATATGCTATTGCCACCATATGGAGATTATAGCTCAAATTAGCCAATCGGCCAAACCACATTCTTTAAGAATATTCCACGGCATTAGCCTATTTGCAGTACTATATGCTTTTTCCAAATCTACAAACTTTCTTTTAAGAATTTTTTAACCACCTGCTGAAGTGATATTTGGACAATATAGCCTCTTCCTATCTCATGAACTCGCACTGAACGTCTTAAATATTTTCCTCAGTCAGCTGTCTTACTCTTCCAAATAGCTTACTTTCAACACTTAACAAACTTATCACTCAGTAATTTTTGCATTCACTCGTGCTTTCTTTACCATTATACAAGGCCACATGATAGCATCCTTTCACTCCCTTTTTACTTACTTTTATTCATACATCAAACAGCTTATATAACCACACAGCCAACTCGAGCATCCATACTTTAACATTTCTCCATGAATTTTATCAACACCTGCTGATTTTTGCATTCTTTAATTTCTTGATCGCTATTTCAACCTCATGCACTTCACATTATATTTGACTTACAATCGGCAGAGGGTTCCGATGATTCTCTCACACCTTTCCTGTCAGTATGTGTGTTTTCACCCTACTCATACTGTTTCTTGCAGTTTGCCTTGCACTTTTTATCCACTTTCAAAACAATTTATTGTTCTCTTCAAATTCATTCTCAGTTTTCTCAGCCTTTCTCACGTTCAGTTTTCTCTTAATATAACAAACTATTCGTTTGCACCACTTTTCTATTTTGTGTACTCAACCAGGCGCTCCTCTTTCTCACTTGTTTGGTATTTGCCATTTTTCTATATGCTCCCTGTTTGTCATCCACAGCTCTCTTTACTTTTAAAGATGTAATTTGTGAAGTTATTATATACACTTATTCCGTACTTTTGTCTTGTATTTGATTTTGTGACAATAAATGTTTGTTTTAAATAAGGTCTTAGCTACCTAATAATTGAATATACATGCATCTCATTTTGAAAAAATTAGTTGAAATGTTAGTATTACATGTATGAAAGATATTGCATGGAACCTTAATACTAAAAAAAACCATTGATTTCCATAAACAACCCTAAAAAATATATTATGTAGCTTGAAAATAAATACTTTATGAAGTTTGATACAATATTCACCAGCACACCGATAACTCAAAAAAGAATAGGGCGATTTAAATAAAATTTAGCATGTATCTTTCTTTTACAAGTGGCGTGAATTCGTTCGTTAACCAGGAAAATCGGGCCAGTTTTTCAAAAAAAAGTTGTGTTTCCTTTCTGAAAATGTTTATATCTCTGAAACTAACAAAGCTATGGCAACCAAATTTGGTATGCAAGTTTCTATTATAAAATGTGTACTATACACCAAAAGTAAGATATCTAAATGCAAAGAAAAAAATTATAAGTATTTAATACTAAATACAGACTTGGAGACACTTCTCTGGCTGCACTGTTGGTTTTCGTTTCTGTAAATGAAGGATGTAGCCAGTTACGACTAAAATATATTTAAAGGGTTTCATTTTGCTTCTATTTCTTCTTGGAAGATAAACTAGAAAATGTCTGTTGTAGCTCTTAATATTGCATGTTAATACTGTGGATTTACAGATAATGTAAAATATTAACTGCCCCATGAGAATTTTAAATGATTTTCATTACTATTTTGAACTTTGAACAAAACTTTAAGGACGTTTAACAAGTACCTATTGTAAAACTGCCTTTACTAGATTGTACTCATATGTACTTATTGACCACTCAAAATAAATGTAAACTATTTTTGCCTAAAAATTAGAAAACATGTAGAATAATCGAAATTACTTATACTAATTAATTTTGATACTACAACTACTTGAAGACAACATAGCAGGTGTGTGCCAAATTACCTTTTAAAATTATGTATCCATGGTTTCAAGAAAAAGTTTGGAAATCTTATAAGTGACACCAATAAATTAGACTTTTAGAGTGCAATTTTCTAATATCCATTTATTGCCACATGTAAAGGCAGAGCCACACCAATGAATATTTGCGTTGTGCTTTGTATTTGACACAAAATGGTTCGTGTGCGCCAAAATTTCTATTGATGTAGACTGTGCACCGCAGGCAAATAATTTCATGACAAGCAACGCACATTATCCACCGTGCTGGCGATTTTCTAGTCAACATCAAAGAGATTTGCGTCACACAGTTGTGTCAATGTGGAGTCGACTTTGAGTGCAGTGTAGTTTTTTATATTTAGCGACGTAACTAGTCATTTTTAGTGACTGATCATGTCTTATTACCTTAAAAATAAATGTGCATTGTTCATACTCTGTATCAGATTGTTTACATCGAAAAAAGACAGCGAATAACAGTAATAAGGAAAGGCATTACTGGGCAACCCAACCTTTTCTGTGTAGGAAACAAAATGGTGGTGATAAAATACCACGAATGCTAGCTGCTGATAAAACAACGGTACCATTTTACAATTTCCTGCACATGTCAAAAGAAGATTTTGAAGTTCTCATCAATTTGGTTTGTCCAAGTTCCAATTTTTTTTTGCTTTTGGCCTTCTCTCTTCTGAAAGACCACAATAAGCTTGACATTTTTTTCTTCTCTTTAACACCAATACTACACACTTTGGCCATTTTGTTTCATGCATTACTTTTCTTAATTTTATTGAAATGTTCACAGTGTTTGGGATTCCTTAGCAAGTCGAACTTTGAATATTCCTCAGTGAGGTGCAATGAATCCTCATTGCTTCATTGCATATTATATTTTGATTATTTATGAATTTTCCATTCAATTTGAGTGTCATTATTGACCACTCACCACTGGATGAATTATTAATACTGCATTTTGACAGTCAACGAAAAGTGGGAAAATACATAATCATATTCAAATGTGTGCTGCAAATTCTTGTGCCCAGTTTCAAAATACAACGTATAACATAAATATTTATTGGTGTGGACCCGCCTTAACTACATAAAAACATAGCTTAAAGAATTAAAATTTCTGGTGTTTTAGAATGCACTCGAATGTTTTATGTAAATATTTGTTTACTTCAAAATCAAAATATTTTAACAATCCTATTCATTATTTTTAATTTGATAATTGTATTCATTCTTGAGCTTCATCTTAAAAAAATATTTCTACAATCACAGCCAGGCACATAAGTCATTGGTAATACAAATTTTCTTTATATTATTGCATTTTCTATCGAAATATAATGCATGTTTGTAAGAAAATAAATTTGGGAACATTTTCAGTTTATTTTCGGAAAATTTGTGTCCATTTTCAAACAACAAAGTTATTTAATGAAATATGGTACATTGTTTCGCCTATACAGGTTACACTGGTAAGCAAATTTGATGCCTGTTTTCTTTAAAAAAAAACACTACTTGCTATTAAAAACATTTTTATGAAAATTCACTACCATAACGCACATGCTGGATCCAGACTTTTTAATTATGTATCCATGGTTTCAACAAACAGTTTGGAAATGTTATAAGTGACATTAATAATTTAGACTTTTAGAGTGCAATTTTCTAATATATATTTAATTGCCACATGTAACTACATAAAAACATAGCTTGAAGAATTCAAATTTTTGGTGTTTTAGAATGTACTCAACTGTTTTGTGTAAATATTTGTTTGCTTCGAAGTCACAATACCTTTAACTATTTTTAAGTTGATAATTGTATTCATTCCCACTTGTAAACCCGTAAGATACTAATATATTTAAAGGGTTTCATTTCGCTTTTTGAATCTTCCTTGGAAAATAAACGAAAAAATGCCTCTTGTAGCTCTCCATATTGTGTATTTGTACTGTGGATCTACAGGTAACTGAAAATATTGATTGCCCTATGAGAATTATAAACGAATTTGATTACTATTTTTGAAAACTTTAAACAACACTTTAAGAACCTTTACCAGGTACCTATGATATATAACTGTCTTAACTAGATTGTACTCGTAAATACTGACCACCTGAAAATAAATGTAAACTATTTTTGCCTACACCTCATAAACGTGTTCACTCTAAATCAACTAGATTTAATGAAAATTTTGTTTTGCCACATCATCGGACAGCCATGTTTACACATAGCTTTATGTATCAATATATTTCTTTGTATAATCGACTACCTCAAGAATTTAAAATGTTTAATATCAACAAATTTAAGTATAAATTAAAATTGTTTTTGCTCAACAATCAATAGGTAGAGGTTGGTTTCCATGTGGTGGGCATCGATGCTAGGGTGTTTTGGGTGGTTCCATTCTTAGTTTAAGTTTTGGCCTTAAGTTGGGACTCCTTGAAAATTTAGCGAATTTTCAATTTAGATTTTTCTTCTGATTTATTTGTTAATTTTATTTTTTGTTTTTGTTTGCCGAAGATACACAGTTGCATGTAATGTGCCCTGTTTCCACTGACGGTGGGGTTGCTAGACTTCGCCCTTTCCTGATGGTCGTTGTGGGGTTGTAATACGAATTATAATTTAGTTAATAAAGGCAATATTTATTTATTTATTTATTTATTTAAATTTGAAAATGTGTAGAATAATTGTAATTATAACGATACTAATTATTATAATACTACAACTACTTGGAGACAACATGGCAGGGATGTGTCAAATTACTTTTTGAATTATGTATCCTTGGTTTGAAATAAGTCTGGAAATGTTATAAGTGACACTAATAGTTTAGTCTGTTGGAGTGCAATTTTCTAACATCCATAATAGTACACACTGTGAAAACTGGAACCTGTGATGAGCACTAATAAGTACACTTGGAGAAACCCAAATCACCACAACACATATTTCAGAGACCTTACGATCGTTTCGTTGACCATGTCAACATCTTCAGTGGAAGAAAAATTCTAAAATTAAACTACTAGCTACCGTGTATTTATATCGCGTCTAGGTAAACGAACTAGTCCGAAGTAAAATTGTCGTCGAAGACCAATCGTTTGTTTATTGTGTAGTCGACAAATTTATGAGCCCTTATCTAATATAAGGATAATAGGCTTAAAGGAAAGGTACCGAGTTATTTAAGGAATCTGCACGTTCCCTTTCGATCTAGAAATTTACTATGTGGACATTGGAGCACGCCGACAAGCACATCTGGTGAGACAAACACCATCACCTCCGCTTATCTTTTTTATATAGAAAACTAAACCCGGGTGTTTGGCTCAAAATGTTAACTCTAACAAAGGATAAATAATTCAACTAAAATACTACATAAAAACTATATTTATATTGATTTTAATTCTTCGTGACAGTATTTATATTGACTTCATAGATAAAACGTTAACGAACGGGTCTTTAAGTCCAGACAAGCGAGATTAGTATATGTAAAGACCGGTCGAGTTATTGACAGTAATTTATTATTCTACCAGACAAATTAGGAGTGTTTAAGTGGTCAAATGCAAAGTAAAAATAAAGGGCTTGAAATTAAAGGTGCCGCAAGATTAAATGAAGTTTTGTTCTTAATCGACCTTAATATAAAAATACTTTCTAATGAATCAAGCATAGTTTGATGTCTAACATTTTTGACAAGTTTCAAAATTTCTTTGTCAATGTGGTGATTATTATTCCATATATGTTGTGCCACACACGATTTGTCCACCGTACCATATCGTAAATGTGCAAGATGTTCACGAAATTTGGTGGCTATGTTTCTCCTAGTTTGACCCACGTATTTAAGATTGCAATCTTTGCAACTAATCCCATAAATATTTCAGTGACTTTGTCTTTCTCTTTCGTATTACCCCACAAATTTTTTAAATTACTTTTCGTCGAAAAAGTCAAATGTAAATCAGCTTTCTTAAAAATATTTTCCAAACCCTTTGTGATTCGTGGTTCATAAGGTAAACACACACATTTAAGAAAGATAAAATAGAGAAAAAATTTGTGTCTTTACCTTATGAACCAGGAATCACAATTTGTTTTGACATAAAACTCAACTTTTTCACATCAACCCCTTAAGAGTGGTGATAACAACCCTTATCTTTTGAATAGGGAACATGAGTTGAGTGTTACATCATTTGAAAGCTCTTTCTTTTCTGAATTCAGCACACTAAATTTTTGGAAGTTTTATCAACTTTTTAAAAATTATTCACAGTTGAAGATGTAAAAACGGATTTCACTCATTCCGATAAGAAATGTTTTGTTGGTTTGTAGACAAAAAATTGAGTAGCAGAACATTTCTTATCGGAATGAGAGAAATGCGGTTTATTATTCAGTTTATCGGTTGGTTTGATATTTGATAGTACTACCGAAAATTAATTTCACAATGGTGTATTCTGTAGAAGAAAAAGTTGAAATAATTACTTTTTTTTCAAAAACGATGACTATGCCAACCGTACCGCAAATTTGTTTAATGAACAACATCCGAACAGACATGTTAACAAAAAATACATTTTGGAGTTAGTTGCAAAGTTTCGACAAAGTGGTTCAGTAGCCAACAAAAAACGGGATCCTGAACGTGAATTTCCGGTTAGAAATCAGACTACTCAGATTGAAGTTTTAGGACAAATTGCTGCAGACCCAACTTTGAGCATAGAAAATTAATCTTGTACCACAACTGAATGAAGATAATTTTGATCCGCGGCTGGAGTTTTGTGAAGTTATGACTGCACGAATAGCTGATAACGGGAACTTTCTGTTCAATATCTGTTTTTCAGACGAGTGTACGTTTTTATTAAACTAGTCAATCGTCATTTTTGTCGTTATTGGGCAGATAATAATCCAAGAAATTTTCAAGAAGTCCACACTCAAACTCCACAGAAATTTAATGTCTGGACTGGCATTTTTGGAGACCGTTTAATCGTACCAATTTTTCTTGATGGCAATTTGAGTGGCGAAACGTATTTGGAGTTACTAGAAGATATCATTTACCCTCTACTAATTGACATTGTTGAAAATGATCGCTATCAAGAAAATCAATTAGTGTTTCAACAAGATGGAGCTCCTTCGCATTTTTCACAGCGTGTTAGAAAGTTTTTGAACAGAGAGTCTCCAGGACAATGGATTGGGCATAGAAGTGCTATTGAGTGGCCTCCTAGATCACCGGATTTAACTCCTTTAGACTTCTATCTATGGGGCCATTTAAAGAGTAAAATTTACGCAACACAGCTGTAGTCTCTGGAAGAATTACGACGACGCATTGTTGAAGAATGCCATCTCATAACTCCACAAATGCTCCAGAATGTCAGAGCTCGTTTTGAACAAAATTTATACTTTTGTATGAAAGCTGGTGGTCAACAATTTGAACACTTACTTAACTGAATAAACATTATTGAACGTTTGGTTTTGTTTTTTAGTTTTTTTTTACGAAAAATTGACTAATTAGTGCATTTCTTATCACAATGAATGAAATACGTTCTTGCAACTCCAACTGTGAATAATTTTTAAACGAGTTGATAAAACTTCCTAAAAAATTAGTGTGCTGAATTCAGAAAAGAAAGAGCTTTCAAATGATGTAACATGTTCCCTATTTAAAATATAAGGGTTGTTATCATCACCCTTAAGGGGTTGATGTGACAAAGTTGAGTTTTATGTCGAAACATGTCCCCCTCAATATTAAAATTGATGTATTTCAGCGTTTCTTAAAAAAAATATTCTCTGGGCGCAAATCGGTCTGTTTCGTTTTCAATGCGCCACCCTATATATGATACAATAGATTAATAAACAAATTAATAAAAATGTTAAGATTTGAGAAGTATTTAACCTTTTTTATTTAATTTCACTTTTCAAAATATAATTATTGATAATTGAACTACATAGAGACAGCACAAGAATTGTTATTATGTTTGCTACTGCATAACATGAGGAATATCGAAGAAATACATTTGGCAAGTTAAAAGATCGAAAATCATTAAGGAGGCTATTGCCAACTTAAATTGTATTTTTCATGGCCAACTCAGGTCTCATTTATTTTAAAACAGTACACATTGAAATGTTTCCATCTTTTGTATTGTATTTAAAAATCCTTTTATTTTGTACGGCAGTAATGATTAAGCATAATTATTTTGCATTTACCAGAAACTGCGTAATGTAATAATTACATGATAACTGTTTCATGTCTCATATATTTTTCTACACTCAATTGGTTTTTACTTTTTACCTTTTAGTATTAGTATTTTTTGGTGATAGACAAAGTTAAAAATATTAGCATATCTCGAGAACCAGTATATAGATAATAAGATATTATATTATCATTTCATAGAATTATTTAATCATCTTTACTAGGTTAATTAAGCTAAATTCCGTTCAGCAGGTGCTCAACAGCCTCAACAGATATTCAGTCCAGGTCAGATAATTCGAGCCCCTGGTGTCCTTCCTGCGAACCTACAGAATTTGCAAAATCTGCAAAACTTACAGAATTTGCAGAACTTACAGACTGTGCAATTATCCAATGGACAAAGTGTGGCCGTTAGACCCACAGCTTTACCTCAAGTAGTGCAGTTTCCCATGCAACAAACTATCCCGATACAAGTGCCCATCAGCTCAGCAAATGGCCAGACGATCTATCAAACAATACATTTTCCTGTGCAACTGGCAGCTACAGCAATGCCCAACATTATTCAGGCACAGCAAATCGTACCACAGATAGCCAATGTCATTACACCAAATGGGCAGTTGCAACAAGTGAGTTATTATTATTAATTGGTAAACATTATCTTACATATGAGTAAGTAGTTGCCTTCAAAATGTTGAAACATTGCTGTACCACTGATTCCAGAGGCTAAAATATGATGTTTTAAGCCAACTTACCTAGTTCAATATTACACCCTCTTTAAGTGGCTGCGCTAGAACATTTTTAGGATAATAATAACCTTTATTAAACAAAAAGAGCCATACATGGAAATCCAATAAAAAATAATGAAAACCTACAAAGTTATTACTAATATAACTCAGTCTTAAACGTTTCCTTTCATATACTCTATTATGTTCTTTACTTTGTGAGTCAAAGACCTCTATTGTCGTCCTTAGTCTTTCTTGACAACTTTCATATGCATATTACCCATTCAAAACATATCTAGAATCGGTATTTGTGTATAGATTAGGTAAGCATAAAAACAATTGGATGAACTTACCTAAATACAATTTGTAAGCAATAATAAAAACTACACCTTCAGTGGTGTCACAGTCTCTGAGACTGAATTTAGTAACATATATATATATATATATATATATATATATATATATATATATATATATATATATATATATATATATATATATATATATACATTATTATGCAACAACTGTCAAACTCACACACAACTGTAAATGATGTGTTTTAGAAAGCTATTTAAAGAGGTTAGGCTCTAACTCCTCCACAACCCAAGATAAGTGCAACTATGACATAATAGGATCTCAGAGACAAGGTGCTACCACTGAAAGGTTGAGTTTGATTGTAAAATCTGTTTAAGACATTTTTGATGATTCAGATGATGACAGTGTACTAAAATCACATCTACACTATAATTATATGTATTTACAAATCAACAGGTTCAGATTGCAACCTCTGTGGGTGCCCCGACTCAGACTCCAACATCAGGAACTGCCACTGTACAAAATGAAGCGAATACAGCCCAGCATCTCACTTTCACTGGTGCAAATGGCCAACAGTATACTGTGATACCCACTAGCCTCCAACAAGTCAGAGGTGCCAATATTGGAAATCTTGGGAATCTTGGAAATCTCGGCAATCTCGGCAATATCATACAAATGCCCAATATACAAACTATACCCACTGCAACTGTACAGAATATACCAGGTTAGTTTAGTTGATTTTGGATATAAAGGTTCCATTAATTAATATACTGCATAGTCAGTTAAGTTCATCCTCTAGTTGCCCAGGGAATTTAAATTCTAGCTTATTTGACTTACTACAGAGCAGTCAGCATCTAAAATTTAAGAGTTCCATTACAAGATAATGTGTTAAAATGTCAGATGCATACAGCAATCATATATGACCTCTTTTTTATGTGTTAACAAACATCAAATTTCAAAACGTGTCAGTGCTGTTAATACGAGTACTTTTTATTTGATTTTTTTCAGGGCTAATTAGAGGGTAAATTTTATGGCTATGATACTTTTATACACATTATAAGCCTATTTATACTTTATAAAATACGCAACTTACTTAATTTAATAAAACCTCCTCATTCTGTAATATATTATTAAAATACCTATTTACTTCCAATGTGAGTTTTCATTACAGTTTTTTAAGTAGTTGAAAATACATACATATGTAATATCTAACATAGAACATTGATTTTCAACGGTAATGCCAAATTTGCGATTCCTTTACATTTTTAATTTTCAGTTCGTTAATAACAAAATTTGCTTATAATGACGTAGTACAACATTCTCATGCGATCACTTGCAAGCGAATTACAGTGTAGTCTGACAAACCTGACCTGCCCTGACAAAGGGGTGGATGATTCAGTACATTATAAACAGGTATATGTTAAAAAAGAAGTTATGAACAAACTGCCTATCTGAAGTTACCATAGATTACATGTGATATACAACCGACGTGGCCAGATCCAATTTAGCAGAACTGTCATTGGTTGTATTTGAGTGTTTCTTTAACTATTTGCTCAGTGAGATTTTCCATTAAGAACCTCTACAATACAGACATTATGTGCTCATTCATCTAATGTTTGGTCGTCTTCATCATAAGAGGTGTGATTCAAGGTTTACCTCATTACTGAATGCCTAAAACAGTTGTTAATAATAGATGTTATTATATTCTTTCAGAATTGTGCAAACAGCTCTCTATGCACAATTGTCTACTATAAGCAAAATGTCCTATTTTTGTGCGATAATTGTTATTCTCAATGTCAAAATTCTTCTTTAAACCTGGTGGATGAGAGTCAAGAATGCATGCTAGCTTTATACTGATACAGGCAGGGGTATGTTTTGGATTTTCGTACTATCCATTTACAAACGATTTGCATTTTACGATGCCAGAAATGTTTCCTTGCACTTAAACTCTGTATCAGATCTTCGACTGTTTGTGGCCTATACATTTTTACCTCCAATGTTAAATCTGTTATTTGTGGTTAAGTTATAAAACATTCCCGTTTCGACTGCATTACGATCATCATCTTCTAATTGACATAATGAACCAAATGTTATTTAGCCAATCACACAGTGTGTTTTTGTTTACTTCAGCAGCTTCTGCACTATGTTTTATTGTTTTCTAGCATAAAAAAACACACTAAAAAAAAAGAACGTTACAAAAGATATCTTTACAGATGCAAAACATTTGAATTTGAATGGGAGAACCAGGGTATATGTTACAAGTACTCTGAAAAGAAATGGACTAAATATATGTAAATTAGAAAAAAGCAGCTCAGGATAACCCATTTTATATATATATATATATATATATATATATATATATATATATATATATATATATATATATATATATATATATATATATATATATATATATATATATATATATATATATATATATATATATATATATATATATATATATATATATATATAGTATGTTCAATAAAGGGTGTACCAGCAAAAATTTGGGGTTAGGGGACACTAATACCTATCAATTTAACGCCCATGTTATCTGATTCTTTGTATTTTTCGAGATATGATTTTTCTCTTTTTATTTTCAGATTTTCTTACATTGTTGACTGTTTTAGTTGAAACTTTTTCTAAGTGGTGTCTCTTTTCAGTTTTTCTTTGTCAGTATTATTACAAGAATGTGTAATCACCTGTAAAAATACAAGAAACCCAAATTCTAACTCCTAATAGCTCACAATTTGATTACAAGTTTGATTTTTTTTTAAGGAATTTACACTTGACTTCAACTTGAAAAATAAAATACCTACACCAGGGTGAACAACTTGTAAATCAGTTTAAAAACGTAAGTAGATCCTTAGCTCTCAAAATAATCAAAAAAAAATTGTGCCTTACTAGGTATTTTTTCCCACAAACGGAGTCAAAAGTATTAGCATATTTAGTTGGAATTTTAATAAGAATTACATTTTAAGTTTTCGACTACTATGATAAAAAATGGAGTGAAGACAGTGGTAACTCTGGTAAACCAAAACCAGACTTTGAGTGTCGACAAGCTGATAATTAAGCAACAGAGAGTGAGGCTGCTTCAGCGGGAGGCAGTTAGTGTTGATAAGAGAAACAGTAAAAGTGATAAAAGCGAGGCGTATGTATCTGTCAGTTTGAGAATTCAAACTTGGGATTAAATTGTGAGCTATTAGCAGTTAGAATTTGGGTTTCTTGTATTTTTACAGGCAAGTACACATTCTGGTAATAATACTGACAAAGAAAAACTCAGAAAGACACCGCTTGGATAACAAATCTGAAAATAAAATTTAAAAAATCATCTGGAAAACTACAAAGAATCACATAACATACATGGGGGTTAAATCGATAGGCATTAGTGTCCCCTAACCGCAGACTTTTGTTGGTACACCCTTCGTGGGACACCCTTATTTACCCTAACGTGTTAGGCATTTACAATTTAATCATGTACAAATCTCTCCCAAATCTTCTTATCCTTGGCCATAAATCTTCCTTCGTTCCAATTTCTGCTGCTCATCTCTGCCATTGCTTTGTCCCATCTTTTCCTTTGTCCGCCTGTATGCCTTTCTCGAACACTTCTTGCCTGCCACACTTTCTTCACTTGTCTCCCATCCGTACCAAGTGTCCAAACCCCTATCGGTTCTATCTGCAACTTTTCTTTTATTTTATCCTTCCGTAGTCTTATCTCTCTTCGTTACTCCCTTGATCCCCCTCAGATACTTCATATCGATCTCTTGTATTCTACTATTCTGCTGTCTTTTTAGTACCCAACTTTCACATTCATATAAAAAGGTAGGCTTATATAATGTTCTATATTTAGTTGTTTTTGTTCTGTCTGATATCTGCTTATTCCTTATAAATCCTTTGTTCAGTGCATGGTTTAGCTTTGCTTCATTTTCTATTCTTTCCTGTATTTCCGCTTCGTTTCCTCCATCCTGTTGTATTTTCACTCCCAAGTACTTTAAGATATTCGTTCGTTCCATTGCTCTATTATCCAATACCACCATTTCTGCTGCATTATTTTTCCTATTACGATTATTTTGGATTTTTCTGTGTTTATTTTTCAACTTCTCTGTTAGTGCTCCATTCCATACCTGTAGATTTTGCTGTACTTCAACTTCGTTTTTGCACAAATCACGATGTTATCGGCAAAGGCACACTCTGCCAATGATATTGTTTCCATGTTTCTGTATCCCAGTATTAGTTTCTTTATTTTGCCTTTTACCTCCTTTATTACATCATCCGGTACTATGTTGAACAGAGTCAGGCTAAACACGGCCCCTTGTCTTAATACCTTAGTCTCAAATTCCCCTGAACGCATATTATTTGTTTGCAGCTAATTTCTAGTGTTCTTGTACATACTGGTTATGTTCCTAGCCAGTATTCTATCCACTGCTCTTCTTCTTAAACTATCCCATATTAACTTTCTCGGGTACTACCTTCTTGCCTATCTTCTAGCCTTCTTGGGTTATTTTATAAATGGAAATATGTTATAACCCAGGTTCGTTAAAACTTAAGTACACTGTAATGGGCCATATATAAAAACATCGCTTGTGAATGTAAGAGATACAATTTTTAAAACAAATATTCAAACACAAGCTTCAAAAAGGTATTATAAAACCTTAATAAGTCCTTTTCTTCTTTTTATTTTAGGTTTGGGTAATGTCCAGGTGATAACACAGCAGCCTGCAACGGCTGCCGCTCCACAGCTAGCAGTGGGGCAACACATTCAGCAAGATCCCAATGATCCTAATAAATGGCAAGTAATCCCTCAGGTGACGGCCACTGTATCCCAACCTGTAGTGTCAGTGAGTAGTCCTGTCACACCTAGTGTGGTTGTAACCACAACCCCCATGGAATCAAATACACCAGGTGGAGGAGGTGGTATGTCAAACGGTGGAATGCAGATAGAAACTAATCCTGATGGCACTCAGAAGCAAAGAGTACGCAGGGTGGCTTGTACTTGTCCTAATTGCCAGGAGGGCGAAAGACATACAGATAGGAAAAAACAGCATATCTGTCATATATTAGGGTGTAATAAGGTAAGTTAATCAATGTCTGGTAATATAATTTAATTTCATTGTGGTAATGATAAACTTAATTATATGTATGTATGTATGTATGTATGTATGTATGTATGTATGTATGCATGTATGTATATATATATATATATATATATATATATATATGGATATAGGTTTCTTGTAAACTATTCCCTGATCTTGTTGATTCTGCATGTTACTAATAATGTTGAATCTGTCGCACGTTGCAGTAAAAGCAGTCTACTCCAACCATTCTGCTACATTAGTTGCTGGAAAATTCAAATATCTCAGGAAATTTAAACTTCTTTGTAAAAAAAGAGATTCGAGACGCAGCAAGTGCGTTATGGTAGTGAATGTTCATAAGAATAATATCTGATATATTAATGATTTAGTCTTATATTAAAAGCTATAAAAATTACCTTCTTTAATTAGGAACAGTATAAAGTAAAGAAGAGCAAGCAAAAACATGATCTCTAACATAAATATTTATACAGTAATTTGAATACAAAAGTCAAAGAAAGCAATTGATAAACAGGAAATATACTCAACACTACATACATTAGAAAGCTGAACATAAAAAAATTCCTGTGGTTTTTTGTGCATTGAGGGTGATTGGATGTATGCAGAAGGGGAAGAAGAACCCCCAGGATAAAGAGGGTTTCTGCCCCCTCAACCAAAAACATAGGGGGTTCTCCTTCCCCTCATGCATGCATACAACCACCTTCAAAGCATAAATCACAAGAAAAATTTCTAGGGGAGCAACCCCCAAGAAAGTTTCGGGACCTGGTCTGAATATGGGTGCTGTGCGGGGTAGATAGCGTTTAAAGGAGGTATTGCTGCAAAATGTGAAAAATGCATCGTTTCAAAGTCTGACTAAGTGGGTCTTTTAACATTTTCCTATCATATTTCCTCCCCGCCCAGCACCCCTATTCATTCTCGGTCTTTTTAACTTTCTTAAGGGTTGTTTGCAACAAATTTGTCTTGGGGCCTGTACATCTCTGGAAAGTTCTAAGCATGTTACTGAAAACAATTCTAAAAAACCCCCAGTGCAGTAGAGTGCAAATTTACCGAAATTACATTCTACTTCATCGCCTATAATGTATTTTTCAGATAATATAGAATACAGCACTAAATTAAATGGGGTCACTTGCATTTTCATTTATTTTAGTGAATTTTTATTTAAAAAAAATTCACTAATAGAGAGGTCGATGGTGAGACTTTGCAAAAAAAAATAATTTAAATGAGCGCGAACTAGGACCCCTAGAACCCATATCTGGGGTCAGTTTCAGTTGTTATATGTTATATGTTTATATATATATATATATATATATATATATATATATATATATATATATATATATATATATATATATATATATATATATGTATGTATGTATCCAACCGATAACTCAAAAAATATGTAACTGATTTCTATGAAACTTGACAAGGTTTTCCGGGAAAATTTTGAGTTTTCTTTCAAAAAAAAAATTTTTTTCTTCGAAAATTACAAAGCTATTTTAATGAAATTTGGTGGATACGTTGCCTTGGGAGAGGCCTTAGGTTAGGTTAGGTTTGATTGTGAGTGGGCCATACCGGTCCCTCCATCGCGACCGTAAGGTCTATTGTGGCTCACGCCTAATAGTCTATATTTCGCCCAACAAAGCCAGCTTCCTGCAGAGGTCTATAATCTTTGTGGGCGAAAGTTGATCCAGATCCTCCGGAGCAAGCTTTATCGTACCAAAGAGCAGGTATCTAGTCCTGTTCACTGCCGGACAGGAACACAGTACGTACTCTGCTGTCTCGTCACTCTCCATACACAGCCGGCACTCGGTCTCCTGACCGACTCCAATACGGTGCATGTGGTGACGCAAGCGGCAGTGTCCTGTATACAGGCCGCCTAGAGTACTCAGTTGTTGTCTGTTTAACTCTATAAGTTTTTTAGCCCTTGACTCAGACAGGCCATTTATGAAGGCCTTAGAGTGAGCTAATCCTGGAAGATTTTGCCAATACTGGATTGTCATTCTTTCTGTCCAGGTGTTTAAGGTGCGTTTTGCTGTGCATAATGTTATCCCCAGCACCGGTTCTGGTCCGACAAAGTTTCTCTGGACACCACTCCTGGCAAGCGTGTCGGCCGCAACATTGCCATCATGGTCTAAGTGACCCGGTATCCAGACCAGCGACACCTCATTACAGCTGCCCAGTTCGTTAAGGGCAGATTTACAACTCCATACCGTTTTTGAATTACACTGGTAGGAACCAAGAGCCTTTATTGCAGCTTGGCTATCTGCATATATCTTTATCGATTTGTGTGTGCACTGGTTTTTTATACTTTCCCTTGCACATATCTCGATGGCATACACTTCTGCCTGGTGTATGGTTGCGTACTTGCCGAGGCTAGCTGATAGTCTAGCATTGGTGTTGCCCCCATATGCGCCGGCTCCTACTCCCATATTGGTTTTGGAGCCATCAGAGTACCAGCAGAGATCGGCTCTCAATAGGGTCGTTTGATTTCGCTCTCAGTCCTCCCTTTCCAGGAGGACAGTCTTGAAAGACATATCTACTGATCTTTGTAGGCATCAAGTCTGAGACCATTCCCAGAATCTCGTGACACTCAATGTCATCGAGGAGTCCGGACCCTCCCAGACTGATTTCCTTCGGCATACTGTCGGCCGTTTGTTTTAGTCTGTACGTTGTCCACCTCGCCACTCTCTCCAACTATATGTGAAGAGGTGGAATAATAACGAGGACCTCCAGAGCGGCTGATGGTGCGGTGTTATCGCTACCGTTATCATCAGACAAACTTGTCTCTGTAGATGAGCCAGTTTGGCCCTCGCGATACCACGAAGTGCCTTAGGCCACCAAACTATGGCTCCATATGTTATCATTGGTCTGATAACCACTACATAGAGCCAGTACATCTGTTGGGGGTTTGTTCCCCAGTTGTTTCCACAGATTCTCCGGCATGTCCACAGGGACAGTTTAGCCCTGCGGATTACATTCTCTAACTGTATGTCTCAGTTGAGCTTCTTATCTAGGGTAACCCCCAGATATTTTGCTTGTTCCGAAAATGGAATCGTTTCCCCCATAAGAATAGGTGGTTTTAATTTGTCCAACCTTCCTCTTCTGGTAAATGGAACAATGATCGTTTTGCGGCGGTTCACAGACATCTGTTCCCTCCGGCACCAATAATTCACTACATTTAGTGTCTCCTGAAGAGTACTTGCTAGTTCCTCCTGATATTTGCCTCTAACCATTATGACTAGCTCATCAGCATATGGGAGAGGCCTTACTACATACCTAAATTCAACTTTCTAAGCTTATAGAAAATTGAGTTTTTCAATTTTTAATTTTTCTTTCGAAAAAAAAATTTTTAAATGAAAATTACAAAGATATTTCAATGACATTTGGCGAACATGTTGCCTTGGGAAAGGCCTTACTACAAACCAAAATTCAACTTTCTAAGTTTTTCGAACATCGAGTTATCCAAGTTTGAAGCATTTAATAAAAATTCACTACCATAACGCACTTGCTGCGTCCCGAACTTTTTTATTTTTATATTACCTATATAAGCACAAGATGAGTATAATTAAGGGGTGGCTTAATTAACATTGTGGCAACACAAACTTAAAAAGTAGAGGTTATTTAGAGCGTGTTAACAGTCATAAACTTGATTTCATCATCATACCATAGTAGTATTCTAATCATAAAAAATACTTATAACTGTATGCACCCAAGAATTAGTAAAATACATATATAAAATCTAATAAAAACAACAGTTTCGTAATTTGTTGAGGTTATGCGACATGATGAAACGTCAAACTCACTGTACTGCAGCATTAGCATAATATTATTATGTTGCCACTATACTCGCCTCATGTTGCATGCACGTGACAGTGCAAAAATAAGTAGCCGCGTTATCATATCTTTCTAGTAATTGTATCATGTCTAAAACCTAAATTTGAGGCTAAAATTCCAATTCTTCTTCTTCTTTGTTTATGGCGTCTGTTTATACTAACCCAAATTTCCAATTTGTTATTGGCAATTGACAATGAATGCCACTACCACACAATGACAAATGACAGCTGAGCTCCAGCATGGACACAGTCTAACAACGTGGTCAGATAGGATAGAGTAAATTAGGATTGGGGGGACAACTTAAAAATCATGAGAAATGGGTAATTCGAAATTGGCAGGTATTAAATACAGCTATGGATTGCAGTATCTTTTAACTAACTGATAAAATTAAATTTTATAAAATGTTTTCTTTATTGTCAGAAGTTGTGAAAATTTGAGGTGTTTATACATGAAAGGTTTAACTACATGAAATTTCTGAAGATCTGGCAACCCCGGTCAGCTACAACTTGACATCTTGCAATGATTGTAACGTTCGTATTGTTTACATTTTATTTACGCAGTACAGGTAACATCACCTGTCTTTGTCGAACATTGTACATATTGCATTACAGAATTTGAAGTGATGTCGAGGATTATTTTGTCATTAATTGTGAATAACTTCATTTTTCTTTGATCAAAAGACTGGAAAGTTGGTACACAACATCTATCTATGTTCTTTTAAGTTGTAAATTTTCATTACAATCACCTAAACAATTTGAAAGATATTGGAAAACTTTTGAGTTTTCTTTTGAAAAATTTTTTTTTTCCGAAAATTACAAAGCTATGTTAATAAAATTTGACGAATAGGTTGCCTTGGAAAAGACCTTACTATGTACCAAAATTCAGCTTTCTAAGTTTATAGAAAATTGAGTTACTCAAATTTTGAGTTTCATTTCGAAAAAAAAAAATTTTTCTTCGAAAATTACAAAGTTATTTTAATGAAATTCGGTGGGTATGTTGCCTTAGGAAAGACCTTATTACATCCAAAATTCAACTTTATAAGTTTATAGAAAATTGAGTTATTCAAATTTGAAGTATTTCATAAAAAATCACTACCATAACGCACTTGCTGTGTCCCGAACTTTTATTTAATAATTATTAATGTGGCCTATTTCGCAAGTAAAATTATAGCAAACTATTATCTGTCGAAAGTGACTCCACATGATCTTGTTTACTGAAAATGTTTTCAAGGCACATTCTATTAATATTGAAAATTAGATTAGGCGATTTCCTATTCAATCAAGACCAGCATATATTTAAGAAAGTTTTTCTTGAAAACGGTTAGTTTTATCGGGATGCAACAAGAGGATCTTTTTGAGGATTTTATGATTCTCTTTAATTGTATATTGTTAAATTTGATATATAGGTTGAAGCAAAAAAGTTACAAGTCATTATCAGTTGGTCAAGGGTAGTTTCAGCATTTAGGTAGATTTTAAGGGATCCACATCAAATTTGCAACATAAATACAAGTATGTATATATACAAGTATCAAATTTGAAAAGAATCGACTCAAGACAAAAAAGTTATCAACAAAAAATTGAAAAATAGTTTTGTTTGAGACCCTGTAACTCCGTTATTTTTCTGTTTAAAAAAAATGTTACAGGAACTTGTGGCACTAATTTTTTGAGTACCACATAACTCCCTGATTTTTGCTTATCATTTACGGACACCTGTATATTCAGTATGAAACTTTTACCAGAAGTTGGCAATCACAAATAATGAATGTAAATTATTGTTAAAAAAACTCAATCTTATCTTATGCATTGCATTGTAGGTTTATGGTAAAACATCTCATTTGCGAGCCCATCTACGTTGGCATACTGGAGAAAGACCTTTCGTGTGTACTTGGCTATTCTGTGGGAAACGCTTTACTAGATCTGATGAATTGCAAAGGCATCGCAGGACACACACTGGTGAAAAAAGATTTCAGTGCAGTGAATGTAGCAAAAAATTCATGCGTTCAGACCATTTGAGTAAACACCATAAAACGCATCAGAAACAGAGGTTATCGGTAAGTGAATCTATAAATATTTAAAAATAATTATTATCTTTTAAGAATATATATTTATAATTTATACAAATTTCTAATTAGTCAATAAATTGAGAATATATTTATTAAATATAGAGAAACAGTGTCAGTAGAATATTTAATTAAAAATATTTATATATTTCGAAACCAATTTTCCCGAAAGCTTTCTCATTCCCAAATCATGATGAGCAATGTATAAAGTATAAGTTCGTATGAAATCTGCAATGTTTCTGCTATACATTTAAGCTTAATTTGTCATTCTTCTAAAACCATTTTTTGAACAGAATCGATGTTTTCTTGAGTGGTTACAGAAATTGGTCTTCCATAGCAGTGCTCATCTTTGACATTTGGTTGATCATCCTTTTTGAAATTCCTTAACCCAGTTTGTAATAATAGCATACAAAAGACATTGATCACCTTACATTTCTACCATATCAGCCAACACTTCTTTGCCTGATAATTCTTTCAAAAGTAAATACCTAATAACTGAGCAGAACTTGTTATGGTAATTGTTTACTTCCGCACATGTGTTCGATTCTTTTGAAGTTTTGTATACATACATGTTTTAAGGTGTAGATGTCAAAAATCATAATAAAAATGAGAATGAGGGCAGATGCAAACTTTTGGAGTTATTTGGATTTTTTCTAGGAAAAGCGTAAGTTGTACTCATTTTTGCGACATGTTTTGATGCATATCTCCCTTCACATGACTGATATAGGTATACTCATAATGCCTTGGTGCCATATTTCACTGAACATTTTCACTTTGCATACGTGTTTTAAGGTGTAGATGTCGAAAATCATAATAAAAATGAGGGCAGAAGCAAACTTTTGGAGGTATTTGGATTTTTTGTAGGAAAAGCGTAAGTTGTACTCATTTTTGCGACATGTTTTGAAGCATGTCTCGCTTCACATGATCGGTATAAATATACTCATGTAATGCCTTGGTACCGTATTTCACTGAACATATTTACTTTGCATGGCTTTCAAGTTTCGTTTTTAACATTTTTTATTGCTTTGACTTCTTGCAATAATGTCAAGATATACGACATGAAGTTGGTTTTATATGTCAAATGACAGCTTCAACTAGGATCGATTAACGCTGAAAAGAAGGGAAATGTACAGATACACATAAAGAGTATACGACATGCACACGTACTATATGAAAATTAAATATAATAGAGAACTACATCCTTCTTTAGCTTGATATAAAACGAACGATCCCCGAAAATGTGCAAAATATGACAAAAACATGTCACAAAAGTGAGTACTTTGCCTTAAAAAAAAAATCCAAATAACTCCAAAAGTGTTCTTCTCCCCACATTTTTATTGTGATTTTCTTCATATACACCAAAAAACACGTCAGTATACAAATTTCATAACAATTGACCACATGTGTGGAAAGTAAAAATTAACTACTCTCTTTTTGATCAAAACCTAGCTTTTTCTCAGGCATGTTCAAAAATTCACATTTTCTGATTATTCAATATTTGGATGTCAAACTTTGAGAGCTTATTAGTAAAACACCAAAGTTGTTACTGTAGCGACTAAATTCAATTTTGCTTACTAAATAGTTTCCAAGATAACACTGTACAACGTAAGATGACTATTTGCTTTCATTTGAGTTTCTGGTTTTAAATATTTCACATAATCAGTGTCACATCTTTTAATATAAGTAATATTACTTCTACATTGTCACAGTGTGTGGAAGTATGGCATCAGTGACAGAAATTTCCAAATTTTTTTACCCAAACTGTGTAAAAAGTCTCAAAACATAGAGGAAACATGATTTCGGAATGAAAATTTTTTTTGGTCACTCTGTACGTCTGTCTGTTAGTAAGCACAATACACTATGTGAAAACTGGAACCTGTGATGAGCATGAATATTGGAGAACCCAAATCACCACAACACATATTTTAGAGACCTTACGATCGTTTCGTTGACCATGTCAACGTCTTCAGAGGAAGAAAAATTCTAAAATTAAACTCAAAACCTACAGTGTATTTATATCACGTCTAGGTAAACGAACTAGTCTGAAGTAAAATTGTCGTCGACGACCCATCGTTTGTCTATTATGTAGTGAACCTACGAGGTCGAAGACCTGCTTTAATCTTCTGGTTGACAAATTTATAAGCTTTTATCTAATGTAAGGATAATGGACCTAAAAAAAGATACCGAGTTATTTAAGAAAGCTACACGTTCCTTTTGATCTAGAAATTTACTATGTGAATATTGGAGCAAGCCGACAAGCACATCTGGCGAAACAGACACCATAACATCCGTTCATCTTTTTTATAAAAAACAAACCGAGTGTTTGGCTCACAATGTTAACTTTAACAAAGGATAAATAATTCAACTAAAATTCTACATAAAAATATTTATATTGATTTTTATTCTACGTAAAAACAAGTATTTATATTGACTTCTTAGATACAAAGAAAACGAAAGGGGGTCTTTAAGTCGAGACAAACGTAGAGATTAGTATATGTATAGACCGGCCAAGTTATTGACAATAATTTAATATTCTGCCAGACAAATTAGGAGTGTTTAAGTGGTCAAATGCAAAGTGAAAATAAAGGGCTTGAAATTAAAGGTGCTGCACGATTCAATGAAGTTCTGTTCTTAATGGACCTTGATATATAAATACTTTCTAAGAAATCAAGCATAGTTTGATGTCTAACATTTTTGACAAGTTTTAAATTTTCTTTGTCAATGTGGTGATTATTATCCCATATATGTTGTGCCACACACGATTTGTCCACCGTATCATATCGTAAATGTGCGAGATGTTCACGAAATCTGGTGGCTATGTTTCTCCTGGTTTGACCTACATATTTAAGATTGCAATCTTTGCTACTTATCTCATAAATACCGGACATTTCAGTGACTTTGTCTTTGTCTTTTGTATTGCCCAACAATTTTTTTAAATTACTTTTCGTCGAAAAAGTCAAATGTAAATCGGCTTTCTTAAAAATACTTGCCAAAACCTTTATGATTCGTGGTTCATAAGGTAGACACAAATTTTTTCTCTATTTTATCTTTCTTAAATGTTGTACATTCACATATCATTTTCTTTGTTCTGTGTTTGTTAACCAATTTGTCTACTAAACCATCCAAATAACCGTTATATCTCGCCACGTTTTTTATGTACTTTAATTCTGTATTAAATCTACTTTTACTTAACGGAAATTTTATCAATCTGTTTACTAGGAAATTTAAACTAGCCGTTTTTTGTGCAAACGTATGATGTGAGTCGTTAGGAATATAACTAATAGCGGAAAGTATTTTTAAGAAAGCCGATTTACATTTCACTTTTTGACGAAAAGTAATTTAAAAAATTTGTTGGGTAATACGAAAGACAAAGACAAAGTCACTGAAATGTCCGGTATTTATGAGATAAGTTGCAAAGATTGCAATCTTAAATACGTGGGTCAAACCAGGAGAAACATAGCCACCAGATTGCGTGCACATCTCGCACATTTATGATATGGTACGGTGGACAAATCGTGTGTGGCACAACATATATGGGATAATAATCACCACTTTGACAAAGAAAATTTGAAACATCAAACTATGCTTGATTCCTTAGAAAGTATTTATATAGCAAGGTAAATTAAGAACAGAACTTCATTGAATCGTGCGGCACCTTTAATTTCAAGCCCTTTGTTTTCTCTTTGCATTTGACCACTTAAACACTCCTAATTTGTCTGGCAGAATAATACATTATTGTCAGTAACTGGCTGGTCTATACATATACTAATCTCTATTTTAGTCTGACTTAAAGACCCCCTTTTGTTTTCTTTGTATCTAAGAAGTCAATATAAATACTTGTTTTACGTAGAATAAAAATCAATATAAATATTGTTTTTATGTAGAATGTTAGTTGAATTATTTATCCTTTGTTAAAGTTAACATTGTGAGCCAAACACTCGGTTTGTTTTTTATAAAAAAGATAAGCGGATGTTATGGTGTCTGTTTCACCAGATGTGCTTGTCGGCTTGCTCCAATATTCACATAGTAAATTTCTAGATCAAAAGGAACGTGCAGCTTCCTTAAATAACCCGGTACCTTTCTTTTTAAGTCCATTATCCTTACATTAGATAAAAGCTCAAAAATTTGTCAACCAGAAGATTAAAACAGGTCAGGTCAGGTCAGGAACCTACGAGGTCGAAGACCTCGTAGGTTCACTACACAATAGACAAACGATGGGTCGTAGACGACAGTTTTACTTCGGACTAGTTCGTTTACCTAGATGCGATATAAATACACTGTAGCTTTTGAGTTTAATTTTAGAATTTTTCTTCCTCTGAAGAGGTTGACATGGTCAACGAAATGATCGTAAAGTCTCTGAAATATGTGTTGTGGTGATTTGGGTTCTCCAAGTGTATTTATTAGGCACAATACTTTCGAACGAATTGAAATATTGTCTTCAAATTGGGTATACAGTTAGCGCCCGACAAATGAATGGTTCGGATAGTTGTTGGTTGAAATTGCTGCAGAAGAAGAAAGGAGGTGATTTCATGAAAATTGATATTTTTTCGTTAAAGTTTGAGTAGTATAACGTTTCAGGGTTTATTTATTAGAAAACTTTCAATTTTATGACTCATCTCGTATTTTGTGATGAAATTGAAGTAGGGGTTGAATGTAAGGGGGTGAAATATGAATTTATCTTTGAAAGAGTATGACATTAGATTATTAAGAGCATGTAGAGTTTAGTTATTCCTCTTACTCTTTTCATTTTGAAATTCACATTTCATCATGGAATTATAATGGGGTTGGGGTTGATAGTGTGAATTTAGTACTTGTGTGGGTCCCAAAAGTACCAGAGTAGCAGAATAACTCTGAATGTTCAAGTTGCAGAAAAAAAGTTTGTGATGAGAGCTCCAGGATGTTTTCCTGGCTATCTGATGACCTTGGATCTGTTCTTTACGATGATCTTCAAGGTCAACTTCATATTTTTTGGATGTGAACTTATAATTTTGATCCCAGAAATCGAAAGACCAAAAAGTTTCACAACCAGAGGCCTTTCAAAGTCAGGTCAAACGCTCGTATGCAAAAAGCTGCCACAATAACTTCAAAAGCTCAAGTCGCAGGGAAAAGGGTCAACAAACCCTCCAGAATCTTTTCTTGGCTCTCTGAAGGTGGCCTTGTATTTCACGATGAGCTTCAAGGTCAATTCTTTATAATATAATCATCCATCCCAAATTCATATCATGAAAAATATTTCTCAACAAAGTAGATTATCATAGCGATGTGGAAGTTATGATTCAATTTGCAGCACTTCTTTTAGCAAAGTTTTGAAAATGTTCTTATTCGCAAAAAATAAATTAACTTTGTAATTTGTAAATTATTGTTTTTGTTTTAGTTACAGAATGACTGCAGTAATGATCCAGAAGAGGATGAGCAATGGGACCAGGATCAGTCTGACACCAAACAAACTCCAGTTTGGATCACAGATAGCAAAAATAATGTGAAATATGCCATTACACAGCTCAATTATTCTCAGGTAAAAATCATGCAAAAAATTTAATAATATTATTATTAAAAAATACTTTTCCAAATGAAAGTTCCAAAATACAGTAAAATCTTGGTAACCGACTGTGATTTGTAGTTCTATTCAGTGATCTGCTTGTCTTAACTCTTGAAGAGTATTTACATGTGCTTTTTTTAGAAAGTAACATGGCTATTTAATTATATATTTGTAGAGTGAAGTAGAATTTTATCGGACATACATGTGTAAATTCCAAAAAGTTCGGGACGCAGCAAGTGCGTTATGGTAATGAATTTTCATTAAATGATTCGTTTGAATAACTCAATTTTCTATAAACTTAAAAAGTTGAATTTTGATATGTAGTAAGGTCTTTCTTCCCTTTCTCCCCTGTGGGTCCGGGGACTAACTAAAAGAATAGGCCCAAGGTAACTCCTGCCTGTCGTAAAAGGCGACTAATTGGAATTAAACACTGGCGGGGGTCTTGTCCATGTGGGCCTGGAGGGAGGCGGATATCTCTGGAGAGTGATGTACACCCGGATATTGAGGCCTCCACTCTGGGCTTAGAAATGGATGGTTGCCCGCGCTTGGTTGTTACTCGGGAGCGGGGTTCCGGTGCCGCCTTGGGTTGAGTGCTGACGGGTGTCGTGTGTCTAGACGACCCGGAGGGGGTTGACAACTCTGATGAGTGGTAAACACCCGGAGTTTGGGCCCCCCACTGTGTGCTTCAGAACGGACGGACGGCCTCGATTGTGTGATGCTCGGGAGCGGGGCTCGATGGGATGTCGCCTTGAGTCTAGCACTGGTGGGTGTCGGGTCTAGACGAACCCGGAGGGGAGCTGAGATCTTTAGGGGTGGAATAAAACTAAGGATTGAGGCCTCTTCTGTGAGCTTCGAAACGGACAAACGACCTCACTTGGATGCTGCTCGGATGCAGGACTTCATGATACTGCACCGAGTTAAACACTGACGGATGTCTGGTCCAGATAAACTCGGAGAGAGGTTATCTCTCTTTGAGCTTTGAGACGGGCAAGCGACTTCGCTCAGATGGCAGTACATCTGTCAAACAAAGTTTCACCTCGCAGGTGTCGTCTCCTGTCGGAAGCTCGATTTGTTGGGTGAAATTTAAGCTAACGCTGGCAGGTGTTGGACCTGGAAGAACCCGGAGGTGGCTGGGGTCTCTAGGGGTGGATTACACTTGGAGACTTGGGCCTACTCTGTGAGCATCGATGCAGCATCCAGGCTAACGACCCCGCCTGGATGCTGCTCGAGTGCAGGACTTCATGATACCGCCTCGAGTCAATGAAACACTGGCGGGGGTGTGGTGCAGGTGAGGCTGGGGGGAGGCAGACATCTCTGGGGAGTGATATGCACCCGGAGTTTGGCGCCTCCACTGTGGCCTCAGAGACTGACAATTGGCCTCGCTTGGTTGTTATTCGGGAGCGGGGTTCCAGATGATACCGCCCTGGATTGAGCCCTGGCGTGTGTTGTGTGTCCAGGCGTCCCGGGGGGCTCTGATCTCTGATGAGTGGTAAACACCCGGAGTTTGGAGCCCATACTGTGTGCTACGAAACGGACGGCCGACCTCGCTGGGGTGATGCTCGGGAGCGGGACTCGATGGGATGTTACCTTGAGTCTTAACACTGTTAGGTGTCAGGTTTGGAAGAGCCTGAGGGGAGCTGAGATCTCTAGGGGTGGATTACAACTGGAGATTAGATGCTGCTCGAGAGCGGGACTTCATGATACCGCCTCGAGGCAAACACTGACGGATGTCGTGTCCAGATGAACTCGGAGAGAGGTTATCTCTCTTTGAGCTTCGAAACGGGCAAACGACTTCACTCAGATAGCAGTACACCTGCCAAACAAACTTTCACCCTCAAGAAAAGATCGACTTCCTCAGGGAGCTGGAATTGATGGGTGAAATCTAAATTATTAGAAGTGAGCCACAATAGACGTAAGGTCACGGTGGAGGGACTGGAATAGCCCACTCACAATAAAATCTAATCTAAGGTCTTTCTTAAGGCAACACATTCACCAAATTACATCAAAATAGCTTTCTAACTTTCGGAGAAATTTTTTTTTTTGAAAGAAAACTCCAAGTTTTCCCGGAAAACCTGATTCAATTTTCCTGGCGAATGAACTCATCCAAGCTATTAGTAAAAGAAAGGTAAACTTTTGCAAAATTTCTCCATCGATACCTCTATTAGTGATTTTTTTTAAAATAAAAATTCACTAAAAAGGCAATAACAAAATATTAATATTCAAATTATAAGGATTTCTGTTGCAAGTATAATTTTTACTTGCAAACTTAAACTGTTAATAACAATTTTCATTTTTAATAGTGAAAACCTAGTAGTGCCATTGAAACTCCGTTTTAAACCCAAATATATAATGCCAAATTAAGGATATGTTAGTGCAGCATTGACAATTTGAGCATTTTAATACTGAAATAGATATAACTGCTCTTTATCCATTTAGATCATGGTACTTTTCAAGTAATGATTTAAAAAATATATGTCTTTAGTAAAGTTTTGAATAGTGATTATCTCAAGAGTAAATGGTATGACATTTTATTTGATATAACCTGTACATTTTGATATTAGGTCTATTTGCTATGTTGCAAAAGTTTTTGTTATTTATAGCTTTTTCTATTTTAGTTGCTTAAATTGACTATGAGGCGCCAACAAATGCGTTCACCAGTGTCGCTGTGTTCCAGCTGGACATTCATTTTCGCTGACTAACTCACCATAATGCTAAAGCATGGGTAGTTTTAGGTAGCCATCCACTGTTCTGAATATAGGAATGACCCACTGTGGGGGAAAACACACGTCAAATCGATATATGATACAAGTTACAATTATATCTTTCATGGGTATTCTAGGAGATTCTTAATCCATGAAAAGTTGTTCGAGACATTCTAATATAATTATGAAAATTATCTGGAGTGTAACTTAATATTACACCCTCGTAAAAATATGAAGTTCTTGTTGGTTTGGTTCTTTCAGGCGGCGCTAGATCTATTGACTGCGCTAAATTTTCTATCGTCAGGCCATTCATATCGATACCAAATTAGTTTTATGAGATTTCCAGCTGCTGGAATTGTAGCAACAGCCGACAGATGAGCGCCCAAACTCAGCTGTTGGCGCCTAGTGAACGCAACCATTGTCTCTTGGGGTCACAACATGCAGCTTTTGTCACTTAGTGTGCAATGATATAAGTCAATAAGCTTTGACATGATGTTTTTCGTGTTCAAATTCTGGTGACGCAAGCAAACCCCTTTCTCCCTGGTCAAACTTTTCTCGATTCATCATCAAGTTTTAATACGAGATTAATCCGTTATGAGGGTCGATCAATAAGTACCCATGTTTGAAGACATATGGCCTTGCTGAGGGAGGTTGGCATTACCATCGTGCACTATAATCTGTCAGACGAAACCACTAAATTTCAGATGGATTCATTGGTTAGTTGTTATTTGGCAGCCAGTTGTATCACATGCTTTTCCGTGTTTCTCGATAAAATAGAAATGCAATATTGATCCAAAATTAGCTTTTTACTTTTGGATGGAAAAACATGTGAAAAATAAAAGCAATGTTGGATGCTGTCTATGGGGATCCTTCACCATCTATGACAACCGTGAGATATTGGTTCAACGGACTTAAACGTGGTCGTACATCTGTTTTTGATGAGGAGCGGCCAGACCACCTGGTTGCTGAAGAAATTGTTGAAAAGGTCCACAACATGAATCTCGCTGATCCCCAAACCAAGTGTGCGAAGTAGCAAAGGCCATAGCCATGTTGTAAGAAACGGCTCACAAAATTTTACATAAGTTAAGTATGGGAAAGATGTCTGCCCGGTGGGTGCCGTGATTGCTTACGGCGGACAACAAGCTGATACGGCTATCAATGTCGAAGCAGTATTTGGACCTCTTTAAGCGAAATTCAGAGGAGTTTTTGCATTAAGTCGCCACCCTTGATGAAATCTGGATATATTATTACACACCAGAGACCAAGCGATAATCGAAACAATCGAACTTTTCAGTTGAATCTGCTTCGAAGAAGGCAGACGGTCCTATCGGCCGAAATAATCAGGGTCTTAAATTTTTGGGATTCGAAGGGAATAATCCTCACTGACTTTTGGCAGAAAGGAAGAATCATCATGGAGCAATACTACAGTTAATTATTGGACCGATTTGGTGAGAAAGTGAAAGAGACAAGGCCCCATTTGGCGAAGAAAAAAAAAGTGCTGTTTCGCCACAATAATACAACAGCACATTCATCTGGAATTGTCACGACGAAATTGCATGAACTGTGCTACGAATTGCTGCCGCACCCACCGTAGTCTCCAGACCTGCCTCCCTGTGATTTCTTTGTGTTTCCCAACATGACAACATGGCTTGGGGGGAGAAATTTTTAGCTCAAAAGAGGAGGTTATCGCTAAGGCAGAAGCGTATTTCAATGATTGTGATAAATCGTATTTATTGAAGGGATTAAAGAAATGGCAGAAACGTTGGGAAAAGTGTATCAACCTAAAAAAAGATTACATTGAAAAATAAATATAAAAATTGTGAAAAACTTTCGTCTTCATTCCTAAAGTGGGTATTTATTGATCGATCCTCATAGTGAATTACATATTTTTTTGAATATATAAATTATATTTACAGTAAATAAAGAATAAAGAACTCATTTGTCAATGACTTAAACAACCTACACAATTCCACTTCACAAAAACAAAACAATGAGATTGTTAATTCCTTGGTTACTGTTATTTATGTTTATATTTCATTACTTTTATTTATTTCAGGAAGCAGCAACATCTACCCGATCAGCATCATCAGACAGTAGTAGTGAAGAGAAAATGATGATAACGATCAGTGCATCTGAAACTGATGACTTGGTTATTGTAGACCCCCTGGAAGGATGAAAGTACCTTTAGGAAAATCATGCATAGAACTCATTTGGTTGTTTCATTATTAATAAATTATTCATTTGTTAGATTTCTATTAAGTTTGACTGTTTTTGTATATAATGTAGGTATTCATACTCAATTTAATAAAGACTATATTTTATATTAACTTTAGCCCTTCTTTTTACTTTGAAAAAATTCATATCCAGATCAAGAAGTCTCCAGTTTGTAAGCCCTTGTGTATACCAACGCAACATTGACGGCAACAAAAGGTTGTTCTCAGGGCGGAATGCTATCACCTGTGCTGTGGTCGCTCGTTGTTGATCAATTTATAACTACATTGAGCGGAGCAAGATTTATAGTCATGATATGGTCATAACAGTAAAGTGTAAGCATGATGCTGGGGTTAAGGAGTCGCGGGCCAAAGGACTCCAGGGGGCAAGCTGAGGAAGTGGAAATAACAACATAAACTCCCGATGAAGCTTTCCCCAAGACCGTCATGCGCGGTAAAAAATCCGCATCCTGCACGAGGTGACCCTGCTAATAACTAAACATGACGGATCTAGACAAGGAGGTCAAACTAAACTCCCCCAATCTACGGTGTCACGTGACCCGTGCCTATGGATGGATGGCACCAGGGCGATGGTGTCGTGAACGGAACCTCTGGAGTACCAGGCAACCCTCCAGAGTAACCCGCCTTGCACCACACAGGGGGTTCTGATGGTGTGGACAGTATTTCCCCCATTCTCGTGGGAACAACATGAAGATTATAAATACATATAAAACCAAAACCAATGAGGCTCGAGGAGTGGCTCCGGCTACAGACTTGAGCCTTGAGTCTATCCCGGAAACGGAGACGAGCCAGGGGGCGGCAGCGGACTCTGGAGGTCCCACGACCGGCGTAGATACGGGGGATCAGGGGGTAGCTTCGGCCAGAGACCTGTCCCCGACACCCAAGCTGGAGGCTGGGTCCCACCGGAGGGCGGCGAGCTCCGCGGACTCCGGGGGCCCCTCCACCAGTGAGGACTCTACTGTTAGAGTAGAGGGACTGCCCCGGCAGTCCAAGCGTCTTTCCGGGGTGCAAAGAAAGAAGCTCCGGAGGGCGCAAAAAATGGCGGCCGGGACCTGGACGGTCGAGAAACCTGTAAAGGCGCAAGAGGGGAGTGCGGGTCAGAAGAGGACGCGCTCGAACTCTAGCACGCCCACTACAGACAGACGTTCCAAAAGGGCCAGGGTGCCTGTAAAGGCGCAAGAGGAGAGTGCGAGTCGGAAGACGCCGCGCTCTGGCTCTAGCACGCCTACTACAGACAGACCTCCCAAAGGAACCAAGGCCGGAACACCGGCGCAGACTGGCTCTTACAGGGAGGCTGCGGAGGGCCTCGGGATGGCGGTGATTGACAGACGCCATCCTGAGGTCACGCTAGACCAGGGGAAGGCGGACCTGATCCAGGCTGCGGTGGTAGCTGCAGTGGACTCTCTTCAGGAAGGGGAGAGCCCGCCTCAGTTCCACCGGACGCGCCTGACGGGGGGCATCCTCTGGACAACCTGTGCCGGCCCGCAGTCGCGGGACTGGCTGCGGAAAACGTTCGGGGGCCTCGGTCAGATTTGGGAGGGGGCGGACTTGACAGCCGTCGAGCCCAAGGAACTCCCAAAGAGACGCAAGGTCCTCGTACGGATCCCTGACACCGTCCCGCAGGAGACGGTGATCAGCAGACTTAAGATCCAGAACCCTGAACTGGGGACGCAACACTGGTCGGTTCTAAGCAGGAAGGCAGAGGAGAAAGGACAGACGCTCGCCTTCTCGATCGACCCGACATCTTACAGAGCCCTTGAAGGAACCTCCTTCAAGGCATTCTGGGGCATGGGAAGGGTTAGCTTCCGCCCACTGGGGAAGCAATTAAGGGTTAATGGGACTTAGGTTCCTTCAGGTCAACCTCCAACACAGTAGGGCAGCCACGGCCGGACTACTAATGGCTCTGAGGAACACAGATGTGGCCCTCATCCAGGAACCGTACTCCTACAAAGGAGAGATCAAGGGACTCGGCGGAGCTACTGGAAAGCTCATCTACAGCAGGTCCAGCGAGAATCCGAGGGCCTGCATTTTTGTCAGGGAAGGGATAGAGTTTCTCCCTCTAATGAATTTCTGTTCCAGGGACCTGGCAACGATCAAAATCCGATGTGGAGGAGCGGATGGGCTGAGGGACATTACTGTCGCGTCAGCCTATCTGCCAGGGGACAGCACGGACCCTCCTCCACCCAACGAATTGGAGCAGCTGATGGTGGGTAGCAGAGCAGGTGGATGGCAGACCATCATCGGCATGGATGCGAATGCGCACCATGAGTTGTGGGGTAGCTCGGACACAAACTCTAGGGGTGAGGCACTTTTACAATTCTTTATGAAATTTAATTTAGACATATTGAATAGAGGTAATAAACCGACATTCGTCACAACACGGCGTGAGGAAGTTTTAGACCTAACAGTTTCCACCCAGTTTCTGGGTGACTTTGTTAAAAGCTGGGCTGTGTCTGGGGAAGTGAGTAGCTCAGACCACAGATACATCCGGTTTGAAATCGCCAAAGTCGAAAGAGAAACGGTATGGTACCGGGACCCCCGCAAGGCGGACTGGGAAGCCTACAGGGCAGACCTAGCTGTGGAACTGCGGGGGGTTGAGAGTGCCATAAGGGATTCAATAGACCTCGAGATTGCAGCAGTCCAATTGCGAGACGCAATTACCTCGGCCTATAACGCCAACTGCCCCCTGAAAATGAGGGTGTCCACCAGGAACGTGCCATGGTGGAACGAGGACCTCAGGCAAAGGAGGACGCAGGTTCGTAAGTTGTTTAACGCGGCCAAAAGGTCGGGAGCATGGGATGAATATAGACAGGCCCTATCGACCTATAACAAAAGACTGAGGGACGCCAAGAAGGAGTCGTGGAGGAGGCACTGCGAAGAAGTGGAAAACACGTCCGAGAGTGCTCGACTACACAAGATCCTGTCTAAGGGCCCTCAGACTAACATAGGCTCCCTTAGAACACCCACGGGAGGCTTTACAAGCTCGGGGGAGGAAACTATGGAAATTTTACTCCAGACGCACTTCCCCGGCTGTAACATAATAAACCAATCACCTCCGGACTGGGAACACTCAGAAATAGAGGCGCCTTATAGGCGGGCATCTAGAGTAGACTGGACAGTCGCTAAAGAGGTGGTTACCTGGAGCAAAATCAGATGGGCCATTAACAGCTTTAAGCCATACAAATCGCCGGGATTTGATGGAATAATGCCCATCATGCTCCAACAGGGGATAGATATACTGGCGCCGGTGCTTACCCTCATTATGAGGGCCAGCCTGGCTCTGGGGTACATTCCGAGGGCATGGAGACTGGCCAGGGTTGTATTTATTCCTAAACCTGGGCGTCCAACAGACCAGGCAAAGTCCCTGAGGCCAATAAGTCTCATGTCCTTCTTGCTGAAAACAGTGGAAAAACTGCTCGACCGGCACATTAGGGGCGGTGTACTGGAAGCATATCCTCTACACTGCGGACAATATGCATACAGAGCAGGATTCTCAACAGAAACAGCACTGCACCAACTGGTGCTGAAACTGGAGAATACGCTGGAGAACAAGGAGGTGGCGCTGGGGGCCTTCCTAGACATAGAGGGGGCCTTTAGCAACACCTCGTTCGGATCGGTTCTGGCAGCTGCCCGGGAGCGTGGAATAGAGGAGACCTGCTGCAGGTGGATCGGTTCCATGCTCAGGGACAGGGCGGTGTTCACCTCACTCGCGGGAGGGACTCTGCTGGCGGGGGTCGCGGCGGGGTGTCCGCAGGGGAGCGTTCTGTCTCCCTTGCTCTGGTGTCTAGTCGTGGACGGCCTGCTGGGGAGGCTCTTCGGGAGGGGGGTATGAGGTACAGGGCTATGCGGACGACATTGTCATCATAGTCCGAGGAAAGGTCACACAGGCAGTGTGGGAGCGTATGCAGACTGCACTGAAAGTGGTGGAAGGGTGGACGGTTGACCAAGGGCTCGGGGTGAGCCCCGAGAAAGCAACCGTCGTGCCGTTTACGAGGAGGAGGAAGTGTGAAAGCCACAGAACTCTCACTCTATACGGTAGGAGCGTTCCAATGGCCAGGGAGGTAAAATATCTTGGGGTCGTATTGGACTCTAAGCTAACCTGGAATGGTCACATTGGAAAAATACTGCGTAAGGCAGTCATGACCTTAGCCGTCACTAGGCGGCTATATGGAAAAACGTGGGGACTAAGACCTAGTATGGCCCACTGGCTGTACACAAGGGTGGTCAGACCATCGTTAACATATGCGGCACTGGTCTGGTGGCCTAAGGTGACACAATCCAGTGCCAAACAAAAACTAGGCAAGATCCAAAGGATGGCTTGCCTAGGCATCACAGGGGCCATGTCTTCAACCCCAACAGCCGCCATGGTGGTGTTGCTGGATCTACCCCCCCTACACTTCGTTATTATGGGAGAGGCCAGGCTAGGACTATACAGACTAGCCTGCAATGGTAGACTGAAGATCAACCCAGGCTTCAGGGGCCACTGCAAAATTCAGGAGATCGTGAAGGAACCCATGCTTGAAATGAGGTCAGACTTCGCGAGCCCGCGAATGTGCAGGGAAAACAACTTCACAGTGGAAATCCCTGATCGCGGGGCATGGCGGGAGGAGACGCCGGGCATACCACGGGACGCGCTCGTCTGGTTCACGGTCGGATCTGGCGGGGAGCGTGGGACGGGGGCAGGTGTTTACTCGGAAGGACCGAGGGTAAGTCACAGTATTTCCCTCGGAGCCCATGCAACGGTGTTTCAGGCCGAGATGTACGCCATCCTGCACTGTGTGCGGGAGAACAAGAGGAGGGGCTACACCAACAAGCGGATCCTCATAGCCACAGACAGCCAGGCAGCCCTTAAGGCACTAAGTAGCCCACGGGTAAATTCCTGGCTGGTGAGTGAGTGCCGAGACGAGACGAGCGACCTGGCTGGGCAGAATGAGGTGACCCTCATCTGGGTGCCGGGTCACTCGGGGGTCAAAGGCAATGAAGAAGCTGACAGTCTCGCGAAGAGAGGGTCAGCAGAACCATTTATGGGACCAGAACCGGCTCTGGGCGTGTCAAAGAGCACTGCCAGGGGAGCCATTAAGTCCTGGGTCAGAAACCAACACAAGGTGTACTGGGCGGACTGTCCAGGGCTCAGACATGGGAAGTCAATAATTGACGGACCCAGTTCAAAGAGAGCTGTGGAGCTGCTAAACCTTAGCAGAGGACAGCTCAGAAACACAACAGGTCTCTTGACGGGACACATGGCCGTCAAGAAACACCTACATAAAATGGGGCGGTTCGAAGGGGACCTCGCATGCAGACTCTGCGGCGAGGGGGAGGAATCAGCCCAGCACATCTTGTGCGAGTGTATAGCTCTGGACCGGAAAAGACAACTGATCTACGGTCACTCTAGACCGGAGACAGAGCAATATAAAACTTCACCCTACCAATCGCTGTGCAGACTAGTTCAAGGCACAGTGATTTTGGAATGGGTGGAGTAAGACTAGGGGTATGCACAATCAACCAAGGGTTGCGGTGCTATCGGGGCGGCAAGGCCGCGGACGAGCCCTGAGGGAACAAAAAAAAAAAAAAAGCATGATGCTGTAATATCCAGCCTGATGCAAACAGCCCTAAAATAGTAAGGAGCTGGTGTGAGACAGAGGCTTAATGTCATTCCTCACAAAACAGTTCTTGTCCCATTCACGAACAGAAGGAAACTAAATTTAAAAGCTCCCACTCTGAATGGAACACATACACAATTTTCCAATAAAGTTAAATATTTAGGGATCTTCTTAGACCAGAAACTGAACTGGAACACACACTTGGAAAAAACTGTTTCGAGAGCCACAATGGCAATCTGGACTTGCCGTAGACCCGTAGGAAAGACATTTATTTATTTATTGAATACATGCCCAACATAAGAATCCCATTAATAGGGCACCAAACAAAAAGAACAATATGTAACAACATGAACAGAAAATACTTCCAAAAACAAAACTAAAATACTGTGCAAAACATCACAAGGCAGAAATTCCACAAAACAGTACATATAATGGTCCTAATAACCGACAAAGTAAGATATAGTCACCTTACGAATAACTGCAGCTTTGTCCGAATATAAGTGGCATAAGTTTGCAATGTCATTAAAGTCAGAGCTCATTGTATACACAGGTGATTTCATATACAAGTTAGTCCTTGGTATTGGAGGCTTAAACACTCTCACCACTCTAGATGCAGCCCGTGGAACTGCGAAATTTAATTGCATCAATAAGTCTGGACAATCAACTTTACCATGAAACAAGTTATGCGGGAACATTACAGATGCAACTTTTCTACGCGAATACAAACTAGGTACTCCAGCTTGCATCAGCAATTGGCCATGATGGCATCCTCTCTGTGGGTAGGTACCAGATTCCCTATATACAAGGTGTTTTAAAAACTTATGCTGAACACTAGAGCACCAATTTGAACATTATAAAAGGGATCAAAAGCCAAGCTACAATATTCAAGCCTTGATCGTAAGCAAAATAGAGAATTTTCAAGCTATCCAAATTGGAAAATGATCTGCCATTCCTCATAATGAAACCCACCAACTTCAAACAGGATGCCGTAGTTGTTTGAATATGTCTAGTGAAACTTAAATGTTCATCATATACGATGCCAAGATCCTTGTGCGTTTTAATCCTAGCCAATGGTACACCACCCACTCGAACACATTAGAGAAGTCTGTATAAATGACATCCACCTGACCCTGTACATCCAAAGCTTCACTTACATACTGTGTGACCCAGGATAAATTCGTCAGTGTTGAGCGCCCCTCCATAAACCCATGCTGGTATTGTGACAAGCGATACTTCACAGCAGGATAAATATGACCATACACAACTGCCTCAAAAATCTTAGCAAAATTACACAGGAACAGGACAGATCCAAGCAACCTTCCAAACTTCAGGGACGCAATGTGTGCACAGCGATAAGTTAAATAGGGTTCTAAGGGGTTTGAGAAGAGCATGCACACAGTCCTTAATCAAAAAGGATGTCACCAAATCTAGTCCAGCAGTAAACTTGTTCTTGAGCTTCTTGATCGCTTTAAGAATTTCCTCATCACCAATCACTGCCACACTGACTGCCATATGCGATGGTCCGGAGGTATCCACTGGATCAGTGATGTATTGAGGACGGTACAAACTTTTAAAATAGTTTCCAAAACAGTTAATAGTTGTTTGACGCTTATTATAAACCATGCCATTTTCGTCAGACAGTACTTGAAATGTTACTTGCTCGCCTCCTTTCTTGTATGTAAGACCAAAATCTAGAGGGATCCACTTTAAGAGACTCTTTAGTTCCACGGACATACTCAGCATATGCCTTTCGCAGCTTGTTTTTAAATATAGATCTAAGAAGACTACAGTCTGCATGATCACTGTCACGTTTATGCCTTCTATATCTTGCATAGCACCTCTCCTTATTTTTTCTATCATTTATTACTTCATTAGTAAACCAGGGAGGAAATTGTCTAGATGACCTCTTGCACAGAAGGACATGTTGTTCAAAGATACTGTAAAGTCTGCAATAAAAGTAACTACAAGCCTCATCAGCTGTAGTAAAGGACTCCAGTTGAGACCAATCTTCAAGTATTGCAGCATACAGTGCAGGGTAATTGGCCTTTCAAAAAATGTAAGAGACCTGATTGTTACATGGAAAGTGTTTAGGATCATTGTAATTCTCCCTGAATTCAGGAAATATGCCTAAAGCAGGGTGATATGCATCCTTAGGCACTAGTGGATACATATGGAGAACCGAGCAATTACAACTGGCAAACACAAGGTCAAGCAGCTTATTGTTTCTATTGGAAATATTATTAAACTGTGACAGATTTAACAAATTTGAAAAATCATGGCTAGCTTTGGTTTTGGGATCAGTAATTTGTCCATAAATAAACTGAGGTGCATTAAAATCACCAATAACAACCAAATTTTCCAACAGCGGAATGACAGACTGTTCCAGCACATTAAGGAAAAGTTCAAGCTGCACTGCTGACATATGGTGGTATATATACAAACCACATGAAACACAATCTGATCCAAAGTGCACCTGCATGCAACAATATTAATAAATTGTACTGCCTCCAGAATAGCAGATAAATCTACTTCAGCCACTTGAACATCACAATGAATTGCCAAAAATACTCCTCCACCAGATCTCTTAGTAGTAACATCCAGTCTTCTATCTGCCCTAAATACACTGTATGCACAAGGAAAGAGCTCGGAATCACCAATGTCAGACTGTAAATTAGTTTCACTAAGAGCAATTATCTTGAATTCAAACAACCGGCACAATCCTAGATAGAGATATTCTGTTTAAGTATGTAAACCACGAGAATGCTGGTAATAAATTGGTATCTTAACACTGCTGGGCTGATCTAGTTTAAAAAAGCAATAGTCGGAACACCGTTAACATATTTAATCTTGAGGTTTGCTTCATCATCATCCACCCTCCGCCTTAATTCACTGACCACAGACTTGGAGTATGCACTTTGCTTAGGGGTTCTGTCCTGCCTAACTCTGACATTACAATACAAATGATCATCCTTGAGTTTTCCAGTCCTGCGCAGAATACTAAGTACCTGATGTTCATCAGAGAGAGTAACCTTTAGAGGTCTAGGAAAGGTTGCACTGCTGGAATACCTACCCATGCGAAATGGCCTAATCTGGGAGTAATCACCCTCAGGACACAACTTGTGGAGGATATTCTTTACTTTCAGTCTGCCAACATCATTCCCACCACGGCTAGCAGCAGACCCAAACTCAGATTCGGGCAGTACAAAAATAACAATATTTGACTTCCTCTTGTGTCACGCACGAATCTCCTGTATTATATCCTCCATATAGGAGTCACTACCAGTTGGAAACTGTACAGTATTGGGTAACTCCGGTGTTACCGTTAATTTCTCAAGCTGTTTCTCGATGTGGCGGTGGTTCCGACCACAGTGTTTCCGTCAACACTACTCTATGTTTCTGCATAAATACTCTTGACAGTTAAACGTTGCGTTACGTTATGCGACAGCCAGCTGTCAAGAACTACCAATATAAGAGACACCAGGCGATCTCTCTCTCTCTCTGCTCTCTACCAACCCCTACAGTGAACACACTCCTCCACGTTCGGTCAGTTATCTGCTATGTACTCGTGTACTGTTGTTATTATATCATAAAGTGTATTATAGTTAAATGTATCATATAGTTTATTCAGTTAGTGAAGTAATTAAGTTATATTAAATGTTTACGTATGGATTTAATATCAACAAGTGCAATTAACATCCATATTGGTGACCCCGTGCCGCAAGCCGAAGATGCCGAGCCTGATGTTCCAGCCGACGTCGCCTAACTTCCGCGCACGTGCTCATGCCTGCAGAAAACGAATATCTAAACAGGTCAGTCCTTTCTAATTTAAAAATTATCTGATTTTTTTCAGAATGGCCTAAGATTCTTCAAGCAGCAATATCATGGCAAGGGTTACAATAAAATTACCTCCTATATGGAGACGTAACGTGAAAATCTGGCAAATGCAGGTTGACGCCCAGTTCGATATATCGCAGATCAGTTCTAAAAAGACAAAATTCAGTCATGTACTCGCTATACTCGATCCTGATGTCGCAGAGTCAATTTCAGATTTTTTAACCCAACCATTATCATCAACCCCCTATTCAGATCTAATGAAACGTTTTATTAGAATTTGAAGAGTCCGAAAGTCGCAAAATAAATAAACTTTTAACAGAACTAGAATTAGGCGACAGAAAACCATCGCAACTTTTACGCGAAATGAAGTTTTTAGTCGGTAGTCAGATTGGAGAGGATTTCCTTAAAAATTTATTTCTACAACGTTTACCAGTCAACGTTCGTTCAATTTTGGCTTCGAGCAACGATTCTCTAGAAAATTTGTCGGTTATAGCAGACAAAATCGTGGAATATTCCGGAGATAAATACAACGTGGCCGAAATTCAGTCACGCGAGCCCGACAAGCTAGCTAAGTTAGAAGCGCAATTAGAGAAGCTAACAACATCAGTCAACGAATTGCGAACGCGTTCCCGATCTACCTCCCGAGAAAGACCCAAGCTTTCTCGAAATTCCATAAACACAAATTCCTCAACCTCCACGTGTTAGTATCATGAACGATTTGGCAGCAAGGCCAAACGTTGCATCCAGCCTTGCAATTTTAAAGCAAAACATATGTCGGAAAACTAATAAGGCACTCGCTCCACGCGGCAGGAGACGAGAGCCACCTAACACGCCGCCTTTTTATTTTTGATAGACGCTCCAATATGAAATTTCTAATCGACTCTGGAGCGGATATTTCAATTATTCCACCCACTCACGACCAACGGAAATTTCAATCGAAACGTACCTTGTATGCTGCAAACGGGACCCCTATTCATATCTATGGCGAACAACTATTAGATTTGGATCTAGGTTTACGCCGTAGGTTCTGCTGGCCCTTGACACTTGCCGATATCAAGCAACCAATTATAGGCGCTGATTTTCTAGCAGAGTTTGCTTTACTTGTGGATATGAAACATAGACGTTTAATCGAAACAAAGACAAACCTCTCTAAGACCGGTGCTAACCCACCACCAGGAATTAATTCTAAAATTCATCTCGTAGACCCGACACACACCAGTACTTAAAATTGCTACAACAATTTCCTAACCTTTTTAAGGAAACTTCTTCTAGCAACCTTCCAGAGGTTGAGTTCTTCCATACTATAAGTATGGAAGGACCACCTGTCACTGCAAAAGCTAGAAGATTGCCCCCGGAAAAGCTAGCTCAAGCAAAGCTAGAATTCCAGCACATGATGGACTTGGGAATTTGTAGACCCTCCAAAAGTCCATGGTCAAGCCCCCTCCACATGGTGCAAAAAAAGGATGGCTCATGGAGACCATGTGGGGATTACCGAGCACTAAACGCTAAAACAATCCCAGACAAATATCCCATTCCAAATTTGCAGGATTTTAATGCCCAGTTAGAAGGCAAACGTATTTTTTCAAAATTGGATATAATTCGCGCTTTCCATCACATCCCAGTAGCACCTCAAGATATTCCCAAAACAGCAGTCATAACTCCATTTGGGTTATTCGAATTTGTTAAAACCCCATTTGGTCTTCGTAATTCAGCACAAACATTTCAAAGATATTTACATTCAATTTTAAGACATCTTGACTTTGCCTACTCCTATCTTGACGATATTCTCGTTGCATCAGCCTCTGAAAAAGAACATCAAGAGCATCTAGCAAAACTTTTTCAGACACTTCAAGACAACGGCATCCGTATCAATTCATCTAAATGTGAATTCGGAGTGGCCGAAATTTCATTTTTAGGTTTTCGTGTAAATAAATCTGGATTATTTCCACTTCCTGAACGCATCAAAGCTATTACCGACCTACCTCTTCCCGATACCATTGAAAAACTCAGAAGATTTCTAGGTCTAATAAATTTATACCGTCGTTCTCTTCCACGTGCTGCGGAAATTCAGCAACCACTATTCGACCTCTGCCAGAATCCCAAAAAACGCGACAAACGTAAAATCGAGTGAACACCTCAGACTCGAGAAGCATTCGAATGTTTGAAAGAGGCACTAAAAAACACTACACTAGTAGCTCATCCGTCTTCTTCGCTACCACTGATTCTCCATGTCGATGCTTCTGATTATGCCGTAGGTGCTTCCCTCCAACAACTACGTGATCAAACACTAGAACCCCTAGGTTTCTACTCTAAAAAGCTTACTTCAGCCCAAAAATCCTACAGCACCTACGATCGCGAACTTCTAGCCGCTTATCAGGCAGTTAAATACTTTAGATATACCCTAGAAGGTCGCCATTTCACCATTTATACGGACCACAAACCTTTGACATACGCTTTTGAACAACGCGTCGATAAAGCATCTCCAAGGCAACTACGACATTTAGACTTCCTAGGTCAAGTTACCACAGACATTCGCTACACCCCAGGTCCTACAAACATTCCCGCAGACTATTGTTCTCGCATTGAAACAATTTCACTTTCTTCAGGATAGATTTTGTTGGCCCAAATTGAAACGCGATGTATCTCTTTGGTCTAAAACTTGCATTCCCTGCCAGAAAGTCAAGATATGGAGACACACTTCCAGTGCCATTGGACAATACACCCCAGCCATGAGAAGAATTTCGCATATAAATGTTGAAATTGTGGGACCATTACCACCATCACAAGGTCAACGCTATCTGTTAACAATAATAGACAGATTTTCTCGATGGCCCGAAGCAATTCCATTGTCAAATATTACAGCAGAAACAGTAGCGAACACTATTTTATTATGCTGGATCTCTCGTTTCGGTGTTCCGCAATACATCACCACAGACAGAGGTAAACAATTCGATTGCCACCTTTCACACACCTCACTAAAACACTAGGTGCAGACCACATCAAGACCACAGCTTACCACCCAGCAGCAAATGGTGTAATCGAGAGATGGCATAGAGTTCTGAAACAGGCCTTGAAAGCTCATATGGACGAAAACTGGGTCGCTAAATTGCCAATTGTGTTACTAGGACTGAGATCGTACATAATTCCAGAATATCGCTCAACACCCGCTGAAATAGTCTACGGAGAATCAATCAAACTTCCCACCGACTTTTTCAACAGCACACAAGCTCGTGATGTTCCACCACTTATATCTCAGCTGAAAGAAGACATAAGGAAACTTGGACCAGTACCTTTTAAACATCATACTGCAAAAAAGGTATTTGTCCATCCTAAGCTTATGGAAGCTCCTTTTGTTTTTGTTCGCATTGATATTCCGCGAAAAACCCTCGAACCAGTTTATGACGGCCCCTTTGAAGTGTTATCCCGAACTGACAAAGTCTTCAAAATCAAGAAATCACACGGAGAAGAGACAATTTCTGTTGACCGTCTTAAACCCGCATTCATTCTTTGTGATAACGAACAGACAACTTTCCAGCCTCAGAGACATCCTAGTGAAACTGAAAGTGACAGTGAACGTCCAACACCAAGTGAAACTGAAAGTGACAGTGAAAGTCCAACACCTAGTGAAACTGAAAGTGACAGTGAAGTTCCCGTTCCCGTTCAAACTACACGCCATGGGCGTAGAGTTCGATTTCCACGAAGATACTTGTACTAATAGCGTTGCCACTGAGAGGGGAGTATGTGGCGGTGGTTCCGACCGCAGTGTTTCCGTCAACACTACTCTATGTTTCTGCATAAATACTCTTGACAGTTAAACGTTGCGTTACGTTATGCGACAGCCAGCTGTCAAGAACTACCAATATAAGAGACACCAGGCGATCTCTCTCTCTCTCTCTCTGCTCTCTACCAACCCCTACAGTGAACACAATCCTCCACGTTTGGTCAGTTATCTGCTATGTACTCGTGTACTGTTGTTATTGTATCATAAAGTGTATTATAGTTAAATGTATCATATAGTTTATTCAGTTAGTGAAGTAATTAAGTTATATTAAATGTTTACGTATGGATTTAATATCAACAAGTGCAATTAACATCCATACTCGACATCACTAATTCTAGCAATTACATTTGGCAACTGTTTGAGACCATCCTCACAATGAGAACACGGAAACAATAGCTTCCTCCTCTTCAACTCCATACATCTAATCTCCGAGGCACTAAGGTCTGAACACTGCTCACAGAAAAAGAGCTTACAGATGTCACAACTAAAGGTCTTTCCAGTAATACCACATCTTGAGCAGTCACTCATGATTTATGGACAGCTGTAGATAAACAGTATAAGATGAAATATGAATAAATTGATAAAGTAAAACGGTTTTTCGATCAACACAATACCAGGAGATAATATAACCAGGGTGCAAAAAAATAACTGTTCAATTGCAGAATACATTCCAAAACAAAGAAAATTCAAATGTAACTTCCACTACAATGTTCAAATTCCATAGCCAACACTAACAAATGCTGCAGTTTGTCATAAAACTTAACAAATTTGGATGTAAAAGACTTTTGATAAGAACCATAAAAGTACAAGCAGACCTTTCTGATGTTTACACTTTGAGCACTATACTGTATATGGGGGTGAATCACAGGATGGTTTATTGAATATACCAAACTGTGCTCAAACCCATGGTCACATGCATCTATAGTATGGTGTCCAAAAACTGAACAAGCCTCAACACAAAGCAAATTACAAAACTGGCAGAAGTTGATCTGTCTTGTAATAAAGGGAACTATGGCATCATGCCCTACAGCTGTAATAGGGGTACTGCTGAATATTACCCCACTACAGATATGCAGATGTGGCAGAGGATATGAAGATGATAGAAAACTGGTTCATTTCAAATCTGTTAAATTTGAATGTCTCTAAGACTAATATCATGCATTTCAAATGTAGTCTGCCTGCTGTGACTCTAGCAGCTGAGGAACTTGGGAAGGAGAGCTGTGTTATGTTTCTGGGACTAAAATTGATCAATCGTTAAAATTTGAAACACATATAAATCATCTATGTAAGAAGCTTTCATCAGGTTGTCACGCACCAAGAGTTGTTTCAAAAAGCTTGGACAAGAGTACATCTAGAAGTGTTTATTTCTCACTTGTGGAGTCCCATCTAAGTCATGGCATTTGTTACTGGGGCTCTTGTGCAGGTTATCTTTTCAATTCTGTATTTATTCTACAGAAAAGAGCTCTCAGATATTTGTGTGGGGTTAGTGTCCGTGACTTTGGAGACCTTTATTTGTTTTTGAGTGGATATTGACCATACAGTCTCTGTTTGTTTTGGAGACTGAATACCTTATGCATGAAAAATATAAAGATGAAATCAGGTCAGTGTCTTCTCGTGATACAAGACAAAAGAACTGCATTCCTCTTCCTATACTGTCCACATCATTGTTAAAGAGGTCATTAATATATAATAGTAAGTTTAGTGGTATCTGGTTACATCCAGATACCACTATACTTGAGGAGGATTGGTGACATTGAAATTTTTAGGAAAGAGCTTAAGGAATTTTTAATTGCAAAATGTTATTATTCAATAGATGAATTTTGTAATGATGCACTACTGTGACAGATTCGATTGGTGTTGTTTGGGAGTTTTCATTTGGACTGCTTTCTGTATATTGTGTGTTTATATTATTATTTATATATAGTTATACTAGTTACTTATGCAGTTATATTACTATTTGTTGTGAACTTATATTTTTGTGTTTTTATATTTTGACAACTTTTACTTTTATATGTTAACTTTGCTTGTCAATAAGATTTTTATCTTTGGACAATAAAGCACCTATCTAGCTATCTATGCGTGAAGAGGGAAACAGCACTAAGTGCATCGAAACTATTTCAAGCAGTCAAATTCAAATCAAGAGACCTGGTTAGCCACTTGAATATCCTGGAAGTTATGTGGAGTCAGTCGCACAACTAACAGATCAAATCCCAGTTAAACTAGACTTCATAGTTCCATTTGATCTGGTCATAAGTGACTACCGGCGTGACAGTAGCCGGAAGAACCCCAACATTTTCGACCGGATCATAGACTTACATAATACTAGATGGCACGTGGCTTAGTATTATAAGGGCGAGTCGAGAGAACATTTCAGGGGTATATGAAACTATGCTTATTAACAGCAATGTAAGTTTACTATTTTTGGGGTAAATAGGCATTGCGACATTGAATGCTATAACACATCGTTAACAGTCAAAAATGAGCTTTACATGTGTTTTGTTTAATTAATGTATCTACGACCTGATACTATGATGGTAAAAGTGGAAATTAAAATTCTTCTAAAAAAATTGTACATTTATAGCTTGTTAAATTTCTGCGAAACATATCTGTTATCAAACACACAGTAGAGTGTTTTTAAAAACGAACTCGCCAGATACTGCAGCAATAGGAGATAACATTGTCTAGAAAAATATTTCTTGTCATTTGTGAATTCAGCCGCCAATTGACGGGGGTGGAATTTTTACGTTGCGGTTTTTGAAAAAAAACAACTTATCCGATACTGTTGGAATAGGACATAACACCTTTGGAAAAAATTGTTCTTGCTATGCGCTCGTTTTAAACAAATTGAATCACTTTGATTAAATTGTTTATTTATTAGTATCCATTTGCATGCTAAAATCTTGCGCTTTTGGACGCAACCTTTGTCCTGGTATTATGAAAGAAAGGGTCCAAAGCTGACACTTTACAAAATTGTTAGTTGGTTGTACACAGCTCTACCTCTACCTATAAAATTTTGTGTAAACTAGAGCTGTCGTGACATTATACTACCTGGTCCTGCACCGAGACGGCGTCCCTGTCATATCTCCCACAATGTTCTTCAGTCTGACATCTTGCAATAACTTCCATTGTTTAGACTTGCATCTATGATTTATTTAAATATCATAGCAGTACAGATAACGTCATCTGTCCTTGTCCCACATTGTAGATATTGCATTACAGAATCTGAAGTGATGTCGAGGATTATTTTATTATTAATTTAGAATAACTTTATTTTCCTTTGATCAAACGACTTGAAAATTGGTACACAACCACGCCTGTCTATGTTCTTGTAAGTTGTAAATTTTCGTTTCAACCATTTAGAGAATTTGAGAGATATTACGTTTTAAAAAATATTGTTTAATTTTTATTAAGAAAAATTGGCCGTTAAGATTTGATGAACGAACTCATCCAAGCCATTAACGAAATATGGGTAATGCCCAAATTTTGTCCAAATCAGTGAAGTATTTTTTGAGTTATCGGTTGGATGTGTATATATATATATATATATATATATATATATATATATATATATATATATATATATATATATATATATATATATATATATATATAACATACTTGGTTCTCGGGTTGAACCGCGTCCAGAATTTATGAAAACTCGACGTTTCGGCTCCTGTTTTGGAGCCACTTTCAAGAGGTAAAGGAAATATGTAAGGACACTCTAAGGCCTCAATCTGCCTACTCCTTAGAGTGGTGGACAAAGGTGGGTACACTTAACACTTGCGTTAAATAGGTAACACTTATTGCACTCGCCAGTGGAATTTGTTTCACTAACCCCTTGGGTGAGTGATGCTTACGATAGTGACGAACGTTGTCGCCTCCCTATAACTAAACAGCAGTCGTCCGAGATGTCTTACTAGACAACCCACCGATTTCTGACCCCTTAGGTAGGTCGTGCATATACTTAGTCAAACCTTGTTGTCATCAGACAACTCACCGACATCTGATCCAGACCTCACTGTGCATCGCTTTGAGGAGCTGGATTGCTCTGCACACAGAGTTCAACCTCTCAGCGGCAAATCTTTTGTCCTTTACTCAAACTCATTACATTCTGTATGACGAAAGGAGTAGAGACTCCTATACTTCCAGACTTGCTGCTGTTTCAACGCGTCGATTTCGTTCGTTAAATGTCAAGCTCATTTATGACTCCTTACTGGCGGCGTGACTGTCGGCATCTTTTATGCTGTCAAGCTGACAAATAAATTACCTAATTTATGTGGTTTTTCCCTGTACGCAAATTCTTATTTAATATTCCGTTCCAACGAGAGAAAAATGATCTCACGTTTTGCGCTGTTAGACATTATTTGAAAGGAAGGTTTTCCGTATTTGAAATTGTTTTCTGTTAAATATTTTTGTTACATGCCTGTGGAAAATGTTTAGGCGAGGTCACCGGTGTACTACGATAGGAATAATAATAACGAACTCTGATATAATTTTTATTTCGATAGTTCATTCGCTAGTCAATATTAAAAAGATGTAATGACCATTAAAATTTTCTTAAGACATTTTGTAGAATTAGCAAAATGGTACGGTAGCTGAAACGTCGATCGTAACAAAGTCTGAACATTTTGGACAAGTATTAGAAAAGATTTATGCACGACAGGCCCATGAAGGTCGCAGCACTGAGAGGCCAAAGGCCTATATGACTCATTAAACAATCTTCAAGCCATTGTGTCTCCAAATATTTAACATGGAATACTAATAAAAAAGCAAACATCGCTGGTAATATTAAAGATCTAAGTGTAAGTTTCATCATAATTTTTTTCTATCGCCGTGTCCAATTGAAAAGCCATGCCCCAGCTAACCTTTAATGCTGGCACAGTATTGGCGTCATAGCCGGTACCCGGCACTTGCATTGCTGTAGAAGTGCTTGAATAGAATGCTGGGCCGGTAACTATAGGAAACTCTGGCCAGCATCCGGCCAACAGTCTATTAGCCAGCACACAGATTACAGGTCAGGCACCTTACGAGTGCTGCTGAGTTACTTGATTTCAATATCAAATCTGCATTTCTCAGGCACTTATATCAAGTGCTCAATTTTAGGTGGCCCACTACTTCTACTATGAAGGACCAGCACTATTCTGCATATATATATATATATATATATATATATATATATATATATATATATATATATAATAGTTCAATACTGATCAACATGATTTAGGAATAAGTATACATAAGAAACCTATCAAATTGTTAAACGATATTGGTAATTTATAAATATAACCCATCAATACAGACCATTATTTTCATCGATATTTAATTTTGTAGAGCTAGATTATATTATTACATAAAATCAGAATATTGAAACGGTTTTCTTATATTATAGGACATAGAAGAAATGAAATAAAAACCAAGTACTTATATAATATTAAACGTTTTAATGTCATAAAAATAAAATAGTAACTGTTGCAATTAACAATAAATAAAGTATAAATGTGTCAAAATTAACAATAATGCCAAATAAAATATCAGTAAACAAACTCATAAATGAAACAGTAATTTGAGAATCCATTTAATTGAAAATATAAGTGAATATTAATATTTAAGTAGGTACATATACTTTCATATGGTCAGAATATCCATGTGCACTCAGCACATATGCACTCGCATAAACAAACTTAGAGATATGAAACACAACCTGTATAATATTTATAGCTAATAATTGGTGAAAATAATAACAAGTGAATATTTGCGAGTATGTACACTTGACTGCAAGAACAATTCCCTAAGATGTCTTTTTCAAGAGACGCTGTGTCCATCTGGTTTGTCCACTAATTGAGGCTTGAAATTTCATCGAAGGTGAACACTAAGTGAATATTTTAAACTGTGATGAGCACTGATAGAGACACTTTCGGAGACCTCATTTCACCACAGTACATTTTTAAAGATTTGACAATCGTTTCAGTAACAAGGTTAGCGTCATCAGGGAATGTATTATCTTTTACAACTGTAAACTACTTAAAACATTTTATCTAGCACTTGAGTTATATTTCAGGCTTAGCTTATAATATTTTTCCTAAAACATATGTTTGTCTCCTATATATTCTTCACTGTCTGCTGCATTACGAAGGCAAAACTTTAATGAGTCACCTTTTTGTTGTCTGGCATCTTCACACAAAGGGTTCTTGCTCACTATGTTCCTGAAAATCAGACACTATACCAACAAATAATGTTCGATTTTTCCACAACGCAACATTTACAATTAATAAGTATAATAATGTTGGTCAAAGCGTAATACTAGTTAGGTATATTGAATTAATCAATTTCAATAATGTTACTTCATTCCCTTAATTATGGAGGTAGAATGGTGAATAATACCAGAGCTGACACACAAAATCAGTTACCAATTGTTACGTGATTTACAAACTATACATTCAAGTGCTTATGATTTGCATACTGTGAGAATACTACATTTAATATAATGCGATAAGAATATAAATAAATTAAAAAATGATTCACTTACCTATTGCCTTGCGACAGATAATTTCTTGCGTTTTATCAGTTATCATTCTACTTTAAGCTCAAACACACAGCACTACATCACATAAACATACGCCATGTTGTTTTAGTTTTAATGTTTTCTTTTGTGTTAGCACCATGGACATGCGCCAACACTATCGGCTCACGATGATAGACGAGCAGACGAGGGCTATCATGGCTACGCTGCACTTATCCAGCGTTTTGCCGGTATTATGAAAAAGCGATAATTCGCACCGTATAGCCAACATTGGTTAGGTACTTCAGAATACCGTAAATATTATTTGGATTTTGCCAACGCCAATAAGGTATGGATAAACCGCCTTTTCGTCGTTGCCGTTACTGAACCAGCACAGACGGCATTATCCCGGCAGACGGCCGATGGTTGCGTGTTTGCTGGGGCATTAGATCAGTGGTGACAGTGGGTATTTTGAGATGGGGTGAACAAGTTGGAACATGTATGTATGCGAAGGGCCACAGGAAGCTTCCGCCCACCATAGTGAAACGGTCGTCAGGTCTTTAAAAAGATGTGTTGTGGTTCTCCAAGTGTACTTAGGTTGACTTAAATATGTTTGTATTTACATTATTTTGTTTATAGTTCTGCTTGTTTAGCACCAGTAGGTTGTGAAAACTTTATTAGGTACAATAAACTCAATTAAGTTAATAATTTAATTATATGATCTTGTTAAATTATTTGAGTAACCCAAAAAAAAACCATTTCCCTAAGTCATGGGATTAATTTAAAATAGTTTTAAAGTGGGAACCTTGTTATAGAGGCTTTACTACAGATAAAAATTGATGATTCTAGCTTAATGGGAAACTGAGTTAAGATTTGAAATGGTTTTTATGGAAATTTCATAACTCAGTTGCTGCATGCAGACTGTTTTTCAGCTTGTATTTCCTATTTGACTGACAATTTTTTTAAAATAATGTTTGAAACTGGTAAAATATTGTAGCTTCCCTTGTGAGACTGGCAAAAAGGTACAAATGAGGTAACAATTTAAGCATAATTTAAGAACTTATCAAAGATGCCATAGAATATTTATTTCAGTATCTTCATTTAGAACAGGCTTCGGAAAATGTGCTATTGGCAAAACCCACAGCCATTAAATTTCAACAACAACAACAGACCACCGCTCCAGGAATAAGTGACTGTCCCAAATGTTACGTTGAGTAAAGTCCTGCACACCTAAGAATGCTGTGATTACATTCTTAACAAGCTTAGGTGTAATGCTCAAAATACAAACTGGTTTTTAATTACAGACATATAATCGATCCCCATTCTAACACAGAGTTGTTCGGTGGTTTTAGATGTAGATTAGTGTTGAGGAATTTGTGCACTGCATTAATAAATAAGACAATTTTATCTAATAAACGTTTTTTAATGGACAACATGAGTATATATCTTCTATATATAAAAATATATAAAATACAAACACTTTACATTTATAAAAATATATCATATACTACCTGTAGTAGTGCTCAACATATCTCAGTATACTTTTGCAAGGCTCCTGGGTAAAAAAATAAAATCAGTAATAAGGGACTGTCATAATAATGTTTTAAAATTTGTTATTTCAGAATGTATATAAAACTATAAAGGATCTAATTAATACAGACTCAGATTGCAATTGTAATTTAAAAATTATAATAACCATATATCTGTATCTAGGCTGAGGAGCATAATATAGACAAACCTTATGTTGTTAAGCTAAATCAAAACAAAAACTTTACCCTTAAAACTAGTAAGGTGAAAGAGCAGTTCCTCATTTTTGTATCACATTTTACATTTTAAGAATGAATTTATGATTTTAACCCAGTCAGGCAAAAAAAAAACAAGTATTTATTTACCCCATTAGCACACTATCTTGTAGTACTTTAGGAAAAAGAGCAATACATATAAATTTAAATGATATTCTTCTAAATTAATATTTATAAACCTTTTGGATCAGCATAGTTGTTATAACTATAAAAATTTAAATTAATGTTAATCAATTGTGAGATACATAATAACTAAGAAATCCAATCCCATCCAATAATTTATTCCGGGATACATTTTTGTTATGTTTCTGAGTTCCCGATGTTGCATCCGGATTTTATACAGGTGGTACAAACACACCCAAATCACAAAATATAAGAACTGTTTTTCCATGTGTAATTTATTGTGTAAAAATAAACGTAACATACCGTAGAACTGGGTTATTTTGGAAATCGCGGATTTTGGCACAATTGTGCAACCCCACATTCACCTTGAAATGCTATTGCCACCAACTGCCTCAAATTTGTTCGTTGGATACTTGGTATGTAATCTGGAGTCATTAAGTCGCTTAACAAGTGTTTTGTGGTGTGGTTGTATGGTGTTAAAATAGGTTGTGAAAAGTGACGTAAATTCAAGGTGGTCAAACTTCCAGTGCTGCAGCCTATTGTGTATTAGTCAGAAAGGGTAGGTTGTTGGTACAAATTGGTGTGAGTATTATTCTCATTGTCTGATAAGGACATGTAGGTTAGGTTACTGCAAAAATTTTAACGGATTTTTTATCAACTTTGGATGGCTATTTTTTATTTATTCCAAAATAACCCCATTTAAAAGGTTCCACCTAGGTATGAAATGAATTAATTTTTCAGGAAAAATGGTGAGAAATTACATAAGGTCGTTAAGTCATACACGCAATGGCAAAAACCATAACCCTTAGAAAAGCTATATAAATGAGACATTAAGTAAAGCGATAAGAGAGGTTTAAGCTAAGATCCTATCAGTTGATGCTGCCTCAAAAAAAATGAAACCCTAGCTGGACCTTAGCCTTAAGAGCAAAAACTAAGAGTACATATCCCTCCCCAATCTGACAGACCTCATATTTTATCTGAAGCAGAAGAAAATATATTGCTTTTCATTTAAATGCTGTACCCCTTCGATCTCCTGGACTTAAGGCTGTCAGTTAAATCATATCTTGATAGAAAGGGTATTAATGAACCGAGCCTAAAAAATAATCTACAAGGATCAGACTGGGCTTCCAGTTTTTATCAAACGACACAAACACAAAATTTCAAACCGTCTTTCTGGAAATATATATACAAATAGAGCAATGATGAGTAGACAAAAATTAGACGACTTTTGGGAATGCAAGAGATATTTTTGCCAATACAAATCCATTGTTGATTATAAATTTTGATGAGACCAACTTGAGTACTAACCCAGGGACCGAAAAAGTTTATTTATAAGAAAGGTTCAAAATACCCTGAAAGAGTTGTCAACTCAACAAAGAGCATCATGTACTCAGAGTACAGCAGACAGTCACATTTTACCTGAATATGTTGTTTACAAAGCAGACCACATGTGGGACAGTTGGACTGAAAATGGGATAGTTGGATTGAAAATGGGCCAGTTGTAGCGAGGTACAACCGCTCTCAAAGCAGTTGGTTTGACTCCGTATGTTTTGCAAATTGGTTTTTAACGATTATTGTTCCCTTTTTTAGAGGCAAAAATTAACGAAAGGTATCATGTCAATATCTCCCAACCGCTTCTTCTGACTGACAATTTCATTATACCGTTTAAGTAAGATCGATACAATGTACCTGAAAAAGTATTGTTAAAATATTAGAAAATTCAATTACCAATGGAATAGGTTGGCACGTTTTTTACAAATTTTCTGATCTGTCTACCTACAATGTAAATTAAGAGTTAATGTTTTTGTTCTGTTCTAAGCATTTTTTAAAGTTTTGTATATTTTTTATGAATATTTGTTCGACTAAATAAAACCAATAAAAACTTAATCAGCTGTTTTTGATATTTTGTTGGTTTCTAATGCTCAACAAAAAACCTCAGCATTAGTAATGTGTCTAATTTAGCCCCCGTAGCAACAAGTATTTACAAAATGCGATATTTTTACGAATTCCGACACATGGGGTTGTTTTGGACGACCCTTAAAAAGTTTTTTCTGGGCCCCCTATAAATAGGGAGTCTATTTTGCAAATCGGAATATTTACTTACACCATAGACCTTTCCAAAGCAATACTTAAAATAATTTATCCTCCACTATATTTTATAATGTTGACGAAAAAGTCGAAAAAAAGTCTGAAAAAACCTCGTTCTACGGTACATTAAATGTAATACTTATAAAATACTAGATATTTCTAGGATTGGATTTCCTAATATTAATGTATAATGATAATAACAAATTGACATCTTTCAGGAATAGACTACCAGTGCTTCAGCCTACAAAAATAAAGATCTTGTGGGCTCTGGGTTCAATACCCAGCAGATAAAGTGTAGTTACTGCGGTGTGTATAAATTTTAATAAGTAGTAATTGATAAAAAGGGCGAACAAATTAGTAATAAAAAAAAAACCTATACATACATGATAGAAAAAAAAAGAAAAAAAAAAGCAAAATTGTATGACAGTATAACAGCTGTTTTATCTTTACTTTTTTTATACTCAGAATTTTTTTCTTTGTACTATTGCCAAACGTCAACACATCTGGGTTTGACATGATTAAAAGGAATTTGGAATTAAAAGGCTTTTTCTACCAGCAGTAGTAGTAGCAGTGGTGGGGAGGCTAACGCAAAGCATGTAGGCCACAATGGGCCCTTTTTACCAACCCTAGCAACCATGTTCTACTCTTCCTCGGTTCCGTCGCCAAACCGCCTCGACCTCGAAATAAAGGCCGTGGCGGTCTTCAATTGAACAGTACTTACCTGTTTACTCTGCAGGGTCCTCGAACCAAACAATTCTGCTCGAAGACTCCCAAAAGCCTCGCATTCACAGAGGTAGTGGTAAGACGTTTCTTCATCCTCGCCGCATTCCTGCCAAATGGGATCCCTCTCTACGCTTATTAATGTGAGGTGTCTTCTGAAGGCACAGTGGCCTGTCAGCACCCTAAGGATGCGGCGAAGCATAGGTTGACTCCTCCTGAGTAGCCAGACAATATATTTATATGCTAATGGGTTCACAATTAAATATATTGTGTGGTAGAAAAAGCCTTTTAATTCCAAATTCCTTTTAATCATTTTTTCTTTGTGACAAATATGTTTAATAGCAAATACCAAGACTACAAATACATATAAGTAAATTCGTTTTACCGTAGCAATATTTTTAGGAGACTATGTAAATGGTGAAAATAAATATTATTGTTGTCATATTTACATCGGAAGATTTCTAAAAAACCAGCTTGAATTCTTCAACTTAATTATATATTTGATATAAAATCTAAAAACGTAACAAATAACAAAAAAAAAACATTTAACATAATTTATAATCTTTCTACTTTGGTTAGCAGTACTAACATAAGTTAAATAAATTATTAGTCTATTTGAAATCTTTATTTTAAATGCCAGTGGTTTTACCCAGGCATATTTTAGCATTCTATTGAAATATAATTATACAATATATATATATATATATATATATATATATATATATATATATATATATATATATATATATATATATATATATATATATGGTGTAAAATAAATTATAACAGCAGATTTGTCTAAAATATGACGTTGGCATGGGCATGTAACTTTTACTTAGCGCTTTCGTTTGTTGATAATGTTGGGATAATTCTGATGATTAACTTTTAAGCATTATTCTAGTATTTTTTTTTCAAACTTTCAAACCACTTTCTTCAAACAGGTGCAAGGTGAAACTAATTCACTATAGGTGTCGTGTATTGTTTCAGAATCTTAAAAGATGATAAATGGATGGGGGTCTTATGAAGAAACAGTGTTCGTAGCAGTGGCGGCTCGTGACTTTGGGAGTGAGTGAAGCAGAATCCGCGCGGCCCCAAAGGGGGGTCAGGAAGACGAAGACCCTCACTGCGCCGCAGGACGAATTTTTTTTAATTTTCACGGTCATGCGTTCTCCTGGCATTTCAGTATTTAAATGAAAAATCCATTTGTACAAAAATATAGGCTTTCACAAGGATTAATGTCCAGGAATATTCGCTGTACACGCACGTATACGGTAATATAATACGGCGCGTATTACCTATGAAAATCTGTTTATAGAGGGAAGAGCTACAAGCATATTTTTTTTTCAAATTCAAGGCCCTTCTTTTTTTTACAACTTGAAATTTTATATCTAATATTTTAGTGAATCTTCTTTAAAAAATCCCCTCATGACGAGATCCGTGTTTATATATATATATATATATATATATATATATATATATATATATATATATACATACATTTATATATATATATATATATATATATATATATATATATATATATATATATATATATATATATATATATACATATATATATATATATATATATATATATATATATATATATATATATATATATATATATATATATATATATATATATATATATATATATATATATATATATATATCCGACCAATAACTCAAAAAATAATGGACCGATTTTGATGAAATTTGGTAGCTGCCTTCCTTGTGCAAGTGGCTTGGATAAGTTCGTTAGCCAGGAAAATCGGCCCAGGTTTTCCCGGAAAATTTTGTTTTTTATTTCGAAAAAAATTTATATCTCCGGAAATAACAAAGTAAGGGCAACGACATGTGGTGCGCGGGTTTATGTCATTATAGGTAAGTTACCTGCCAAAATTCAGCTCTGTAAGTCAAAAGACAAAAAAGTTAGATGCATTTCAAGAAAAATAAATTGGGGTTTTCCTCAAAACGTCAAAGTCGCGATTTAAAATGTCTAAGTTGGCAACATTTAGGCAAAGAACTTGAAACTAATACGGGCTATGGAAAGAAAATGTCTCAAGAAGAATGTTATGCAAACCCTGAAGTCTTAAATAAATAAAAAGAAATAATACTACTTTTTGTTTTAATTATGGTTTTATACCTTATGCTGTGTCACTTTAAAAAAAATCCTTACTATATGGCCCGCTACCGTATTTAAGGTTTTAGTTGTGGCCCTTGGGGCAAGTTTGCAAGTTAAACCATATCTTGATAGAAAGGGTATTAATGAACCGAGCTTAAAAATAATCTACAAGGACCAGACTGGGCTTCCATTTTTTAATCAAATGACATAAATACAAAATTTCAAACCGTCTTTCTACAAAAAGAGCAATGATGAGTAGACAAAAATTAGACGACTTTTGGGAATGCAAGAGATATTTTTGCCAATACAGATCCATTAATGATTGCAAATTTAGATGAGACCAACTTGAGTGACAACCCAGGGACCGAAAAAGTGTATTTATAAGAGAGGTTCAAAATACCCTGGAAGAGTTGTCAGCAAAGACTGCTATAAGCATCATGTACTCAGAGTGCAGCAGAAGGTCACATTTTACCTGAATATGTTGCTTACAAAGCAGACCACATGTGGGACAGTTGGACTGAAAATGGGCTAGTTGGAGCGAGGTACAACCACTCTCGAAGCAGTTGGTTTAACTCCATATGTTTTGCAAATTGGTTTTTAACGATTATTGTTAATGACATGAAGGAAAGGTATCATGTCAATATCTCCCGACTGCTTCTTCAGCAATAAGTTTTTTTTAATCTGTCAAGATTGACAATTTTATTATACCGTTTAAGTAAGATCGAGACAATATACCTGAAAAAAGCATTGTTAAAATATTAGAAAATTCACTTTAAAAAAAATTCTTACTATATGGCCCGCTACCATATTTAAGGTTTTAGTTGTGGCCCTTGAGGCAAGTTTGCAAGTTGGACACCCCTGTGATAGATAATAAACCACAAGAACTCAACGTTATTGAAACTACACATTTTGAGTGGATAATTTAAGTTTAAAGAAAGTGCCTTTTATAAGATCTGTTACAGATTTTGTTTCTGCTATTAAACTATGTTTAGTATAATATCATATTTTCATCAAAATATCCCATATTTTTCTTTTAACCAAAAAGGCTTATATTTCAACAATAGTTAAACCACAAACATTAAAAATGTTGATTAATAAGTAAAAACTTCAAAGACATTGCTTACATTGTAACCATACATGCAAAATCATCAGGAAGCAGCATTCATAATTATTTCATTACTGATAATATAATTTAAAAAGTAGTCCATATATTGCTCTTTTTCTATGAAAAATCTGAACCTGTACCATTCGATATATTAGTCAATTCCTAATACAGTGAACATCTGCCATATGTTTCTTATATCCCTCTCTGTAATCAAATGACTCAGGGCACAGATGACAACAATACATGTTGGTAAGATCAGAATGTACTAGCCTAACATGGTATTTAAGCGCTGACTGGTTAGAATATGGTTGTCCACAGTGAGGACAGTTTCCACATAAAGATGAATGGTGTGGCTGCTGTTGCTGTTGAATCTCCATCAGCTTACTAAACTGTAAACTGGCTTCCCTTTGAATAGCTTCATCTGCAGTGATCACCTCAACATTATCATAAAACTCTCCCTCTACTTTGATGGTTTGCTGAAGAATGTCAGAAGGACGGTCAAAGCGGGGACTTTGGGAGTCAGATGAGGAAGAATGAGATTTGATGTTTGTAACGAGCGTGTCTGATAAAGAGTCCAAATCTGGAGGCTTTCGTGGAATAAGAAGATTTGCCTTCATTAGCTCAGGCACGGCGGGAATTAAATTCATTTGTTCTACTGGAAATGGTATGGCTGATGGTGATTTCCCTAAAAGAAAGTAATTTTTACACTTCAATTTAACAAGACAAAAAAACATGTATTCAGCAAAATGGCCATGTCAAAGTATTATATACCAAATAAATTAATTATATATACATAAATAAAAACTACACAAATGAATAAAATTCAAGACAAATGCATAGATATAAACAAACACATTACAATAACCAACTGATTGAAATTTTGTCTCTGTGGTGCTCCAGCTCTTTCAGCCTTTTAAATTCCAAGCTCACTTAATCTGCGGAAGTTCCATGCTAATACTTGATTATTTGGAGTTCTTCTATTAGGAAATGTGTGGTGGTATTTTCTCACGGCTGCCAGGCTATTTCTATCACAAAAACCATATACATAAACGACGTCAGTGACTTCTTGTGCAGTAAGATCACTCATTTAAAAAATATATGGAGGTAAGATGACACAAATGAATTTTAAAACAATTATTTACTAGATTTAATGAAGAACGACTTTTAGGACCGCAACAGCTTTGATTTGTTGGGTATTGAATTTAATTATTGAAAATACATATTTAAATACAAATACATATTTTTATAAAAAGTTGATTTACTCCAAAAGAGAGCTATTTACTGAAATCATGTAAGAATCCTTTTTTGTAGTGAAATAATGGCTTAATATAAAAAATTCATTAGTTTTAATATTAGTCAGTGGCGCAACATAGTTTTTTTTTTTAATAAGGTGAGTAATGTTGATTCCATGCCACTGGCTTTTCCTATTTTGCGGGATCTACACTGGGTATAAGTTATTAATAGTGACATTCACTACACCAAATTTCAAAACAATCCTTCCATCTGTTTGGGAGATATGAGAAAAAAACAATTTTCCCCTAAATTTCAACACCCTGTATCTTTGTAAGGAGGCATGTTGGTGCAAGAATTTATTTGGATTAAAATCTTGTTTTGGGGAGTTAAGTTCAATTTTTTAACCTTCTTCTGACTGACCTGTATACAAAACAGACAGTATCAAGTGGGCATTAGAATAACTATATTATTTAAAAATAACATTCCAGTTAACGTTGAATTTTTTTAACTAGAATTTAGATAGCTACGACTATTTGCCATTTATACATTCTTCTCCGCCCCTTACGTTAGTTACATGAGTGGTATTCCTATTTAAAATGGGTTGATTTGGTGAGATTAAGTTTTACATATAGGTATTTTATTATATAGATATACATACACATGCACACACACGCACGCACACACACATACACCCATTCTTACTATTATAAATTGGGATAACCAGGGACACGCACTTTATGCCTTAGGGATCTTATTACTAGGCAGCTTTAAAAAAACACACAAAAAGACCCATGAAAGAATGAGGAAACAATTAGGCAGACAATAGGACCTTATACTTAATCATAATACTATTACAGTGGTTATAAAATATCCATACATATGTACACATAAAGATTCCTAAATATTAGTTCATTTACTTTCCATTCATCCAAACGTTTATTTTACATTAGAGCAGTATCCCATACAAACATATATTTACACATCCATGCTCATACAAGTAGAATAACTTACTTAGCTCCTTACTCCTATTAACATGCAGTTTATATTTTAATTTTCAAATTGTTTATATGCTCAGTAAGCACTGTATTTCTGTATTTTTTGTATAGAGTAATTGTCTCAAGTTAAAGGGACATGTAACAGTCTTTAGCTCATTAATTATGGTAATGAAAGGATCAATAGTGCTTCCTTTCTCTTGACAATTTAAAATCATATGTTCAGTGTCCCCAAACTCTCCATTCACAGTTTGGATCACTTCAGATTTATTTTGTTTGAATGTCTAAACCTTAATCTGCAAATCTTAACTGCACGAGACTTGCTTACATTTGCATAATAAAACCACAGAACTGCGGGTGTAAGAGGCTCTAAGCTCTTATAATATCTACTTTTGTTATTTTGTATATATTCTTTATGCCATTTTGGCATTCTATTCTTTAGGGATGTGGGGAAAATATCAGTAATTGGCCGCACATATTTTTTTCTCACAGCCAAAGTATACAGCCTCCTTAGCTAACATGTTAGTTTTTTGATTGGGAACTATTATACCTGCATGAGCTTTTACCCATACAAAATCCACACATCTCCCTTCATTGTGCAGGTTTGTAATTGTGTTAATGATATTTGCAATTCTATAATTACAGGTTGATCTTAAAATTCAACAGTAAATAAATTTATAAAACTTCATAGATTCTGTGAATCGACAAATTCTTCCAGGAAATAATATAACTCTTTGATAAAAAATGCTGCTATTTTCTTTTTAAATTGTAAGAGATTTAGTGGTTTTACTTTCTGAAGCATTTTGTTTACCTTGCAATTCCAGCAGTTGAGACCCTTTTGTGTTGTGTCCAGTGTGTGGTAACTGTGGTTTGCAGTGCATATTTATTTCTGGTGTTGTATTGATGAATTTTGGCATATGATGTATATCAGCAGCTTGCATACCAAATTTAGTTACAATAACTTTGTTATTTTTGAAGATACAACATTTAAAAGGAAATTCATAATTTTCCCGAAAAAACTGATCTGATTTTTCTAACAAACTAATTCAAGCTATTTACTAAAGAAACATGGTGGCCAGGTTTCATTCAAATCAGTCCTTTTTTCGAGTTACTGTAGTTCTACATATATACACAGAGGGGCACCATATATTTCAATGTCATTTTATGGTCTTTACATGGGAATCATTTCAAACTTTTGATTTCTTTTTTCTCCAGCTATATACAGCATCTTTTGAAGCACAATTTAAAAATATGGTCAATTATACAGGCTATTCACAAATCAAACATATATATCAAAGATATATTTTTTAATGAAACATTCTATTCATTAATAGCTGTTGTTCCCCTACTTGGTAACACTGTTCCATACTAAAGACAGGTGTAGGGTTCCATACTAAAGACAGATGTAGGGACTACTTCTCTGGCTTCACAAGTGTTTGTTTTCGTCTCTAACCGGTTTCACCATAGTATTACAGAGAAGAAAACAAACACTTATGAAGCCAGTGAAGTGGTCTCTACACCAGTATTTAGAAACATCCTATATTTTACGTTTAAAAAAAAATCCTATAATAAAATAAGGGCGAGCTGCATTAAAGTTTTTCTATACCTAAAACCCACTAATTTTGAAATTTCTAAATTTGCACAGGGGCAATGGTTCTGTCAAAGAACAAAAACTAACCCGCTTAAAACAGACTTTGTTGAATTTGTGTGGTGATTTGTTCACATTTCATAAGATATAGGGCTGTATCTATAACCTGCAAGTAGTTTTATAATACATTTGTTAAGAAAGGAGATTACACTAATTTTCAACAATTTTTGTTGTTCTTAGCTGGTGAAATTGTTTCATATTAAATATCTGGCTTCACAAATGCTTGTCGGTTTTCTTTTGTTTTAGTGATAAGCAGACATTGTGTTTTAGATGTGAATAAATTTTTGTAAAATTTTGTAGTTTTGCATTTACATGTGCCTGATGTATAATTTTTTGTCTTGACTGGCCAATTTCATTTTTGTGTGATCTTGTGGCTAATAAAGTTATTCTATTATATTCTTTGCATTTGTGAAGCCAGAGAAAAAGGCTTTTAAGTATTTTTGTATACCTACTGTTTTTGACTTAATTATTCTAAAGAAAGTCAAACATAGTTAAAATACATATGTAGATACTTCTCAATTGTGAACTCTCTACATCTGTTTAATATGTAACAGTTTCACCAAGTAAGGCAACAGCAATTAACAAACATAGATTTTTTACTAACAATCTGGATGTAACTGTTTGCAGGTAATTTCTAGTAATTGGTATGGTCTGAATAAGAGTCACGACACACATAGTGGTTTGTGCAGACTCGACAGCCGAGGAGACTGCCTCTTGACGATGACATACATGGAGGTTGTGCAAACTCGACGGCTGAGTCGACTGCCCCTTGATGATGACAGGCACAGCGGTTTTTGTCAACCAGAAGGTCTACCAGTAAATGCAACAGAATTAACTTGTCTGTCTAAGTGAGAAAATGGGACGATGAGTTAAGATATATATAGTACTTTTGGATTTGCTGTATTTATGTTGAAAGAGAAAAAGCAATAAAAAGCAATTAAAGAAGAATTGACGAATGTGGGTACAAATTATTGCTTGACGAAAGTAGAGAGTATCTTTGGTCAAGCACAAAAGATAATGTTTTTTCTAACTTTACTCCTATGTCAAGGGGTTCTTTTGAGGAACTACTTGGTTGTATAAAACAAATAATAACCAAGAAAAACACTGGGATGAAGACTTCTATTCCACCAGAAGAAAAACTGGTCAAAATCTCTCCGTAGCTGCACTGTGAAACAACTGCACATTATAAACCATTGTGTGTTAGCATTCATACAAAACAATGTAAATAGGTACCACTCCAGCAATAAAACCGCATGCGTTTTTTGGCATAGACAACCTGCCGAGTCGACTCCTTAACCGCCAGGTAACATTTGCCGTAGTGTGTGTTTGGCATGATTTGAATGTCCAAATATATGTGCCGATTCGGCAGTTGACTCAACCACTGAGACAGCATGAACCACTGTGTGTCATCACTCTAAGGTTAGTGTATGATACAAAACTGATAATAATGTGTCAAAATGATAAAAAAATACCTGCAATAGGTTGTTGAGACATAAGTGATCTTTCTAATATACTACTTGGTTTTGGGTCCCTAAGTTCAAGAGCTGCTTCTAAAATAGATCCTTGTTCTGATTTCTCTGATACAATCACTTCCATGTTCTCGTTAATATCTGGACAGCACTCATCTTTATCCTCAATGTCTTCCGATTTTATTTTGTCCAGGTGCACTACTTCAAAACTTTTTGGGGAATTCCCTTTTTCATGCACATTTAATTTATCTGTTCCTCCAAGTAATGTACCACTGTCGTTACTATTACTTGGTGATATAATTGGCATTGAAGACTTTAATTTTGTTGGAACAGGGACTTTCACTTTCTTTACTGGTAACTCTGGAGGCTCTGGTACACGAGAAGTTTTGTGTTTTTTCAAAGGCACTGTAGTTTTCTTAGGGTAAGTATCACTTGCATTATTTAACCCTGATATTTGCAATAGTTTTGCCGTCTGAAGAAATGAAGACAGCTGGTCCTCAGATATGTACACTTCACCATGGTACATGAAATTTACAATTGCAATCAGATCTGCATAATGGACGTCTTTTAAAATGACTATCGGATGACTACATGGATTTTCCTAAAAGACACCGTGCTTTTAAAGGAAAGTTTATAAACATAATAAAGAAAAACTTACTTTAAACACTGTGCGAAAGTATGGACTACATGCTGATAAGATGAACTTGTGAGCTTTTAAATTGATACCCTCACAAGTCAGGGTAACATCGGTAAGATCTTCAGTGCTTTGTAAGCTTTCAAATGCATTCAATATACTAGTCTGGAAACTGTTCCATTTCAAACAGAAATGTTTTGAAGACATGATGTAATGGAAATTAAATATTTAAAACATATAAAATAACAGTAAAACAAACGATACGGAATTAATTGACTACATAATTATACAAAATACTTAAGTTTACGTTATTCCAACACGTATTAAATTGAAAACCTAAACATATTTCTATTAGAACGTCAAAAGTCATGACAGCATGACACTTCTTGCTGTGCTTTTACTTTTTATTTGACATTTGACATTTGACACTTCACATTCACAGCTTCACACGACTTTGACATATGTCTATGGTTATTTTAGGGGACCAGTGTACTCCATGATACACTTCTAAGTCATTATATCATGAGTGTACTCTGGGCACAGTTCACAGTTTACAGAAGGGAATGGGAGAATTTAAACAGCCCAGACCACTGTTATGGAGAATATATCGGCCAATATATCTTAGAAATAGATTCGAGGCAATTTCTAACAGAAATTTTGAGTCCCGCTATCTCAAACGGGTAAATGTTGAATATAAGGTACAGAGAATATTGACAGTTACGAAATTAGATGGTGAACCGGTAAATTGCTTGCACGGTTGCTACATTTATTTACTCCAATATATTCATGTTTCTTGTTCGTCGCATTTGTTCTCTCGCTTATAAAACGTAGATTTGATCTAGTGCAGCTGTTTTATAAATTGTTATAATTTCAATTGTAAAATAGAGCTTAACTTAGTATCTTGTGTGTTAGGTTAGTGTAGGTAATTTGTTAGTATAGGTTTCTTTCAGTTCGTGTTTATCGTGTGTTGCTGTTATCACTTTAGTCGTTTGTAGTCTAAGAAAGTTACTATATGTTGTTAGTGATTAGATTGATGTAGCTAATATGCGAGTATCTAGTGAAAGTGTCTTTTGTAGGTAATTTGTTAACATTGAAAGTGTCTTTTTAGTTAATGTTTGTTAGGTGTTGGTGTTATAATTTTTCCAAGCAGTAAGTCTCAGTGAACTCCACTGCCATTCCCGTGAACATGGCAGCACCTAGATAAATTATCGACGTTACTCAAATAATGGCCGCTGAAGCCAGTCTGGGAGAATATCAAAATTTAAGAAACATTATCAAGAACTTTTCTACCCCTTTGGACAAATATCGTTGGCAGTGTAGCAGATGCTGTTTGGTTTCTAGTGCAAGAGATTGGTCTTTCTTTTCGAAAAGCAAACTGTCAATAGAGCAGTTGGTTACATGTAATTATGGTAAATTTGCAAATTACCTCCCGAACGCATTTCAAAAAAATATTTTCAGAAAGAAGCCTAGGACCTCCCCCGGATGCACAAACCACAAGAAAAATTTCTTGTTTACATCCCCAAGGAAGTTATGGGACCAGGAGTGAATAGGGGTACTGGGCGGGGTAGGTAGTGAAAAGGAAATATGAGCAGAAAATGCGAAGAAAACATCTTGAAGCTATATTCTCCTTAAACCTTGCTTACCCCGCACAGCACCCCTATTCCCCAGGTCCCGTAACTCCATTGAGAGGTATTGAAAAGCAATTTTTCTTGTGGTTTATGCAACGAGAGTGGTTGTATGCCTGCGAGAGGGGAAGGAGAATCCCCACGACGAAGCAGCACCCCCACTACCCGCACTTGCGACGAACGGGGGGTGGATTTTCCTCCCTCCTCTGGCATGCATAAAACCACCATCGTTGCATAAACCACAAGACAAATTTCCTGAGAGCAGCACCCGAAACAGTTACGGGACGTGAGGCGAATGGAAGTGCTGTGCTAGGTAGGATTAGTTTAAGGGGGATGGGGCTTCAAGATGTGAAAAAGACAGCCTTCAAGTCGTTTTTTTCGCGTCTTCTGCTCATACTTTCTTTTCACTACCTACGCCGCTCAGCACCCCTATTCACTCCTGATCCCGTAACTTCCATGGGGGGTGTGAACAAGAAATTTTTCTTGTTATTTGTGCATCCACGTGGCGGTTCTAAACATGTTTCTGAACATTTTTTAAGCGTTCGGAAGGTAATCTGCAAAATTACCATAATTATTATTTTAATAATTAATTTCATTAAATGTAAATGAAAACAATTACATTACGTTTTTGTAATGTAATTTAGAGTTAAATTTTTAGATCTGGCAACAGTGTTTCACATTTTCTATGATTTGACCTCATTTGCGACAAGCGCAGTGTGTCTGTACCTCATGATACGACTTACAAGAGATATGATATTGCGCATATGAAACACCTCTCCTATGACGTCATGTGGTGAGTGAAAAGATGGCACTATCATTTGAATCTAAACAGTTTCGAATATATATATATATATATATATATATATATATATATATATATATATATATATATATATATATATATATATATATATATATATATATAAATGGAAACTGACCCCGGATATGGGTTCTAGGGGTCCTAGTTCGCGCTCATTAGAAAAATTTTTTGCAAAGTCTTACCATCGATACCCCTCTAATCGTGAATTTTTTAAATAAAAATTCACTCGTCTTTTAACCTATGCTAGTTTAGTTTCTACTTGCTCAATCGCCTTCCATAACCAAGTCCGGGCTGTTTGAATTATCGCGAAGGGGACTGCGGCTGCTTGACATGCTTGTTCATATATAAGTGATTTATTTTTATATGCTGAATTCTTAAAGTTAGTTTTTCTAAATACTTTAGGCATTTCAAAACTACTGCTGGTTTGCCTATCTATTGATCCAGTTTGCACAGTAAAGAAGAAACGTACATTCAGAATTTTGTCAAATGCAAATACTTGCTCTGTGGCTTTTCTATTTCATTTAAACAGAAATAAATTAGAGTTTTTTATGACGAATGTCAATTTTTATGCAATAGCAAAATTCAAATTTATTTCACTCTATAAATCACAGAATAATATAGTTCATAGAGATTAGACAAAAGAGAACAGAAACAAAATAGTAGTTCTTTATTACCTTTATAATTACTAATGTAAATTGTTTACTATAAGGTTGACGAGTAAGAAAAAGTCTGGACGCAGCAAGTGCGTTATGGTAGTGAATTTTCATAGAAATGTTCTGGCACGAAATATTTTTTTATAACTTTTTTTCTTTTAAAATAGAAATATAGATTTTGCTATATGGTTTCCTTTTACTGTCGTAAACTTACGTACCAAATTTGGTTACCATAGCTTTCCTATTTTTTGAGATAAATTTTTTTTTTCGAAAGAAAACCCAAAATTTTTCTGGAAAACTAGGTCCGATTTTCCTGGCTAACGAACTTGTCCAAGCCACTTACAAAAGGAAGGCACATGCTAAATTTTATCAAAATCGGTCCATGATTTTTTGAGTTATCGGTGTGATACATATATATATATATATATATATATATATATATATATATATATATATATATATATATATATATATATATATATATATATATATATATATATATATACATATATATATACATATATATATATATATATATATATATATATATATATATATATATATATATATATATATATATATATATATATATATATATATATATAAACATATAAAAATTGAAACTGACCCCGGATATGGGTTCTAGGGGTCCTAGATCGCGCTCATTTGAAGAAATTTTTTCAAAATTCAAAAGTCGAGATCTCCTCATTAGTGATTTTTTTCTAAGAAAATTCACTAAAAGACATCAACACATTTTATGTCCCATTTATTACTAATATGTACACGTGAAGACCACAAATTGCCACACATATTTTTTTTTTAGAGACTTGACGATCGTTTCACTAACAAAGTTAGCGTCATCAGAGGATGATAATTTTTCATTCTTTGATAATGCTAACTTTGTTAGTGAAACGATCGTCAGGTTTCTAAAAAAGATGTGTGTGGGGATTTGGGTTCCCCAAGTGTACTTATCAGTGCTCATCCCAGGTGCCAATGTTCAAATATTCTATTTCTTACTGTTGAAAATTTGCCTCACCTGCCATTTGTGATTTGGGATTTGAGCAGTTGACAGTTGACCATTCTAGGCTTCAAGGTTACGTTTCAATGTCAATATGTCAATGTCAATTAGATAAAACTTAAAAATAATAACTTTATTATTAATTAATACTAATAATAATAATATTTTATAGTTGTTTTTCCAGAGGATACGGGATACGTGTTCTATGATCTGGTTTTGATTTTATGAAAACATTGTGCTTTTAAGTGTTGTGTTTACATAGAATTATGTATTTTATTTAAGTAAAATTAGAAAATTACTGACATGCAATAAAACAGTGATTCATTAAATACAGAACATTTTTAGTGTTTTTGACTATACCGGTTGTTTAATCTTAATCATCAGAAAAAATTAAGTTTACCAATAATGACAGAGAGAAATCCTGGTTGTGAATTAGGTAATGTGCAATTGTAAAAAGCTGCATAAATAATAATTGCTTAAAAATATTATAACGGCGATCCTTAAGTAGACGGCTCCCGTCTATGCATCGAGAGAGCGGCATTGCCGGACGGTGCTTATGGCTCTAGGGTCCTGCCTGACCTGACCTACAGGGCTGCCTGACCTGCCCTGTAGGTCAGGAAGGTCAGTTCAGGCAGGCCTCTAGAGCAATAAGCACTGTCCGGCATTGCCGCTGTCGCAATGCATGAAATTACGGGACCTGCTACAACAGGTTACTTAATGTTTTCAATTTTTTCAGATTTAGGTTGGCTAAACACTGTTAATGTAAATTTAGTTGGTGTTACTAGACAAGTGGAAGATTTGTTGAACTCTAGAGAACTGAAAGGTGATTACCGAGCCGCCTGGTTGTTGAGAGCGGTTACTTGTATAGACTTGACAACATTGGGTGGTGATGATACTGAAAGTAATGCCACTAGATTATGTTATAAGGTTAATATAATTTTTTTTAACTGCATTTTTATAATTAGTATTTACAGATATCTACTTAGAAGAAACCCATAATGTAACAAATTAAATGACTGATAGTTTACATTAAAAATTAGTAATAATAAAAAAAAAGATCAACAGTTTGGGTGTCTAAAAGAGAGATCAAGATGTGAAAACTGGAACCTGTGATGAGCACTAATAAGTACACTTTGAGAAAACCCAAATCACCACAACACTTATTTCAGAGACCTTATGATCGTTTTGTTGACAAAGTCAACATCTTCAGAGGAAGCTAAATTCTTCCTCTGAAGATGTTGACTTTGTCAACAAAACGATCATAAGGTCTCTGAAATAAGTGTTGTGGTGATTTGGGTTTTCTCAAACTATACTTATGAAAGATCAAGATTAAATGCTGAACACATTAACTATTTATATAGCCTTTAAAGCGATCAGGGGTAAGAACACATGCTTCTTAAGTGAAGGGTCGCAGATTCAATTCTCAGTAGAAACGTCAAATTATTTCCAGTACCTACTATAAATTAACATCAGCCAACTTTGTGGTATTGAGTACAAGACAGTTGAATAACTATGTTTCGTCCTCTGGAGGGGATATTAAGCTGTCGGTCCCATATACCATGCGATGCCGGCCATGTTAAAGATCCCCATCCTCCTTACAGAAAGGAAGGGCTTCTGCAAAATTTCCAGGATAGTTAGGTCACACTGCTTGCTGGTGTAGGTGGTTGGCCATAGTCGCAGAAATAGACAGACATTGAAGAGACCAAAAAAAAAACCAGATACATTAGCCTTTGAGATTAATAACATGCTTCTAGGTATATATATATATATATATATATATATATATATATATATATATATATATATATATATATATATATATATATATATATATATATATATATATATATATATATATAGATCTTTCTAAAGCTATACACCAGATCATAGCCCATTATCCGAGGAAATGAAAATAGTGCTGTAAATTGAATCATAACTTTCAGATAGCTGTGATAATCTACTCTCCAAAGACATTCTCATGAAATTAATTTACGGTCCATGACTTGACCACAAAGAAAATATTCATATTCCTTTACCCATAAACTTCTGAAACGTTATATTATCAAGTTTTAACGAAAAAATGTAAATTTTCGCCAAATCACCCCACATTTATCCCCTATCCCCCTGAAGCGATCTTGCCTAAAAAAAATTCGAAGCGCTCTTTTGTCGGGTGCTAACTGGATACCAGATTTGAAGATGATACCTCAATTCATTCAAAAGTTACGGCGCACAGACATACAGGCCAACAGACCGACTGACCAACAGACACACAAAACTATGTTCATTCCAGAATCAAGTTTTCTATATGTTTTGAGACTTTTTATGCTGTTTTAACAAACAAAAATTTCTAATAATATGTCACCGATATTCTACCCCACACATTCAACCCTTAATTTAACTTCAGCACAGAATATCAGATGTTTGATGAAATTGAATGTTTTCTAATAAACAAACCCTAAAACATTATATTACTCGAGTTTTAACGAAAAAATATCAATTTTCAACAAATCATCTCTCATTCATCCCCTACACCCTGAAGAGATTTTAGCCAAAAACAATCTGAACCGTTCATTTGTCGGGTGCTAACTGTATACCAAATTTGAAGACGATATCTCAATTCGTTCTAATGTTATCGTGGCTACAAACGGACAGACATACAGACACAAAAAATTGTTGTTCCCAAATCATGTTTTCTATATGTTTTTACCATTTTTCCGACCTTTAAGCGCAATAAAAATGTTTCGAAATTTTTGTCGCCGATGTCATACTTCGACCTGTATTGACGATGTGGAAGTAAAATATGGCATTTATGACATTACTTTGCAATGTTTTATAAAAGAAAAGTAGTGGGATATTTCACAATAAAGTTAAAAAGAAAACAAATAGAGGAAATTGAATAATTCGGATATTAGAAGGGGTTTAGAGGTACTACCTAAACCGATTTATGAAGATATGCTTAATACTCTTGGTGAACGATGTCCTTGCTAATGACTAAAAAATTTGCTTGTGTCCTTCGAAAGAGGTAAATTTTTAATTTAAGGTGGAAAGCAACTGGCAAGACTACTTTCTGTGTTGATCCCTAAAAATATTGATGCACTTTATGGCATAATATTATTAGACCATTTATTGCTTTAAAACAAATTTCTTAGGCTCTGAACATGTCATATAAGCTGTTCACCATATAGTTCACATCAATTATGATACAAAAACGTTTTTGCAAAATGGATCGCCAAATGTCAACACTGATTAGAAGTAAGCAGTAGTAGAAACATTACGCTCAATCTGTGTCTGGCTTGAACAAGATGCTGTCATCTTAAATCATGTTACTATCGATAACATGAGTATCCAGTCATTAGAATGGGGACACTCTGGTGTTCCAACACCTAGGTTGTAGATTGTTTAATGAGTCGCATAGGCTTTTAGTCTCACAATGCTCCAAGCCTAATGGGTCTTTTGTGTATGACTATTTTTTAATAGTTGCCCAAAATTTTTTATATAGGTTGCTATCTTCATTTCTGAACGTCACACCATCTGGGATTACCATAATTAAACGTTGAATGAAACAGCTTCTCGTCCAGACACCAAAATTTATTGCAGATCTTTTCTTACACCCGACGCGTTTCGACCTTCCAAGAGGTCATCCTCAGGGGATAAATCTACAAACATAACAAGATAGGTCTGTCAGAAAAACATTAATTTTTCCGGTAGGCAATTGTGCACATCCATTAGGGCAAAGAAAACTGAAACATTAAGTGAAACAAAAGGAGCCATACTCACTTGAACAATTCTAGAATTGTTCAAGTGAGTATGGCTCCTTCACAATTCTAGAATTGTTCAAGTGAGTATGGCTCCTTTTGTTTCACTTAATGTTTCACAGTTTTCTTTGCCCTAATGGTTCTCATTGGGTTTCTTACTTGACTTTGCCTGTCTATTGTGTTGTTTAACCTGTCAGTTTCACTCATTGGCTTTGCTTTGTGCTTCTACAATAGACTTGTTTACTTAGTGTTCATTATTGGACTTTGGCAGTTTTGTAACTTTCAGTGCTTTTCAGTTGCTTAGTGCTTTTAGCTTTGTTAACGTAGTTGCATGTTTAACTTAACATTTTTAAACTTTTAACTGTTGTTACTGTATCTGTAGTTTTTAGATTTTAATTTGACTGTTGGTCGATGTTGTACTGTGTGACTTGTGACTTTGACCTTTGACTTTTCTGTGAATATTACCTTTGTCATCATTGTGCTCTGATGTGCACAATTGCCCACCGGAAAAACTAATGTTTTTCTCACAGACCTATCTTGTTATGTTTGTAGATTTATCCCCTGAGGATGACCTCTTGAAAGGACGAAACGCGACGGGTGTAAGAAAAGATCTGAAATAAATTTTGGTGTCTGGACGATAAGCTGTTTCATTCCACGTTTAATTAGGTTGCTATCTCTTTGGGGGCTATTTTACGTATTTCCTGGGGTCACCCTTCCCAGATATTTGAGCCTGTTGCAAAACTGAGTCATGCAGTCGCATATCAAGTGTTCTGGTGTTTCTGCTGCTTCAGTGCCGTACCTGCAGTTTTCACTGTCTACCTTACCAATCTTCATAAGGTGTTACATTACTGGGGAGTGTCCTGTGAAAAGTCCCGTAATTAATCTCAAGTTGTTCAATGCAAGAAACAATTCAGGCTTCTCTGTTGATATGGTAATTAACCGTTTTGCCTGCCTTAAGCCTGGTGTTTTTCTCTAGTATGACAGCATTTGATTCCTCTCCTAAGTATCAAGCTAGTTTCTTACATGTCTTTTTATTAGTCCACAATTGGCTTCTGGATGGTGTTGTTGCTGCCCTTTTTGCAAGGCTATCTGCTTCCTCGTTTCCTTTAATGCCTTGATGCCCTGGTACCCACATCAGAGTTACTTTGTTGTTCGTAGCCAGTTGCTTTAAGGATTTTTTTGCAGTCCCAGGTGAGTTTAGACTTTCAGAGTTTGTAATACTGCCTGACTGTCTGAGAGGATGTAGATCTCTCTATTTCTGAGTTGCCTTTGCACACACTTCTGTGCACACCGATTTATAGTAGGCATTTCTATGTGGAAGATGGTTGAAGTTTCTCCTACTCCTGCTCCCTTCATTTCTTTAGACCCGTCTATATACCATACAGATGTGTTGTTTGTCAGCCTATCACTGTCTCTGTCCCATGCATGGCATTCACTTATGACCATGTCAAATGGGACCATGAAGTCCAGTTTAGTCGGCATTTGATCTGTTGGTAGCGGACTGACTCCAATGAAATAATTTCCAGGATCTTCAAGTGGCCAACCATGTCTGCTGGTTTAAATTTGCCTGCTTGAAATAGTCTTGAGTTACTTAGTGCTGCTTTCCTCCTCACGTATATCTGCAATTCAGCATTGCCTTTATTGCAGCTGTAGGCCATCATGTAGGGCTCCTGTTATTCCAAGACAGATCGGCTTCTACAATTTTTGCAATTTGCTTTGTGTTAAGGCTTGTTCCATTTTGGCCACCATACTATAGATGCATGTGACCATGGGTTTAACCACAGTTTGGTATACCCAATATACCATCCTGTGATTCAGCCCGCAAATTTTCCCTATGAGTCTATGCCAAGTCCAGATTGCCATTGTGGCCCTCGAAAGAGTTGTTTCCAAGTGTATGTTCCAGTGGAAAATTGTATCTGTGTTCCATTCAGAGTGGGACCTTTTAAATTAAGTTGCATTCTGTTCGTGAGTGGGACAAGAACTGTTTTATGATGATTAACATTAAGCCCACCCGTCTCACAACAGATCCCTACTATATTTAGGGCTGTTTGCATTACGCTGGACATTACAGCATTGTGCTTTCCCCTAACAGTTATTACAACATGGCTTCAAACACCTAAAACGTTCTGTGCTTAAAAATCTACTGAAAAAGTTCTTGCTTCACTGTTTTGGGTTTTGAATAACTTTTTGGATAAGGGTTGAACAATAATGGGAAATCATTATTTGTCGTTACTGACCACTGTGTGTGGGGACTAGGACCCCCCCCCTCTTGTCTCACACCAGTTCCCTACTATATTTAGGGCTGTTTGCATTTGGCTGGATATTACAGCATTGTGCTTTCCCCTAACAGTTATGACAACATGGCTTCAAACACCTAAGACGTTCTGTGCTTAAAAATCTACTAAAAAAGTTCTTGCTTCACTGTTCTGGGTTTTGAATAACTTTTTGGATAAGAGTTGAACAATAATGGGAAATCATTATGTCGTTACTGACCACTGTGTGTGGGGACTAGGGTTTGAATTACTTGAATACACTGCCTATTCACTGCCTTGTCTGACTATCATCTATTCCCTGGACTGACAAAAAGTCTTAGAAGTTCTAAAATGTTCTTCCAATGAAGAGATAATGTGGTTAGAATGTGGTTTTCAGAGCAATAAAATTTGTTTGTTGTAAAGGCATGCAGGTTTTCTGTAATAATTGTATTTAATTAAGAGATCATGTTAAATAAGTAAATATTTTAAGCCTCAACTCTTTTGTGCTTTTATGGTAAACTAAGAACTTTTCAATATGTATTCATGTGTATCTAAAACCAGTAAAAATAATTATTTACAAACTTTTAGTCTGTTTAAATATTATCAGCAAAATACTTATTTAAATACAGGATATAACATCTTAGCACATACCAATATTTTTTGACCTTTAATGATATTGCCAGAAGAAAATGACCCCCCCCCCCTCAGGAGTCAGGAAATGAAGAAAAAACTTCAAGAAAAAAACACTATTCAACCAGAGTACCATTGTAGAAAAACATTTTTGTTAGATTTAGATCATTTAAAATAAAAATAAAACAACTCTTTTAATGCATTTGACAACAATGAATAAGATTGGGGATCTTGAGTTTTGCTTATACCCCTTATAAAGGCTGATTTACGTAGGATGTGCGTTAGAAAATTTTCAACTTGCAGTTGGATTAGATACTTGCAATTTGGCGTGCTGCGATCAAGTCCGTTTTACGCAAAATATTTTCAGTCCTCCAGCTATACAGAGTGTGCCAAAAGTCGGTACCAACTTTCCTATTTTAAATAGAAACCTACATTTTTTCACATGGTTCAATTAGCCTTCTAATTCGGAGTTTAGACAACCTAATTTATATAAACTTACTTGTTACAGTTTTTGACAAGTCCATTTTTATGAAAAAATTACCGCCATAGTAGTTTACGAACACATCTGCGTCTCGCAAATAGTTTAAGATCAGGGAACCAAATTTGTAGAGCAGTTAGCTGAACGTGCAGGCTAACTCCTAATGTCCCATCGATGGTCCCATGTTGTATCATATGGGAGCAGACTGTCTTCAAATGTCGCATTCAAAAATTGTCAAATACTCAATTTTACTTCCACATCGTCACGCGTGCAAGTATCGCATCAGCGTCAACAAATTCAAAATTTTTTTTCGCTTAAACGTCGTAAGAAGGGTCAAAACGTATAGAAAACATCATTTGGAAACTAAATTTTTTTTGTCTGTCGGTCTGTGTGTCTGTTTGCAGCCACGATAACTTTAGAACGAATTGAGATATCGTCTTCAAATTTGGCATACAGTTAGCACCCGGCAAAATAACGGTTCAGATTGTTTTCGGGTAAAATCTCTCCAGAGGGCAGGGGATGAATGTGGGGTTATTTGGTGAAAATTGACGTTTTTTCGTTAAAACTCGAATAATATAACGTTTTCGAGTTCGTTTATTAGAAAACTTTAAATTTAATTAAACATCTGGAATTCTGTGCTGAAATTAAATTAGGGGTTGAATTTGTGGGGGTGGGATATCGGTGACAGAAATTACGATTTTTTTTGCTAAAACTGGGTAAAAAGCCTTTAAATATACAGAAAACTTGATTTTGGAACGAAATTTTTTTTATGTGGAGGTCGGTCGGTCGATCGGTCTGTTGGCCGGTATGTCCGTCTGTTAGAAGACGCAATAACTTTCGAACGAATTGATATATCGTCTTCTAATTTGGTATACAGTGAGCACCCGACAAACGAACGGTTCAGATTGTTTTTGGTTAAAATCGCTCCACGGGGTAGAGGTTGAATGGGAGGTGATTTGGTGAAAATTGATATATTTTTTTTAAAAGTCCAGTAATATAACGCTTCAAAAGTTTATGCGTACAGGAATAAGAAAATTTTCTTTGTGGTCAAGTCATGGGCCCTAAATTCATTCCATGAGATTGTCTTTCTGAAGAGAATAAATTATCACAGCTATGTGGAAGTTCTGATTCAATTTGCAGCACTATTTTCAATGGCACCTACTATTTTGTTTGATCCAATTCGAAAGAAAATTGAATTGAATTGAGTTACTTAAATATTCCCTATACCTAACTTCAACCTCTACTGAGTTATTCAATAAAAATCAAGAAATTGCGAGATATTCCTTGCTTTTTCAAAGATGCCATGGTAACAAAAGACAATTGTAACAATTTAATAAAAAATATGGATTCCTATTTAGTTACACATGACAAATTATTAACGTACGTAAAAGGTTCACTTTTGTTCAACAATTTTTGTTCGAACATTCTCTTATTCTATTTTTAATTAGAGCCTCAGTGATTCAGTGGTAATAACGTGTGCCTCTGAACCGAAGGGTACTTGGTTCGATCCCAGCACTCTCCTTTCGCTTTTTCAGTACATACTGTACAATTAACATCCACCGAGGTTGTGGCATTGTATTTGAACAAGTTTAATGTCTCCAAGTTCTGCCCTTCGGAGGGGCGTAAAGCCGTCGATCCTGTGTGCTTGCGACGTTAGGCACGTTAAAGATCCCCACCCTCCTTACAGAAAGGCAGGGGTTCGGCAAAATTTCCAGGATAGTGAGGTGAAATTGCTCCCTGGCGCCGGTGATTGGCGATAGTCGCGGAAAGATACCGACGCTAAAGAAACAAAAATACTCACACATGCTTTCAATAGATTGCGTAGCACTAGGATTGAGACTGTTAAAAGTCTTGTGAACGAAAAAATATGTGGCTTATGACAGTGTAAAATGGTTTGTATTGCAGAGTATGAAAATCCCAATTCCAAAGAGACCGTTCGTATTGAGGCTTGTGGATGTGCTTGAAAATATTGCAGAATGATAATTTCCGTGTCTTTATTGTCAGTGGCTTGTAATCGGTCTAGCCACGTTCCCAAAATTTATTAAATTATTTCTCAATCGTGAAATTCCCTGTCTCATACTTGGAAAGTTTGGATATTGTCAATTAAACTCACGGACAGTTCGCTGAATAATTTTTTGACACATGCCATGGATTACAAACAAGTCTCACAGAACTTCGGTTGGATAATTTTCCAATTTCGAATCAATTTTATTTAGGATTTAGTACAGTTTGTTTACACTTTGACAGAATATCACCTTCTTAATTACAATTGTTTTTTGTTTCCATGGTATCTTTGAAAAAGCAAGGAATATGTCGGAATTTCTTGATTTTTATTGCATATCTCGATAAAAGTTGAAGCTAGGTATAGGGAATGCTTGATTAACTCGCCGCAAAATTCAATTTTATTTGGAATTGTGTCAAAAAAAGTAGTAGATGTCATTTGAAAAAATTAAGTATTTGACAATTGTTGAATGCGACATTTGAAACTCGCCTGTGCCCATGTGCTACAAAATGGGACCATCAATGGAACATAAGGACTTTTGGCATATCCTGCATAGCTGAAGGACTGAAAATATTTTAGGTAGAACGGGCATGATCGTCATGGACGCACACCAAATTTCAAGTTTACAATCCAACTGCCAGTTGGAAAACTTTTAATGCACGGCCTACATAAATCACCGTGTATATATAAATCTTGTTGACTGGGCACAAAATTGGGAAAAAATTAGACTCCTGATAAAAGCTTATAAATGTACTGAATGAGAATTTATATTAAATTTAACTTGAGTTTAAAAAAGTGGCAATCCATTTAAGATCTCTGATTAAATAACTTTTAATTTCAGCACACTTGTTCTTAAATTTACTCACATGTTATTATTTGATATATTACAGGCTGCGAGACCATTGCCTGAAGATCTCTTAAATGAGTTAGGTTTTGAATATGGAGCCGATTGTCCCATCCGAACCGCTGCAGTGTGTGTTTATCCATCCAGAGTAAAAGATGCTTACAATGTATTGAAAAAAATTAAAGAATGTGGCAAAATTAATGTAGCTTCTGGTAAGTTGTATCCTTTTTCAGAGCAACTTCATCTTCACTTGAGTGAAGATTGAAACCTGTGATGAGCACTGACAAGTACACTACACTTTAGAGAACCCAATTCATTACAACACATTTTTCAGACCTGATGCTCGTTTCGCTAAGAAAGTTAGTGTCAATAGATGGATGTTTATTTATTCAGGGATAAGTTTTTATCCCTCTGTTGACACAACTTTGTTCGCGTGACAATCTTCAAGTCTAAAAAATGTGCTCTGGTGAATCAGGTTCTCCAAACTGTGCTTAACTTCATTTTTTCAATTGCTTGTTGTCTTCTAGTTGCAACTGGATTTCCGAGTGGACAGATGCCACTGAAAACTCGTTTAGAGGAGATTCGTTATGCTGTCGAAAATGGTGCTGATGAAATTGACATTGTAATTAATCGTACTTTGGTGTTGACTGGTCAGTGGGAGAAACTATATCAAGAAATCCAACAAATGAAAGAAGCCTGTGGACCCTCTGTGCATATGAAATCTATATTAGCAACTGGTGAGCTTGGCACTTTAGATAATGTGAGTCTAACAACGAATTAAATAGAAAACATATAATATATAATAATAATAGCTTTATTAAATTCCACAGCATACTATATAATACATTACAGCAAGCACGAAACATGTCAGAAAACCAGAAATAAAAGCTGATAATGTGACATAAGACAATATAAAACCAATAATATAAGTAAAAAAGTAAAAAAAAAAATGTTTAAACTGTTCTATATATTAAAAAAGTTCGGGATGCAGCAAGTGCGTTATGGTAGCGAATTTTCATTAAAGGTTTTAAATTTGAATAACTCAATTTTTTATAAACCTAGAAGGTTGAATTTTGGTATGTAGTAAGGTCTTTCCCAAGGCAACATATCCACCAAATTTCATCAGAATGGCTTTATTATTTTTTTCGAAAGAAAACAACATTTTCCCGGAAAACCGTTTCCGATTTGCCTGGCTGACGAACTCATCCAAGTTGTTAATAAACAAAAGATTCTTGCTGAGTTTCATCAAAATCAGTTTATAACTTTTTAAGTTATCGTGTGGATACAACTCTCTCTCTTTCTCTCTTATAATATATATGTATATATATTATATTATATATATATATATATATATATATATATATATATATATATATATATATATATATATATATATATATATATATAATATATATATATATATATATATATATATATATATATATATATATATAATATAGACACGTTTTCCAGGCACATTCTATCTCCCGACTGACTGTATGTGATTGCTGTGATCGTCTCCAATTTACCAGATGTGCTATGATTACTCTGTACTGTAAGACCACTTAGATATCTTCTCATGTAATATATCAGAGATAAAAATGTTTTTCAAAGCAATGTAATTTGTGAATCTCTCTTTTGTGTAGTTTGTTTGATTATTGTTTGTTATTATGTTTTGTGTATCAGCCCATCCTTAATTTGGCTTTTAAGCTGTTGGATGGTGTGAATAAATATATGTATATATATATATATATATATATATATATATATATATATATATATATATATATATATATATATATATATATATATATATATATATAAACATATAAAAATTGAAACTGAAACTGACCCTGGATATAGGTTCTAAGGGTCCTAGTTCGTGCTCATTTGAAATTTTTTTTGCAAAGTCTCACCATCGATACCTCCCTATTAGTGATTTTTTTTAATAACAATTCCCTAAAAATGTATAAATAACAATGCGAACTAAAACCCTAAGTGAAATGTAAGACAAGTTTGTACACATGTCGCCATCTCGTTTCGGAACCAAGTAGTATGTTGTCACAGCAGCTCCGAATAACACAGAATGTTAAAAAATAGAGACTGTATAATCAACTAACAATTTAGTAAATTGTCAGCGCTGGCCCATTTCTTCCCCAATATAGGGACAAAGTATGTAAGGCTAGATGTATTCTCACCACAATTTGAACCGTAGAACCGGCTGTGCTCTAATTAGAGCTCAGTACGGCATACTAATAGCAGCAAAAATACACCTATAAAGTAATATGGCTATGGTAGCCAGCCTCACACAACTAAGTGAGATGTAAGACAAGTTTTCACACGTGTCACCATCCCGTTGCAGAACCAAGTAGTATGTTGTCATGACAGCTGCAAATAAGACAGAATGTTAAAAAATAGAGACTGTGTACAACCAACTAACAACTTAGTAAATTGTCAGCCCTGGCCCATTTCTTCCCCAATATAGGGACAAAATATGTAAGGCTAGATAGATTCTCACCACACTTAGAACCGTAGACAGGTTTCACTCTAATTAGACCTTGTCAGTACGGCATACTAATTGCAGCAAAAATACACCTATAAAGTAATATGGCTATAGGGTACCCAGGGCGGTATCGTCTGGAACCCCGCTCCCGAGTAACAACAAAGCGAGGCCAATTGTCCATTTCTAAGCCCACAGTTGAGGCGTCAAAATCCGGGTGCATATCACTCCCCAGAGATCCGCCTCCCTCCAGCCTCACCTGTACCAGACCCCCGCCAGTGTTTCATTGACTCAAGGCAATATCATGAAGTCCCGCCATCGAGCAGCATCCAAGCGGGGTCGTTAGCCTGTTTCGAATCTCACAGAGTAGGCCCAAGTCTCCAGGTGTAATCCACCCCTATAGATCTCAGACCCCCCTCCCCCCTCAGGTTCGTCCAGACAATATGTAGATTATAACTAAATGAAAATGTAACATTCAAATACCTAACTACTCTTTATTGCTTTCAAATGAAAAAAATTATTTACTTTCATCCTCCGGGTACGATATCCTACCCAATAACAATTATTTATAAATAACAATTAAATTAAAGAAGTTCAAAGCTTACAAGTCATTATCTAAAATATTCCAAAATTAATATGCTTATAATAATAATAATTCACCAACTGGGGTACATGACATGGTACAAAAGGAAGTAAAATTTAGGTAATTCATTCATTAATGTTTATTACCGTATATGCATCTGTCTAAGTCCTAGGTGTTTATAAACATATATACTGGCTCAAAGTACACATCATTTCTCATAAACCTTCATTTTTGATAATAGTGGCTGCATTTCAAAAACCCCATTTTGGATAACTCAAACTATATATTAACTGAATATAAAACACATTAATTCTAAATAACAACATAAACAAGCAGACATGCCCAAATGAAAGCACATTGAAAATGAATCAAAAAGGTTCCAATAAAAAGTTTTGGAATCTGCTTGCTTCAAGTTAATTTTTAATATATGTATATATATATATATATATATATATATATATATATATATATATATATATATATATATATATATATATATATATATTACAGTGTGTCCAAGATCAGGAGGGCCACTATGGGGGATCTCCAAAATGGTAGCAGATACAGGTTTGGTTAAATGGGAGAAAAGTTACGCACTCAAAAGCTCAACAAATTGACGGTTCGACATTTTCGAAAATTGTTTTGGTTTTTTAGATATTTTGCAAAATTTTGATTTTTCGATTTTACATATAATTTTTTTTCTGGCCGTAATGGTGGATCTGCACTAATACCAATGACACATCTCCACAGCAATTTCTCATTTTCTTTAACGTAGCATTGCTAATTTTTGAATCCGACATTTCGTCTTTGTGGGACCTTCATCGAATTATTATTTTTTAAATACGGCCCTGCTTTTCAGATATCATATTCTTAAAGCGCTTTTTATTCCAAATTCAGCGATGTGTCATACTTTGTGGTTTAGTACCATTTTAGTCTTTTTTTTCGACCTTAATCAAGAAAATTCCTATTACGGACCTGTACATAGCTTTTAAACTTAAGTACTAAACAACTAGCAACAATTAAGAAGGGGGTTCAATAAAATGTTTAAAATAGACTATATTTGTAGCTTGATTATCTGTATCAATTAAAGCTTTAGACTAAAAATATAGTATATAATAAAAAGATCAATGTTTAAGGAAGGCAATAAAGTAGTTTTTAAGGAAATATTGCTTTTGTAAAGAAAATACGTTTTTGCCAAACCATGATTTTACATTTTTTTGTCGCAGAATAGGTATCCAAGAATACGTTTCTTAAATTTCAGGTCTTTTGGATTCCAAATAAAAACGTAAATCAGACTGAAATATAATATATGACAATAGTTTAGCTATTTTATAAAAGATGGCGCACTAAAAATTTAATTCTGCGAATGCAATGACAAAACGTATTTCATTTTTATTCATAAATAAGTCTCATATAAGATATGAGATCAAAAGAATGAAATAAATATTGTAAACAAAATCGGCTCACAAAATCGTTTCTATGCAAATGATTTCAAAGCAGTTTGATTTTTTTATCTTTAAACTTAAAAACAAGAAGCACTTATGTACATTATCGCAACTAGGACATTAAAATTATTATTTTGTTTTACAATAGAAATAATGAACAAAGACTACATGCTATTAGTGAAATTTTAATGTTATCTAAGACTGAAAAAGTCTACACTCGAATATGTTTCAGCGATCGGCAAAATAAGTCAATCAATTCTGCAATTTGCTATTTAGCCACTTACAGTTACTTTCCGATACCTAGGTAGTTATATAAAATTTTCTGATGCAGGTGCCGTTTGTTTAAATTCCGGTAAACAAACAATTATCATAAAGCGTCGATGGTTCAGTGGTAGTGTTCAAAAATTAGCAACTTTACGTTGAAGAAAATGAAAAGTTGCTGTGATGAAGTGTCATCGGTATTAGAGTAGCCACACCATTAAGTCCAGAAAAAATTATATGTAAAATCGAAAAATCCCAATTTTTCAAAATATCTCAAAAACAAAAAAAAAATTCGGAGATGTCTAACCCCCAGTTTGTTGAGCTTTCGAGTGTGCAACTTTTATCTCATTTAACCAAGTCTGAATCTGCTACCGGTTTAGAGATCTCCATAGTGGCCCTCCTTATCTTAGACACACTGTATATATATATATATATATATATATATATATATATATATATATATATATATATATATATATATATATATATATATATATATATATATATATTTATTTATTTATTTATTTATACATACACCATCCAACAGCTTAAAAGCCAAATTAAGGATGGGCCGTTACACAAAATATAATAACAAACAATAATCAAAGGAATTACACAATAGTCACAAATTACATCTCTTTGAAAAACATTTTTATCTCTGACATATTACATGAGAATATATCAAGGCGGTCTTGGAGTACAGAGTAATCATTGCACATCTGGTAGATTGGAGACGACCGCAGCAATCACGTACGAGCCGTCGGAAGATAGAATGTGCCTGGAAAACGTGCTGCAACACGAGGCACATTGAAATTAAGTTGCTGAAGCAGATCAGGGCAGTCGAACACAGAATTAACTAGTTTGTATAAAAATATAACGAGACTGCACTGCCTGCGCATCGACAGACTCTGCAGACTAAAGCGAAGAAGTAAACTCTCCTGAGGAAAACCAATAGAAGGATAATGACCATCCTCACGAAAGCTAAGAAACTTTAGAAACTTCCTTTGCACAGATTCCAGATTTGCCACATGTATCTCATAGGTAGGAGCCCACACAACTGAGCCATATTCTAGTCGGGACCTAACCAGACAACGAAAGAGCAGGGAGAGGGTGTCAGTCAGTGAGAAATTCCTGCTGTTCCTTATCAGAAAGCCAAGATGGATATATATATATATATATATATATATATATATATATATATATATATATATATATATATATATATATATATATATATATATATATATATCCATCCACACAATAACTCAAAAAGTTAGTAACCAATTTTGATGAAACTCGTCAGAATCTTATTTCTATTAATGGCTTGGATGAGTTCGTTAGCCAGCCCTTTCGGGCCAGTTTTCTAAAAAAAAAATAATTTTTCCGAAAAAAAATTTGTATCTCAAAAAATAAAAAAGTTATTTTGATAAAATATGGTTGGTATGTTGCCCTCGTAAATACCTTACTACATAGCAAAACTCAACTTTCTAGGTTTATCGAAAATTGAGTTATGTAAATTTGAAGCATTAATCAAAATTCGCTACCATAATGCACTTGCTCCGTCCCGAAATGTTTACTATTTAATGCGAAAGAAAAATCGTGTTTTTAAGCAAAAGCTGGAATTTATAAGTTAGCTTGTGCACTTTGTAACACAGTATACATCAGCCAAACTTGTAGAAGTTTTAATATCCAATACAAACATCTGATTTCTGTATTTAGAAATAACCACAGTGACAAATATAGTTGCAAAATATATTATCGATACTTAACATAGGACTACAGTCTATAACCGCATAGAGCCACAAAATCTGTATAATAACAAGTGCAAACTTGACTTTTTCAGAAGCTTTAGAGATAGCAAAGCACAACACGACAACAAGGCTTGTTTTAAATAAGCAAACTTTATAGAGAGAAATAATTTAGATTTGTGTGTTGCCCATCTTTAATTACTAAAAAAAGCACGGGACGCAACAAGTGCATTATGGTAGTAAATTTTTATTAAATGCTTCAAATTTGCATAACTCAATTTTCTATAAACTTAGAAAGTTTAATTTTGGTATGTAGTAAGGTCTTTCCTAGGGCAAGATATCCACCAAATTTCATTAAAATAACTTTGTAACTTTCGAAGAAAAAAAAGTTTTTCGAAATAAAATTTAAAATTTATATAACTCAATTTTCTATAAACTTAGAAAGTTGAATTTTGGGACGTAGTAAGGTCTCTCCCAAGGTAACATATATAGTTAATTTCATTAAAGCAGCTTTGTTATTTTCGGAGAAAACAATTTTTTTTGAAAGAAAACTCAAAATTCTCCCGGAAAACCTCGGCCAATTTTCCTGGATAACGAACTCACCCAGACCATTAATAAAAGAAAGGCACTTGCTGAGTTTCATTGAATTCGGTTAATTATTTTTTGAGTTATCAGACGGATTGGGTTCTAGGGGTTCTAGTTCCCGCTCATTTGAAAATTTGTTTGCAAAGTCTCACCATCGATACCTCTCTATTAGTGAATTTTCTAAATAAAAATTCACCAAAACGATATCATCTATTCTTAACGTAAAGATAGTATAATACAATTTTTAGCTTGTTAGGTAAAATTCCCTCTGGCGTTGCTGGTTGGCATATTTTCAGAAATAAGCAGATGCCGAACAAAAAACAACAATTTATTTTATTGCATTTACATTTATACTCCATATCCGGCCAATACTTTGTTGATCCTCCCCAGAATTAAATTCACTACTTAAAATAAAGAATAACTTTTTAATTATTGGTATTTATTTTTGTATTTATGTGTAACATAATTATGTTATTATAAATAGGTGTATAAAGCATCACTTATTGCAATGATGGCTGGTTCAGACTTTATAAAAACATCAACAGGCAAAGAAGCACTCAATGCTACACTTACATTTGGAGTTGTGATGTCTAGAGCAATAAAAGAATACTACAATAAAATGAAGTATAAGGTATAATTATTTTGTATGGATTCTTTTTTATCAACTTGTTTATGTTTGATTCCCTTATGTCTCTAGGTTGGATTGAAACCAGCTGGCGGAATAAGAACAAGTAAGGATGCCATTTCTTGGCTGATAGTGGTGAAGGAATTGCTAGGAAATGAGTGGCTGACTCCAGAGCTGTTCAGATTTGGAGCTTCAGGATTATTGGCAGACATAGAATATAATCTTTATAAGCATATAACAGGGCACAACCCAGCACTATATGAATTTTCAATGGGTTGAGTATATTATAGGGACATAAAAGTTTACATTGTGTTTTGCATAATATAAATAATTGTTATATTGATTTTTTTTGTTATGGGATATGTGACTGAAAATTGTATACATTTTAAATAAAACTTGGCATATGTTGATATAAATAATCATTTCTTAATTATCCACTAAATGAAGTATGTTGTAAACTGACATAGTTTCAAAATTAATGATAAATAATTTAATATAATATGATGAAAAATGCCTCTATATGTATGCTTTCGAGAGTGCTATCCCAGGTATGTTGTACCTGGTTAAAAATAAAATCGGGGGACCCAAAATAATAGCCTCGTACCTACAGGTACTTAGAGCAGACATTTATGAGTACACTTGGAGTACCCAAATCAAAGCAATACATATATTTAAAGACCTGCCGATTGTTTCACTACCACAGCATCATCCGATGATGAGACGCTAACTTTGTTAATGACACGATCAGATCTTTAAAAAGAGGTGTTGCGGTGATTTGGTTCTCCAGGTGTACCTATCAGCGCTCATCACAGGTTCCAATCTTCCCTTAGCAAACATTTAGTTATAGGATCCGTGTCAGATTCCAATTTCTATCAGTTATAATAATCCAACCTTTACTCACAGCTACATTTGCTTGGAATTCACTTAATGTCATTAGGCAACTCTAGTAGATCTATCCAATGACATTGCTGATGCACTCGACAATCATCTGAATCCTGAGTTGGTGGCTTGTGATTTGACTAAGGCTTTTGATTGTGTCAGTAGAGAGTTACTGTTAAAAAAGCTTGAAGTTTATGAGGTGAGAGGTACTGCCTTATTCATGATGAGGTCATACTTGAACAACAGAACGCCAGTAGTGAATTGGAAAGATAAGATGCCATCTGAATTAGCAGTAGACCTCGGCGTACCTCAAGGGTCAGTACTGGGTACATTACTGTTCATTGTTTATATAAACAATTTGCCATCCTGTATTCCAAGATTTCTTATAACTTTATATGCAGATGATACAACTTTTCTAAATGTAGCATCCACAAGTTCAGAGGTTGGACAACTTACGACTACTTTGCTTACAGTTGCAGATGAGTGGTTTGCTGCGATTGGCCTTAGCCTTAATACTGCAAAAACCAACAGACTAATTTGAAGCACAAAATTCAACGATGGCTCGACACTGAAATTGCTGCGAATAATTTTTGATAGTTCACTTACCTGGTTGCCATATGTAACATCTTTATCAAATAAACTATCAGCAGAAATATTTACCATCAGACGAATGTGTCGGTCTCAACTGAGTTAATATGTAAATTAACATATTTCTCAAATTTCTATACATTGGCTGTATGGTTCAGATTGGGTTAAATGTAATGCCGCGAAATACCTAAATGTTTAAATTAAAATAAATGCGCGCATTAACACTACTGGTTTATAAATACTAGTATCGTGGTTTAATTACCCGTTTAACACTCGTAAAGGACCAGAGGAATTGTTGTTTGTGCGGCAGATTTATGAATACATGTGGTGAAAGTAATAAGTTAATACTACACAGTTACTACGTTAAATACAAAAGGAATGGGGGTGTTGTGACCCAATAATGATACAACAAAACGGTGACATACAATTGGACAGTTGGAGCTAGGTAGGTTGTAGCTTGCCATACCAAACATGCTGAAGCTATCGCTGGTACCTGGGGCTTCGTCCACAGAGGTAGCCACGTGGGTGACGCTTATTCAGTTGACAATGCGGACTCACAAACACGTGGTGCACTTTTTCCCACAGGCCAGTAGCTCGCTGAAAGGGTGGTCTTGCCACGCGAGGCTCACGGACCGCTAAATGGCCTAGAATATGAACTGGTGACTAATCATCATTGGGACTTGGTTGCAACCGATCTGGTTACGGTCCTGACTGGCCGCCGGACGATGGAAAAGTTATCAAGTGTGACCACAGCATAGTCAACTACTCTGTTGCGTCTGACTAACACTCACGGTTCAGCTGGTCGGTATGACTGCACTGGACGCTGGATGACATGGAAGTAATCAAGTGTTGAGCTCTTTCGTCGCTGCTTCACTTGATTGGTGACCTGTCAAATATACTTGATCTGACAGTTCTAATTACACATGACAGTTTTTCATGACAGTTTTTGATAACAACAATTCTGATGATAGGTGATGCTCAATGACAACTGTCACAGTGATACCAATGTTGTACGCCGCTGGTGGCTGCTGTTGTGAACTATTGCAGGAGTGCCAATGTAGTCCCTGCGCCTTTGGTTGCTGTTGGAGGCATCGAGGGAAGTTTTCAGGATGGGAATGTACAGGATCGGACTTGGGGAGATTGAGCATAGGGATCAAATAATATTAGAACACAACATTGGCAACATATGCTATTTTGGTGTGAGGGTATTGCTGTATATTCGTATTATGTTAGTTATATGGTTATATATAGTTATATCTAGGTTGGCACCATCAACTACATGTCACTGTTGGCACATGTTTTTCCTGTACATGTAGTTCCTACTTGCTGACTATTAAACCTAGTATTAAAATATAATCTAGCTTGATTAATATTCTAACAGTAATTAAGACCTCTAAAACATGGCGCTGTGTTGGAACAAATAATAAATGTGCTATAAGCAGTAAAAAGATACTATTAGGTTAACAATATAAAGTGAGGTTAGTGTTAGTCATGCCGGTATAATAAATACATTTAAGATATTTGCGTAATAATAATAATAATGGAAGTATTTAAACCACCAAAGTGTTTAGTAGTAGATGACAACATAACAGTTAATTGGAAAAAGTGTGTACAGAGTTACAGGATATACCTAAAAGCCTCAAGTAAAGAAACGAGAGATGACCCCACAAAAGCAATATTGCTAAATTTTCTTGGTGAAGAAGGTCTAGAATTATTCAATTTAATAGACGATGAACAGTGTAATCCGGAAAAAATAATGGAGGCTTTCGATAATTATATAAATCCCAGGAAAAATATTATTTATGCATAATTTTTATTCTATAGTCGTAGTCAAAAAGATAATGAAACGTTCGAGAATTTTCTAACTGAATTAAAGAAGTTAAGTGTAACATGTGAATTTGGCAATCAATATAAACAAGATATGAAACACACACTTAAAAGACACTGCAACAAATAATGTATCAAATGGAAGTCTACAGAAGAAAACATACTTATGCAAAAAATGTAATAAAACCCATGGAATCATGGAATGTCCTGCATATGGAAAAAATTGTCCAATCTGTGGTAAACTAAATCATTTCGCCGTATGTTGCAGGTTCAGGAGAAAATACAAGGGTTCGAACAGAGTACAAGAAATTCAAGAACGAGAAGAAAAAGACTCATGTGACATGATCAAAGATTTGTTCACAGTACATACATTGGAAGAACCAAAGGTAAAACAAAAGTCAGATGTCCTGGCAATCCACAAACGATGGACTGATAATGTGGTAATTAATAATATACATCCTATTACATTTAAGCTTGATACTGGAAGTGAGGTAAATGTAATTCCAGTTAATATATTTAAAACTTAGATAATGGTAATGTATTGTGTAAAATGAATAATAACATGGAATTAGAAGCATTTGGTGGATTTAAAGTTAATCCATTAGGGAAAATAAAATCAAAATGTTCAGTGTGTAATATTGATGCAATTTTAGAATTTATAGTTGTAGATTGCAATACAACTGCTATTTTAGGACTGGGTGGCTGTAAACAACTAAGATTAATACATAAAAATGATCCTAAAATCATTAATCAAATTACTAATAATAAAAAAGAATTTGTTAATAAAAATAAAGACATATTTGAAGATATAGGGTGTTTTCCAGATAAAGATCGCATTAAAAGTGATAATACTGAATTAGGTGTAATAAAACCCCTTAGAAGAATTCCGCAAATAATGTATAATAATTGATAAAAAAGATGAGCCTAAAAAATGGACAAGTAATTTAGTTATAGTTAAAAAAAAAGATGGAAATATCATAATATGCTTAGCTCCTACCGACTTAAACAAAATAATAAAAAGAGACTATTATCTAATACCTAAATTTGAGAACATTAGAGATAAACTCTTAAACAAAAAAATGTTACACTGTATTATATATCAAACAAGGCCATATTAAATTAGACTCCAAATCTACCAATCTATGTTCATTTAGTACTCCATTTGGTTACTATAAATTTAACAGGCTTCCTTTTGGTTTATTTTGCGCCTCAGAAGCTTTAAAAAACGTGAATGAGAAATATTTTGGTAATATTGATAAAGAAAATATTGTAATGTATTTTGGTGATATATTAATCACTACAAATATTGAAAAATTACATGACAACTTGCTAAATTTAATAGTTAACAAAAGCTAAAGAGTTTAATGTAAAATTTAATATTGTTTAACTTCAATATAAACAAAATTAGATTACATTTATGGGACATGTGTTCAACGAAAATGGTGTAAATCCTGATTAAGATCAAATTAGAGCTATTGTACAATTAGCTGAACCTAAAAATAAAACAGAACTGCAACATATGCTAGGTCTGATTAATTACTTACGTGAATTTATTCCTAATATGGCAGACCTAACAAGTTCTTCTAGACAGTTACTAAAAATGATGTTTTGTTCTCATGGAATAAAAAGCATACCGAAGCTTTAAATAAGTTAAAAAGTATAATAATAACTTACCTGTTTTAACCCATTTTGATCCTGAAAAAGAAATTATATTGCAAAGTGATGCCTCCAAGGATGGGTGGGGTTGTTGCTTATTACAAGGTAATAGACAAATATCGTTTGCATCCCTTAGTATGACAAATACAGAAGTACTTATGCCCAAATAGAAAAATAGTTACTAAGTCTGGTATTTGCATGTAGGGTAGGAAAATTGTTGAATATATGGACCATGCACCTCTAGTTACTAAACGAAAAATATATATCCTTAATACCATCTAATAGACTTCAGAAAATGAGACTTAATCTGTTCCATTATGTGATTTAATTAAAATATTTACGTGGTAAAAAAATGCGGATTTACTTTCTAGAAACTATTTACCTGAAAAATTTGATACGGAAATTAACGTTGAAGGTGTCGTACATTGTGTAAATAGATATAATAATGAATATAACCAACTGTAAAATATAAAGGATGCTACTGAAAAAGATCCTGTATTAAATAAAATCAAACAATATTGTATTGATGGGTGACCTGAAAAGAAAAATCTTCACGACAATGCCATTCTTTACTATGATAGTAAAAATGTAATTTTTTACAATGACGGCATACTCTATTTTAATACTAGAATAATAATTCCACTAGAATTGCGAAAGCTAATGCTAAAGTTACTACAGGAAAACCATCAGGGTGTAACAAAGACCAAACTAAGGGCAAAAAATATATTTTATAGGCCGGTGGTATGATAAATGAAGTTGAAAATTACATTGCAAGATGTAAAATATGTGAAAAATTTAGAGCTAACAATAAACACGATCAATTAATCCCTCATGAAGTCCCTGAGTTACCATATGAAAATATTGGTACGTATATATTTGAACTTACAGTGGTGTTGATTATTTACTAGTAATTGATTATTTTTCTAAGTGGATAAAAATCATTGACCTAAGGTACAAAACAGCATCTGAAATAGTAGCAAAGTTAAAATGTATTTTCAGTACCTATGGTATCCCAAAAGTATTAATATCTGATAACATCCCTTTTTCATCATATTATGAATTTCAAGATTTTGCTTCCTCATGAAATTTTAAAAGTATAACAAGAAGTCCGAGATCTCCAAGAAGCAACGGAGAAGCTGAAAAAGCGGTACATATTGCTAAACAAATTATTAAAAAGAAAGTAGAGGAAAGGCAAGATATACATATATCACTACTTGAATATAGAACCACACCTATTCGAAGCATTGGCTTATCCCCTTCACAAATCTCAATGTCCAGATTATAGCGAACAAAGTTAACTGTTTCTGATTTAAAATGAAAGCCAACTGTCTAGCAAAATATTAAACAAAACTCTTATAAGCAGCTAACAAAAGTATAAAACTCAACACGATAAAAATATAAATAATAATAAAGCTGTTGAATACACCCCAGAACAAAATATAGCCATTAGATCCAATTCAGAATGGCTACCTGGCAAAATAATTCGCCCAGCTGAAACACCCAGATCATATTATATATTAAATCCCTTAATAAACCCATTATTAATTCGACTTTAAATGATGAGAATGTCGATGAAATTGAAACTACAGCTAATAAAGATTTAGAATCGGACTTGTGATGATGATAATAACTATAAAACTAGATCAGGATGGCATGTTGTTAATCCTACTAGATTTAAGGATTATCTATAATTTGAATTATGTTACTTTTAAGTATTATATAAGAAGTAATATTTCATTTTGTAAAACAGTAAAGAAGGGAGATGTTGTATATTGGTATTGTTTGTTATATGGTTATATCTAGGTTGGCACCACCAACTACATTGACACATGTTTTATATATAGTTCCTACTTGCTGACTATTAAAGCTAGTATTAAAATATACTCTTTTTATTAATCTTCTAAAAGTAATTAATACATCTAAAACATTGTGGCTGTGGGGGTATAGTGCGGCGATACACGTTGTGCTTCTCAAACAAAAGGAGGCAGTATGTGCTCTGTGCGGAGTGTCTAGTTCAACAATCTGTCGCGATCTATTTAGAGAACAGGCAATACCTACTGTCGTCTCTGTGTTCATGTTGGAATGTGATAGATATGTTCACAATAATAGAAATATTTTTGCCAGGAATGACAGCATACACACTTACGACACCAGAAACAAAACCATCTTATCGCCTGTCGTAGAAGGATCAAGAGGACACAGTACAAATTATATGGGCATAAAACTGTAGAATAAGCTGCCTACCAGGATGAACCAAATGCCCAGTAGACTATTCACCAAAAATATGAAAAGGCAACTTCTAGAATATTCTTTTTACAGCGCACAGGAATACTTGGGCTATAATTTCGACTGCTAAAGGCTTTTTTTGTAGTATGTGCTGTCATTTATGTTTTTATTTAGTATAGATGTTTATAACTTGTTTTATACATGTGTGTGTATATGTTTTATATATTTAGAGTTGTTGACATTACTTTATTTTGTCTTTTCATGAAAATAGATATTATATTATTATATATTATTATGTAAGATAATTGTTTATTAATGTGTTATGTTTGTGAAATAACAGTGACACTCTTTGTGTATAGAAAACTTTTTAACAAGGAATTATTTTTAAATGTTTATAAAATGCTTCATATTTTCTCAGCTATCCCTATGCAAAAGTATATGCCATTCTGTTGCCCTGTTACAACAGGAACACATAAAAAAATAATTTTGCATTTACAATATCTTGTTATATCTATTTGACATTGTCAGTATCTATGTCAATCTAAGTCAGTGTTGCACCTTGATTTTCCGAAGGACTGCTGACAATTTTGAAAAACTCAAACATACGTCGAATTTGCTTGCGACAGGGACACTTTTGAATCCTAACAGAATTTATAGTCTTCAATCTCTGGTGGAGGTCACTTCACCCGCTTAATTTGAATACAGAAGGTAGGTCAAGCGGTACCTTTTGGAAACCTTTTTGACTCTCTATTCAGAGCTGCAATTTTAATATCTATTGAATAGTTTTTTAGATTTTACTTTTATAACATAACGCAATTTTAAAATCTACAGATTGGTTTTTGGATATTTCCTTTAAAAACTTCAAAATACTACAAGTTAAGTAAAAAGTTTGGTAAATCGCGGATTACCTCCCGAAAGATTAAAAAAAAACTGTTTTCAGAAAAATGCCTAGGACTCCCCCTGGATGCACAAATCACAAGAAGAATTTCTTGTTCACACCCACCAAGGAAGATACGGGACCAGGGTGAATGAAGGTGCTGGGCGAGGTAGGTAGTAAAAAGGAAATATGAGCAGAAAATGCGAAGAAAAGGGGTTGAAAGCTGTCTTTTTCACATCTTGAAGCCATATCCCCCTGAAACCCTGCCTACCCCGCACAGCACCCCTATTCGCCCTAGGTCCCCTAACTTCCTTGGGTGGTATGGACAAGAAAAGTTTCTTGTGGTTTATGCAACGAGGGTGGTTGTATGCACGCGAGAAGGGAAGTAAAATCCCCACGACGGAGCAACCCCGCCCTCCGCCCCAGTTTTCCAAGTGGAAAAGTAGAGCACATGAATAACGAAATTTAGCAATGTACTTAGACAAACTCAATTATATTTAGCTACCCCGTTTTTTTTAATGGAACCACACCGTTTTCTTTATGGATCGTTTTTAATGGAACATCATTTAGCCCCATTCAACGTCACTATGGAAGTACCTCAACATCATCGTTTTGAAGGTCCCTTCGACATCATCATGGGAGCCCCATTCGGCATTATGGTAAGCAGAGCAGCTGCTGAAGCCATCCAGTGGTTCGGACAGTCCCGAATGGCCCTCACAGTATATCAGAGGTTTCGCTAGCCCCGAGTAGCCTCAGGCCCTCTCATATTCAGTTAATCCAAGGAACGCCACAGCAGACACGATAGTTAAGTACATTGTTCATCTGTATTCTTAATTCAAATTCAAAAAAAATCATTCATAACTGCTTCAACTACCATAACTTACACTAATTTTGATTGATATAAATGTCTTTTTTTAATTAATAAATGAAGTTAACTGAGTCTCGACTTATATTTGTATGTTTGATACCACCCAAATTATTAGGCTTGAACACATACATATTGTGTTTTTTTAAGAATTGCATTAGATCTCATTTCTGTCCTGAGCAACCATATATCTTCTTTTAAATTTTAATACATCATATTATTATTAAATTTCATATAAAATAGCATTCATATAATGTTATAATACAATCCTTGAAAGCGTAAAATAAACTGATTATAAAACCAGGAGATCAGAATGGCGCTTGATGCTTTTTTCAAAATAAGAAAAGTCGCTTTCTTATTAGTTAAGTAAATTGTTTTATAAAATGTGTTTTAGGATGGGCTTAAGAAGCTTAAATATAACTTCCCTTGTAATTTTTTGCTAAACACATCAATTTAGAAACGGTGGGTACTTTTATTTTAAAAAAACTTCTGCAGCTGTTACTATTTGATCGAATGTGAAGATAAAAGTATTTTTAAAGTAGACTGGAAATTTGTCAAATTTGGTCTATTAATTTCTTGTGAGGTTTTTTCTAAACCCACCCATTTTAAAATGGTGGCCAAGATGTTTGTCTATGCAGAACGCTTTTATAAAGATGATAATCTCAAAAGGCATTGAGCTCAAAGCTTCAGTTTCAATACATACAATCTATAAACCATAAATTATGGTGCGGCTTCAAAACTAGCTAGATCATGATAGACGCTTTTTTTAATTTTTGAAAAAAAAAATTTTAGCCTTATTGGTTTAAAAAATTGTTATATAGAATCAGCTTAAAAGAAACCAAATATAACATCTCTTGTGATTTTTTGCCAAACCCATTCATTTTAAAATGGTGGCCAAGGTGTCTTTTCTAGGTAGAACGATTATATAAAGATGAAAAATGCAAAAAATCTTCGAGCTAATAAGTTCAGTTTCAGCACATTCAATCCCTGTAACTGATAAATATAGTGGTTTGAGAAAAAAATTGTAAGTACTTACCTTTATTTGTTTAAAAAATTGTTACATAGAAGATTTTGTCATCAGTTTAGAAGAACTCAAATGTAACCTCTTCTGTCATTTTTTACTATACCCACTCATTTCAAAATGGCGGCGACTTTTTATTAGAATTTTCAAATAAATTTGATCAACACCTAATCAAAACTGAAGATTAAGAGTGCTTTTAAGTAGATTTTAGAAATGTGAAATTTATAGTCATATTCATTTTTTCGCTAAACTCAAGTATCTTGAAATGGTGGCCAGTGTGTTTGTATCTAGAACAATTTTGTAAACACAATAATTTTTAAAAAACATTTATATTCCTTATCAATTTTTAACCGATTAGCACAATAGTAACAAAACGTATTTTTTAATTTAGCGTCAAGAGTAATAAATTAGAACAATTGGGCACTGTGAGTTTGTTTATTTTTTCATGGTGATCTTGAAAAACGCCATAAAATTTAATTACAAGGGGAAACTTGTTATTTACTTAACTGTGTTATGTGTAGCGAAACCTAGCGATGCTAAATTTAATTCTGCTTTCAACCGTGCTCTAACATAGAGGATGTTCTATGAAAGAAAATGTTGGGTCAATCTAATCTGGTGGTATGATTTATATATTGTTCCTAATAACATACATTGTACTCATTGGATTCAGATATTTTTTAATTTTTTACCATGTTTTGAGTGTCTTTAAAAAATGTGTGTGTGTCCATATTTTTAGATGTCAAATTTCATGTTTTTAGCTTCTACGGATTAGCGATCTGAAACTTCGCCTTTTAAATATAAATGTTTATTTTTGATCTTCATGCTACTGCCTACAAAAGTAGTTCTGTAATTTTTTTTTTTAAATCAATAAAAACTATATAGTTCAATTAACTATGAATTTATTAACTAAACAAATATAAAACTAAAACAATATATCCTAACATTTTATAAAAATTATATAACACGAGAGCAACAATCACATTATTTTTAATATACATAAAAATATAAATAAAATATAAAATCAATATAAAACATTGATTTATGTACAAATTCTTCATAAGAAATTGGATTTGGCATGTTGTGGCGACCAGTGTCCAAATGTAAGTCATTATAAATAAGTTAAAAGTCGTCTATTTTCTTATATAGATATCTAGTAATGGTCTAAGTTGCCCTCTTCAGCGTGGAAACCTTCGTGAGGATGTGAGTCATAGTTAACCATTTTTAGTTTACCATGTTTGTCGTAGAAGCCAAAATGACCTTTCACTATCCCCTCTTTGTCCCTTTCTTCATATCTAAAGTGTCTGTCGTGTCTGTAACACAAAATTTTATTATTATTTCTAAATACATATTAAAAAGATACATTATATATTTTCCTACAGCATACGAGGTACAGTTATATTACTAAACTAAGTGAGATGTAAGACACGCTTTTTACATGTGGCGCCATCTCGTTGCGGCACTAAGTATGTTGTCACGGCAGCTCCAAATAACACAATGTAAAAAAAAAAATAGAAACTATGTATATCCAACTAACAATTTAGTAAATGGTTCCGAGAGCTCCGAGAAAGCAACCGTCATACCGTTTACGAGGAGAAAGTGGAAGAGCCACAGAACTCTCACTCTATACGGTAGTAACATTCCAATGGCCATGGAGGTAAAATATCTTGGGGTCGTATTGGAGTCTAAGCTAACCTGGAATGGTCATGTTGGAAAAACACTGTGTAAGGCAGTCATGACGCTCGCCGTCACTAGGCGGCTATATGTAAAAACATGGGGACTAAGACCTAGTATGGCCCGCTAGCTGTACACAAGGGTGGTCAGACCATCGTTAACATACGCGGCACTGGTCTGGTGGCCTAAGGTGACACAATCCAGTGCTAAACAAAAACTAGGCAAGATCCAAAGGATGATAAGTACACTTGGAGAACACAAATCACCACAACACATATTTCAAAGACCTTACGATCGTTTCGCTGACAACGTCAGCGTCATCAGAGGATGAAAAATTTGACTGTATCCAAAGGATGGCTTGCCTGAGCATCACAGGGGCCATGTCTTCAACCCCAACAGCCGCCATGGAGGTGTTGCTGGATCTGATCTCCTACACTTAGTTATTATGGGGGAGGCCAAGCTAGGACTATACAGACTAGCCTGCAATGGTAGACTGAAGATAAACCCAGGCTTCAGGGGCCACTGCAAAATTCAGGAGATCGTGGAGGAGCCCATGCTTGAAATGAGGTCAGACTTCGCGCGCCCGCGAATCTGCAAGGAAAACAACTTTACAGTGGAAATCCCCGACCGCGAGGCATGTCGGGAGGAGACGCGCTCGTCTAGTTCACGGACGGATTCGGCGGGGAGCGTGGGACGGGGGCAGGTGTTTATTCTGAAGGACCGAGCGTAAGTCATAGTATTTCCTTCGGAGCCCATGCAACGATTTTTCGGGCCGAAATGTACGCCATCCTGCACTGTGTGCGGGAGAACAAGAGGAGGAGCTACACCAACAAGCAGATACTCATAGCCACAGACAACCAGGCAGCACTTAAGACCCTAAGTAGCCCACGGGTAAATTCCTGGCTAGTGAGTGAGTGCAGAGACGAGACGAACGACCTGGCTGGGCAGAATGGGGTCACCCTCATCTGGGTGCTGGGTCACTCGGGGGCCAAAGGCAATGAAGAAGCTGACGGTCTCGCGAAGAGAGGGTCAGCAGAACCATTTATGGGACCAGCACCGATTCTGGGCGTGACAAAGAGCACGGCCAGGGGAGCCATTAAGTCCCGGGTCAGAAACGAACACAAGGTGTACTGGGCAGACTGTGCAGGGCTCAGACATGGGAAGTCAGTAATTGACGAACCCAGTTCAAAGAGAGCTATGGAGCTGCTAAATCTTAGCAGAGGACAGCTCAGAAACATAACAGGTCTCTTGATGGGACATATGGCCGTTAAGAAATACCTGCATAAGATGGGGCGGTTCGAGGGGGACCTTACATGCAGACTCTGCGGCGAGGGGGATGAATCAGCCCAACATATTTTGTGCGAGTGTAAAGCTCTGGACCGCAAAAGACAACTAATCTACGGTCAGTTTAGATCGGAGACAGAGCAATATAAAACTTTACCCTACCAATTGCTCTGCAGACTAGTTCAAGGCACAGTGATTTTGGAATGGATGGAGTAAAAAGCCTAAGGGCATGCACAATAAGCCAAAGGCTGCAGTGCTATCGGGGCGGCAAAGTCGCGGACGAGCCCCAAGGGAAAGAAAAATTAGTAAACTGTCAGCCCTGGCCCATTCCTTCCCCAATATAGGGACAAAGTATGTAAGGCTAGATGTATTTTCCCCACAATTAGAACAGTAGACCGGTTTCGCTGTAATTAGAGCTCATCAGTACGGCATACTAATTTCTCGTAAAACGAAAAATTCACTAATGAGGAGATCTGTGTTATATATATATATATATATATATATATATATATATATATATATATATATATATATATATATATATATATATATATATATATATATCGTACCGATAATTCAAAAAATAATGGGCCGATTTTGATGAAATTTGGTAGGTGCCTTACTTTTGTAAGTGGCTTAAATAAGTTCCTTAGCCGGGAAAATTGGACCAGTTATTCCGGGAGAATTTTGAGTTTTCTTTGGGAAAATTTTTGTATCTCCGAAAAGCTATGATACCCAAATTTGGCATATACGTTTATACTATCAAAATTACCCCACATGCCGAAATTCAGATATGTATGTTAAAAGAAAAAAAACTTATAGGCATTCAAAAAATAATTTTGGGTGTCACTGGTGATCCAAGGAAATCACAGAAACAAAATATTTTGTGTGCTTAACATAACCAATTGAATATTACATACAACGCTTAAGTTTTCTTGGCGCAAAAGGGTCGAGAAGTAGCAGAAAGAATATTTTGAAAATTTTATAATTTTTCTTTTTAAAACGCCAAAGTCGCGATTTCAAACGTCAACATTTTCTATTTTCAGACAAATAATCTGAGACAAATACGGACTATGTAGAAAATATATTGTAGCAAGTGTGTTTTACAAAGCCTTAAGCTTCAGCTTCAACCACCATTGTCCTTCATTTTACTAAAATATTTTCGGAAAATCCATTTCAAATAGACCCTCTTTCTGATGGTTTGAGAGTAGTTTCAGCTATAGGGTTTAATAGTCCATATTTTAGAATTTTTTTTAAGAAAAAATTCGTTACTGACAAGACCGCGACTAAATATTCAAAATATTTCTTCAAATGAGCGCGAACTAGAACCCCTAAAACCCATATAGGAGGTCAGTTTCAGTTTTTGTCTGTTTACAATATACAGGGTCAGCTCACTATATCCGTTATTATACAAGATATGAGAAAATAGTATATAAGTTAATAATCTCGAGCTGCATCTTATAAACCTATTTTGGCAATCACAGGGTGGCCCATAAGTCGTTGATGATACACACTTCCATTTTCTAACAGAACACCCCTTCTTGTTATTGCATTTTTACATTTTCCATCAAATCATAATGCATGTTCGTAAGGAAAATATATTGTTCCTCGTTTTTGAGTTATTTCAATTGTTTTGTAACTTTTCACGTTTTTGGCACATATCACAAACACATATCACAAATTTAGGGACGGCGTTTTTACCAATAGGTAGCGGAGCTCCATGGAAATGACGCATTCAGAGAGCTTTTTGTTTGTATTACTCGTCGAAAAAACCGAGTCGCCGTATACAGGCACTCTCAAATAGTGGCTGATTTGAGTGCTTCTGCAGAAATCATTTTTGTAAGATTTTTGTGAAATGTTCGTATAATTAATAATATATGTTTAGTAAGTTATTGTAAAAAAAAGTTGTTGAATTTCTGTGAAAAATGTAATTTAGTGTAACATTACGAAAGGCAATGTCTAAAAATAATGGTGAATTTTTGTAAAAGAAATTACAAAATTTCAGATTTTTTTTCCAATTTTTGTCCTAAAGCTGTTTGTGAATAATTATATCTTGGCAGATGTGTAAATAGCTTGAAGAGGTTCGCTGGCCAGGAACGTCAGATCAGACTTTTCTTGAACTTTTTAAGTTTATTTTCGCAAAATGTTTGTACTTTTTGAAACCACAAAGCTATTTTAATGAGATATGGTACATTGTTACTACTATATAGGTTATACTGTTAACCAAATTTGATGTCCTTCTTTTAAAAACAAGACATATTTTCCATAAAAAACATTTTAACGAAAATTCGCTACCATAACGCACTTTCTACGTCCAGACTTTTTCTTCTTAAAACGTCAAAGTCGCGATTTGAAAAGTCAAAATTACAAAGCTTAAAATTTCAGCGTCACCCATCATTGTCCTTTATTTTACAAAATATTTACGGAAAAGCCATTCCAAATAGAACCTTTCTCTGATGCTTTGGCGGTAATTTCAGTTTGTGGTTTAATAGTCTATAATTTTACCAAATTTTTGTAAAAAATTCGTTATTGTGAAGACCGCGACTTATGAATTTTAAAAAGATTTCTTCAAATGAGCGCGAACTAGAACCCATATACGGGGTCAGTTTGAGTTGTTGTCTGTTTACACATATACAGGCTGGCGCATTTCTACGGTTAAGCTCAATCAATATATCCATTATAACACAAGATATGAGAAAAAATATATACGTTAATTATAGGGTGTCTTGAGCTGCATCTCCTAAACCTATTTTGACAATCACAGGAGGCCCATAAGATGAGACACACTTTCTTTTTTTAATATAACAGCCCTTATGTAATTCCATTTTTGCACTTGCCATCGAATTATAATGCATGTTTGTAAGGAAAAAAATTGATATCGTTCATCGTATTTGAGTTGTTTCAATTGTTTTGCAACTTTTCACGTTTTTGGCACATATCACAAACACATATCACAAATTGCGATACGGCGTTTTTACCAATACATAGTGGAGCCCCATAAAATTGACGCATTCAGTGAGCTTTTTATTTGTATTATTTGTCCAAAAAATCGAGCTATATACAGGCGGTCTCAAATAGTGACAGAAATTGAAAGGTTTTCGCAGATATTTTTTAGTGTTCCGGTAGAAATCAGTTTTTGTAAAATTGTTGTGAAATGTTGATAATTATTAATAAATGTTTAAAAAGTTATTGTAAAAAAAGTTGGTGAATTTTTGTGAAAAATATAATTCAGTTTAACATTACTAGAACCAATTTCTGTAAAAAAATGTGGTGAATTTTTGTACAGAAATTACAAATTTTCATAATTTTTTTAAATTTTGGTCATAAAGCTGTTTGTGAATAATTCTATTTTGGCAGGTGTGTAAATAGCTTCAAGAGGTTCGTTGGTAAGGTAAAATCGGAACAGTTTTTTTCTTGAACTTTTTAAGTTTATTTTCGGAAAATATTTTTACTTTTTGGAAAGCTATTTGAATGAAATATGCTACATTGTTACTACTAAATTGGTTATACTGTTAGCCAAATTTGATACCAATCTTTAAAAAACAAGACATATTTGCCATTAAAAACATCTTTAGGAAAATTCTACCATAACTCACTTGCTGCGTCCAGACTTTTCTTGTCTTCAACACATAGATGATGGTTTCTGAACATTACTTATGATTTTGCAGAAGCTTTTAGAACTTGCTTTATTGCTGTTATTGTTAATTAGTTATTTTATTACTATAATTGTTGTTATAGTTATTATAATAAATTAATTCAATTTTTATGTTTTTTTTCGTACTTTAACATCGGTCTATTTCCGCGTCTATGGCCAATCACCAACGCCAAGGAGCAGTTTCACCTCACTACCTGGAAATTTGACAGAACCTCTGCCTTTCTGTAAGGAGGGTAGGGATCTTTAATGTGCCCAACATCGCATGGACACGGGGCCCACAATGCCACAGCCTCGATTGATGTTAATTTTACACTATGTGCTGAGAAAGCAAAAAGGGAACCCTGGGAATCGAACCTAGTACCCTTCGGTTCAGAGGCACACGTTCCTACCCCTGGACTACCCAGGGTCTAAATTAAGTAGTTCTGAAAAAAAGTTGAATTAGTGCCATGATTTACTGAAACTGAACGTGTAGTAAAAGTAGTATGTAATAGTTATTTGTTAAATGCATGCCTTAACCTTGATTCAAAAATAATTTACATAAGGTGGAAGAGAATTTAAATAATTGTACAGATTTTATGTTAAACGTTGCTTTAGGTAATGTGCATTACCTATTCTTAACAGATTGTTATTTGTAATTGCTCCTCACGATCAGGTGGGTTAATGAAGGTTAATTATCTACACAGGTCGTTTATTTTCTATTCATTCACAAATAAATGAACAAAACATTTTAGTAGACTTCGTTTCCTTATTGTAAGACTGCATTTTTTAAATCACTCTCATTTAACATAACAGTAACCTGATGAAAAAAAAAACAATCTTTTGTAAATTTTAATAGGCGTAAAGCGTGCAGAAATATGCTAAAAATATTCAGACAGAGTACAACTGAATCTGTCGGCTGGCAAGGTTTTTGCTTCAGTTTTCTAGAACAGAAGTCGGATAATTCTGCTATATTTTCTAAAACAAGGTATATCTGCCACAGCAGCATAATATAGTGTGTTTCTAAATAAATTACGCGAGAAAATTGTGGAAAAAAGCCACGTAAACTTGCCTAAATGTGTGCCATTTTTGCAAGACAGCGCCCCTGCTCACAAGTAATTGATTCCCCTTCAAACAATTGATAAGAGTAGTTTTTAATTAGTCAACCACTCACCTCATTTTCCGAATTTAGCACTATCAGGCTATTATTTATTCCCAAAGCTCAAAAAAACATTAGAAAAGTTTTTTCAACAAACAATCAAATCATATGTGCCGCTGAGGGGTGGTTTAAAGATCAAGAAAAATATTTTTTAATGGTTTAGAATTGCTTTGTGAACGCTTTGCTAAATGTATAGAGAAGAATATGTTGAATAAATAAGATTATATAAAAAAAAAGATTCAGTTTTCTATTTTAGGTTACTTAACCTACAATAGAAGAAGTATTTACTTTTCAATGTATCCTCGTACCTAATGTTTGGTTTAATTTTTTTTAGATTGAATCGAATAAAATGACATATTGCATATAAAAATTGAAATTAACGCCGGTTATATGTTCTCCTCAATAGCGAATTTTTTCTACGAAAATTTGCTAAAATTGAATGTTCCAGCTTAATGAGAAATTGAGTAGAGTTGAAATATTTTAATGAAAATTCGCTACCATAAGAAACTCATTCACTTCTTCAGTATGGCATATTAATTGTAGCAAAAATGCACCTATAATTACTACAATTAGTATGCCGTACTGAAGAGCTCTAATGAGAGCGAAACCGGTCTACGGTTCTAATTGTTGCGAGAATGCATCTAGTCTTACATACTTTGTCCATATATTAGGGTAGAAATGGGTCAGGGCTGACAATTTTCTAAATTGTTAGTTAGTTGTATACAGTCTCTATTTTTTTTTAAACTTTGTGTTATTTGGAGCTGGCGTGACAACATATTACTTGGTTCCGCAACTAGGTGGCGGCACATCTACCACTCACTGAGTGTTGAAAGGCTGGCTACTATAACCGTATTACTTTATAGGTGCATTTTTGCCACAATCAGTATGCCGTACTGAAGAGCTCTAATGAGAGCAAAATCGGTCTGCGGTTCTAATTGTTGCGAGAATGCATCTAGCCTTACATACTTTGTCCCTATATTAGGGTAGAAATGGGCCAGGGCTGACAATTTTCTAAATTGTTAGTTAGTTGTATACAGTCTCTATTTTTTTTAAACGTTGTGTTATTTGGAGCTGGCGTGACAACATATTACTTGGTTCCGCAACTAGGTGGCGGCACATCTACCACTCACTGAGTGTTGAAAGGCTGGCTGCTATAACCGTATTACTTTATAGCTGCATTTTTGCCACAATAAGTATGCCGTACTGAAGAGCTCTAATGAGAGCGAAATCGGTCTACGGTTCTAATTGTTGCGAGAATGCATCCAGCTGAGTGTTGAAAGGCTGGCCACTATAGCCGTATTACTTTATAGGTGCATTTTTGCTACAATTAGTATGCCGTACTGAAGAGCTCTAATGACAGCGAAACTAGTCTACGGTTCTAATTGTTGCGAGAATGCATCTAGCCTTACATACTTTGTCCCTATATTAGGGTAGAAATGGGCCAGGGCTGACAATTTTCTAAATTGTTAGTTGTATACAGTCTATATTTTTTAACACTTTGTGTTATTTGGAGCTGGCGTGACAACATACTACTTGCTTCCGCAACTAGGTGGCGGCACGTCCACCACTCACTGAGTGTTGAAAGGCTGGCTACTATAGCCGTATTACTTTATAGGTGCATTTTTGCTAAAATTAGTATGCCGTACTAAAGAGCTCTAATGAGAGCGAAACCGGTCTACGGTTCTAATTTGTTGCGAGAATGCATCTAGCGCTAGGTCGTACGTAATAAGGGTAATCAGGTAGCTGTTCTGGGTCACATCGCAATGTAACCAAATTTGAGTCTCAGGAAACTTGCAACTACTCACCTGACCTGACCTGACCTGACCTGACCTGACCTGACCTGACCTGACCTGACCTGTTCTCCGATGAATGTATGTTCTAACTGGATGGCCAAGTCAACCGCCATAATTGCCGCTACTGCAGTGATAAAAATCCAATAATTTTTTCCTGAAAGTCATACGCAGCATCCGGCGATACTGAATGTTTGGGCGGACATACTGGGAGACCACCTCATAAGGCCTTCCTTCCGGGAAATCTAGATGGAACCATGTATCTGGATCTACTGGAAAAGCATATCCACTCGACGATTGTCGATTATCGGAAAATGCCAACGTTTTGTCAGACGAGGGTGTGCTCCACTACATAATGCCGCAGGTGTGCGTGATTTTCTTAATAAGAACTTTCTAAATCACTGGATAGGAAGTAGAGGTTGAAATTAATGGCTTCCCACATCGCCAGATGTAACACCCTTAGGCTCTTTTCTATGGGGACACTTGAAGTGTCGGAAATGTACGAAACACGACCAAACTCGGCGAATTGTTGGAGAATGTCGTCAGATAACGTTCAAAATGCTTCGAAATGTTCGTTCGGAAGTCGAGAAAAGGTTATCTTGTTGCATGGAAGTGGTGGGAAAACAATTTGAACATTTAATTAAATAAAAATCTTTCATTTATTGACATTTTGTCTTATTTTTTAATTGGTGATTTTATTGCCATATCCAAACCAAAATAAAAAAAGTCGTGTGTTATGAGCAGAATTGAGAAGGTTTTAAAATGAGTTGTCACTCAACATGGGGTGCCATTTAAAATTTAAGGGTACTTTACGCCCCTGCCTAAGGGGTAGGTTTAAAAACACCAAAACTTACGCCATCAGGTGTCCCCTTGAAAACAAAGTCGACGTGTCTCGGCTTTTTTTTTTTTTTTTAATTCCGATATTTTCCAGGTGGGAAGTTTTAATTGCGCACCCTGTACTTATTATTAATACTTATATTTTGCTATTAAACAATATGTGATTTAAATAATGGATAATTTCCTGCGTTAGCTGTGTATCTATATTAAAATTCAATGATGTTTATCTTAATTAATACTTAAACACTAACAATACCAAATAAATCACTCAATCAAAGCAAGGTTAATGAATGATTACTAAAGACCTTTTGTCGAAAAATTGAAATAACAGTTTAAAGAATTTAATGTGAGAAGAAACATATAAAAATGTAGTTATTTAATGAACTTCAGCCTGTTCAGCATGCAAAAGTAATAAAACTGTAATAATAGTAGTAAAAACGTTGTTTCAGAATCTAACAAAAGGAACTGTAAGTTTATCCGACTGGTTGTCTATTAAGTGTGAAGATATTTGTCCAGTACAACACGTATAACATATAAAACATTTTAGAATACATAATGTGAGCCTATAAAAACCATAGTTTCTATGTAGTTGCTTAAAAAGGAGAAATTTAAATAGATCACGTTATGTCGTGCAACTGTTACGTTATTTTTGAACAACGCAAGATTAATTTTATTATACATTTAATACTAGTACAGAATATACAAAACCTTGCCTCGCGGGGAAACTTTTCGTTTTATAATTTAAAATTGCAAATTTACGAGGTAAGCGTCAAATTTGCCCGTCCCGACTATTATGAAGGAAACGGTGTAGACTCGCAATTAAATTTCATTTTTCAATATAATCCACCTAACATCAATGTACCTATTTCATCGTTTCAGCAACAATTCGATACCCCTAAAAAATATTCTTTCGGTTTACCCTCAAAATGTGATAAGCACACTTGGAGAACTCAAATCACCACAACACATTTTAAAAGACCCAACGAGCGTTTCCCTAACCAAGTTATCGCCATCAGATGATGAATATTAAATTTCATTTTCCAATATAATCCCCCTAACATCAATATACCCATTTCATCGTTTCAGCAATCGATACCCCTAAAAAACATTCTTTCGGTTTACCCTCAAAATGTGATAAACACACTTGGTGAACTCGAATCACCACAACACATTTTAAAAGACCCAACGAGCGTTTCCCTAACCAAGTTATCGTCATCAGAGGATGAATATTTCTAAATATCTTATATCCGCAACTTTATTTATATTCTTCTGCAATTCTGCAGGTAGTCGGTTAGTAGCGAAATCTAACTGAAACATATTTTCTACTTATCGACCAAACTATTTTTAATTTATGTTTCTAACTAAAACATATTATCGTTATTATTGTTTATTGTTTCTTGTATTAGACAATAGCTCATGGCAGATAAAACAACCATGAATAGCAACATGTTATTGAAGTGGTTTGATCTACAATAAAAAAAAAACATATTTTCGTTTGGAGGAAGTATCTGTATTCTTTTACTATCTCTGGGACGTGCTTTTGTCGGTATTTATTTTATAAAGCTATATATCAGGTGACTGCTCATAGGCGGCGAAGAGAGGTTCATACATTTTGATTATTACTATATTTAGCAATATATACACTCTCGAAGGCGTTTAGCTGTCCTGGTTGTGTAACATTTTTATTAATTTTAGATTCTCCTCATTAACGTGGTGATTATTATCCCAAATATGTCAGGCGACGGAAGATACATCTATAGTACCGTATCGTAATTGTGATAAATGCTATTTGAATCTAATTCCAATAGATCTTTCTGTTTGTCTGACGTATTTAAGAGAACAATCTTTTCAGCTTACTTAATAAATTCCCGACATTTTGGCCGTACTATCCTTGCCTTTTGGGTTACATAGCAAGTTTTTCAAAGTATTTTTTGTCGAAAATGTTAGTTGCAAGTTGGTTTCTTTAAAAATGATATCTAGACCCCTCGTGATTCGAGGTTCAAATGGTAAGCAAGCAAAGTTTTTTCGGCTTTCTCTCTTCTAAACGCCGTTGATTCCAGTAACATTTTCTTTGTTTTCTGCTTGTAATTTCTCCACCAGACAAGCAGTTAATCCGTTATATTCGGACACATTCTTAATATAATTTAATTCCTTGGTATATCTACTTTTACTTAAAGGAAAATTATTTAACATGTTTACTAAAAAATTCAGACTGGCCATTTTTTGTGCATACGTATGACGTGAGTCATTCGGAATGTAATTTAGAACTGTGGTTTCTTTTCTTTGGACATCGAACTCTATAGTGTCCTTATACTTAATAACTAGTATATGTAGTAATTTATTATTAATTTATAATTCGTGGGTATATTTTATAGAATCAAGTTTACTGTTTAATTTGGCAATAAAATCGTCTATTCTGCAAATGTTTGTGTTAAACACTACGAAAATATCACCCACGTAACGAAACCACACTCTATGAAAATACTCACACATTTTTAAGATCTGTTTGAAATCTACTCATGGAAAGGTCTGCAATAAATGGCAATAGCGGGTTGTTAATTGCCATGCCTTGGGTTTCTTAAAAAAAAATATTGTTGAATTCAAAAATATTTTGTATAATACAAAGGTTTGTTAAAGTTAAATACTTTTTGCAGACATTTTCATTTATGTTAGTCATTTTTAACAACTCTTCTAAATATATTCACGTTTGCTTCGTGGGAACTCTAGGAAACAACGAAGTTACATCGCAGAAATTAAAGCCCCGCCTTCAACCAATTTAACCTCTTTAATTTTGTTAATACATTAAAGTGAATTTCTTAAAAATGTGTGGTTTCGTTACGTGGATCATATTTTCGCACTTGCAGAATAGAAGATTTTATTGCCAAATTAAACAATATATTTGATTCTATAAAATTTACACACGAATCAGAAATTAATAATAAATTACTTTTTCTAGATGTACCAGTTATCAAGAATAAAGACACTTTAGATGTCCATAGAAAAGAAACCACAACTCTAAACTACATTCCGAATGACTCACGTACTCTCATCCGTAAATATGAATTTTTTAGTATACAGGTTAATTAATTTTCCTTTAAGTAAAAGGAGAACAAATTATATTAAGAACGTGGCCGAATATAATGGATACACTGCTTGCCTAGTGGAGAAATTAATTAACAAACAGAAAACAAAGAAAATCTTAGCGAAATCAACGACGTTTAGAAGAGGGAAAGCCGAAAAAACTTTTTTGCTTACCATTTGAAGTTCGAATCACGAGGGGTCTAGATAGCATTTTTAAAAAGCCAAATTGTAACTAACATTTTCGACAAAGAATACTTTAAAAACTTGGCAGGTAACCCAAAAAGACAAGGATAGTACAGCCAAAATGTCGGGAATTTATGAAATAAGCTGTAAATATTGTGATCTTAAATACGTTTGAGAAACGAAAATATCTATTGGAATTAGATTCAAAGAGCATTTAGCACAATTAAGACACGGTACTACAGATATACCTTCCGTCGCCCGACATATTTGGAATAATAATCACCACGTTAATAAGGGTAATCTAAAATTAATAAAAAATGTTAGATAACCACGACATCTAAACACCTTCGAGAGTATATATATATATATATATATATATATATATATATATATATATATATATATATATATATATATATATTGCTAAATATAGTAATAATAAAAACTGTATGAACCTCGCTCCGCCGCCTATGAGCAGGCACGTGATAGATTGCTTTATAACATAAATACCGGCAAAAGCACGTCCGAGAGATAATAAAATAATACAGATATTTCCGCCAAACGAAAATATGTTAATTTAGGTGTCGTTGAACATCTCCAAAATCGCTAGTGAGCGACTACCTGCAGAATTGCAGAAGAATATAAATACAGTTGCTGATATAAGATCTTTAGAATTATTCATCCTCTGATGATGCTAACTTGGTTAGTGAAACGATCGTCAGGTCTTTTAAAATGTGTTTTTGTGATTTAGGTTCTCCAAGTCTGCTTATCAATGCTCATCACAACTTCCAAACTTCACTTACTCAAAATGTGCCCAAACTACAGATTTCACCTTTTTGTCGCCATTGAAATGGCGTCCACGAAGGTCCTTTTTCAAGTTTCCAAATAGGTAGTAGTCACTGGGGGCCATACCTGGACTATACGGAGCGTGATCAATTTCTTTGAAACCGCAGTGACGAATTTCGGTTTGTGCAATTCCAGCAGTGTGCATGGGTGCATTGTCATGGAGCAAACGCACACCTGTAGCCAGTTTCTCACGTCTTTTCTCCCAAGTGTTTTCTCGTAATGTATGCAAAATATCTCTTCTCGTGTTGCATAATATGCTCCGTTGACTGTGGTATTGCGTTCTTTAAAGTCTATGAAAAGAATACCTCCACAATCTCAAAAAATCGTACCCACACTTTTTTGTCGACTGACAGACCTTGAACTTTCTTGGTGGTGTATCTCTTTTACGCCTTCATTTCACTGACTCCTTTTTGCAGAAAGGATCATACTAGAGAACCATAGTTTCATCCTCTGTGACAATTGTCTTGAACATATTCACACTGTTTTCTCCAGAGATGTCCAAAAAATTCCTGGCACATTTAATACGACGCTGACGCTGAACTTCTGAAAGATGTTTGGGGACCCATCTTCACTAACTTGATTTGTGCGTAAATGTTTGTGGAGGATTCGGCGAACGCTTGTATCTAAAAGCCCCTACATTTTTGATAATTCTTTCACTTTCAAGTGTCGATCGCTTAATACGAGATGCTCAACAAGTGCAAACTTCTTGTCCGTCACCACCTCCACCATCCTTCCTGTTCTTGCTCTCAAGGATTCCTCCTCCATTCGAAACCGTTTTAACCAATCCTTTATAACAGAATAAGATGGAGACTTTTCCCCGTACCCAGCCAATGTGTGATGCTTTGAGGTGGACGGCCTTCTTGAGTAAGGAATCTAATAACAGCTCTATACTCACTTTCCATGACTTTTGACATGGTGATCAACAAGTGTCAGTTATAAGAAAACTAATTGAGATAAAATCAATTTTTGTTTTTTCCAATGTTAATAAGACTTGAACTCATGTCTTACCAACATTTGAGAGGCTCCGAGCGCCTATATCTCTGCCAGGCCGGGAAATGTTGATGCTTACCTCGTAAGTCGAGAAAAAAGAATGAAAAGTCGTGACCCATGCAATAGTGACTTTTTAAAATAAAAATTCGCTTAAAACTTTTGGTTGGTTTACTATTAAATAGCAGCAGCAAGAAACAGCACGAGGACAAATATATTATTATTTCTTAATATATACATATATCATATGTGTATATTTATCATGAACTTATTGCCATTTTTATATAAGTTCAGCTATATCTCCGTTTTTATTAGAATTAGAGTATGCTTAAATTAAAATAAATGTGTAGCTTCTAAACTGATTCCATATCTAGTTTTAAATGTGTAAAATTATGAACAGTTGCCAAATAATTTAAAAAATATATTTTGCAGTTTTTTAGATTTACTTATAACTAAATTTTGACTTTAATTTTAGCATTAAAGGTCTCCTTAAGTGATAAATAGGAACAAGCTAGGATGTCTTGCAAATGTTTTTTACATCAGTAACCAGTGTGAATAAATATAAATGAAAAGTGTATTGTGTTATTATTAGTTATATGTGAATGAAAAGTAGAAAAATTAGAATGATAGTAGGAAATGTTACCCTTTGCCGCCTGTGTCAAAGCCCCATTTATAGCTGTGGGGACCGTCATGACCAGTCATATGAAAGTCCACTCGTTCACCGTGCTCTGGGGAATGGGGGATACCCAGGGCAGCGGTCAGTTTTGAACTAAGCCCCTGGCTGTAATCCCCCACCGAATCGGTAGCACTCTCCTTGTCCAAGCCCTCTAGGAAACCAGAAGCTGAAGGTTGCAGCGGTACGTCCAGATCAGTCTTTGAGGCCTTAAGTGGCTGTTTCTTCGGCTTAGGGGCTAATTTTCGTACCTGAATCTGCTAGGACATACCGGCAACCATGTGGTGTTAGATCAGATTATGAGATGAGATTAGAATGAGAGTTAGAACAATAGTTGTTAAAAAGAATGATGTTATTACAGGCTGTTTAAGATAAGATGACATGCTAAAAAATGTATACTTTTTGCGACATTAAATTATATATATATATATATATATATATATATATATATATATATATATATATATATATATATATATATATATATATATATATATATATATATATATATATGTCATATATACCCACTTGATTATAGCACAATGTGACGTTATATCAAACTCAGGTGTTCGAAAGCTTTGAGAGGAAATTAGTGCTATTACACTAAGTGAAGATTGAAACCTGTGATGAGCACTGATAAGCACACTTGGAGAACCCAAATCATCACAACACATTAAAAAAACCTGTTGATCGTTTCACTAACCATGTTAGCGCCATCAGAGGATGAATTTTTTTATATTCTTGATTAATTCAAAAGCAAAACAGCTTACTTATAGTTTTATTCATGAATTTGATAGCCTTTACTTTATCATCAACTAAGTATTTATTTTACGATTTAGTAAGTATTGAAAATGATATAATTTCTCTACTTGACAATATCTAGGCCTGTAAGCAAACTCATTTTTAGTGGTTGTAAAGAATATCGTCTAAAATGTTCCGAATTTTGTTAACAAACATATCGAGTTTTGTTTTGAAGACCTTACTAAAACTTTTAAATACATTAGAAAATAAAAAATTCTGGACGCAGCAAGTGCGTTATGGTAGTGAATTTTCATAAAAATGTTTTTAATAACAAATATGTGTGTTTTTTTAAGAAAGCAGGCATCAAATTTGGTTACCAGTATAATCTATATATTAGAAACAATGTGTCATGTTTCATCAAAATAACTTTATTGTGTGAAAATGTACAAAATTTTCCAAAAGTAAACTTAAAGTGTTCCCGAAAAAACACGTTTCTTGGTCAACCTTATAGGTTAATAGCAAATTGAGCTGTTCAAATATGAAACATTTGATCAAAATTCGCTACCATAACGCACTTGCTGCGTCTAGAATTTCTTTTCTTACAAACATGCATTACATCTCGATGGAAAATGCAAAAATGCAATAACATAAGGCGTGTTTGATTAAAAAAAATGATCTGGCACAAAATATTTTATTATAACTTTTTTTTCTTGTAACATAGAAATCTAAATTTTGGTGTATAGTTTACTTTTTATATCATAAACCTACCTACCAAATTTGGTTATCATAGAATTTTTATTTTTTAAGAAAAAAATTTTTTTCAAATGAAAACTCAAAATTTTTCCGGAAAACCTCGTTCGATTTTTCTGATTAACAAACTTATCAAAGACATTTACAAAAGGAAGGTACGTGCCAGATTTTATCAAAATCGGCCCATTATTCTTTGAGATAAAATTTTTTTTTGAATGAAAACTCAAAATTTTCCCGGAAAACCTCGTCCGATTTTCCTGGATAACAAACTTGTCAAGGCCATTTACAAAAGGAAGGTACATGCCAAATTTTATTAAAATCGGCTTATTACTTTTTGAGATAAAAATTTTTTTCGAATGAAAACTCAAAATTTTCCCGGAAAACCTCGTCCGATTTTCCTGGATAACGAACTTATCAAGGCCATTTACAAAGGGAAGGTACATGCCAAATTTTATTAAAAATCGGCTTATTACTTTTTGAGATAAGAATTTTTTTCGAATGAAAACTCAAAAATTTCCCGGAAAACCTCGTCCGATTTTCCTGTTTAACAAACTTATCAAGGCCATTAACAAAAGGAAGGTACATACCAAATTTTATTAAAATCGGCTTATTACTTTTTGAGATAAGAATTTTTTTCGAATGAAAACTCAAAATTTTCCCGGAAAACCTCGTCCGATTTTCCTGACTAACGAACCTGTCCAAGCTATTTACAAAAGAAACGTACATGCCAAATTTGATCAAAATCGGCCCATTATTTTTTGAGTTATCGGTGTGATACATATATATATATATATATATATATATATATATATATATATATATATATATATATATATATATATATATATATATATATATATATATATATATATATATATATATATATATATATATATATATATAATATATATATATATATATATATATATATATATATATATATATAAACATATAAAAATTGAAACTAACCCCGGATATGGGTTCTAGGGGTCCCAGTTCGCGCTCATTTGCAAAAATTTTTTCAAAATTCAAAAGTCGGGATCTCCCCATTAGTGAATTTTTTCTACGAAAATTCACTAATAAATTGAAGACATTAAATTTGGTGAACTAGTTACCATAGTATTTGTTCCCCTCTTCATATTCATCACTCAGGGAAAAAATTTTCCAAAAAGTTTATAACATTTCTATTATAGTAATTCGAAAACTAACCAACTTAAGAACATAATACACCATCACATTATAGCATATCACATGTTAGAAACTATAATCTAGATAAACTTTGTAAGTTTTAAAAGTTTTTTTTTTTAACGTCGGCCTATTTCCGCGACTATGGCCAATCACCGACGCCAGGGAGCAGTTTCGCCTCACTATCCTGGAAATTTTGCCGAACCCCTGTCTTTCTGTAAGGAGGATATGGATCTTTAACGTGCCCAACATCGCATGGACACGGGACCGGCGGCTTTACGCCCCCTCCGAAGGGAGGAACGTGCAGACTTTCAACTTGCTCAAATACAATGCCAGAACCTCGGTTGATGTTAATTTTACAGTTTGTACTGAAAAAGTGAAAGGAGTACCCCGGGATCGAACCCAGTACCCTTCGGTTCAGAGGCACACGTTCTTACCTCTGAACCACCGAGGTTCTTGTTTTAAAAGTTATTTAAACGTTTTATTATTTTTTTGAATGATGTATTATAAATAAATAAATAACTAGTAAAATATAGTTGAAGAAACACCCAAATCAGCAAGTTCCAGGAGACTTATAAATGTGTCGTTCAAATTGCTCATAGTAGATCAGATTGTTTAGGCTAGGTGTTTTTAACCACGAAATTTGGAACATTTTAGGCGATATATTATACTGTCACAGTTTATAGACAGCCTTCAGATTTTTGATAAGCTTGGAGAATGTCAAATAGCAAATGACATTATTTAGAACATTTTGTTTAATAATTACGAATAATATCAATTATAAGAAATTTAAATTCTCATTACTCTTAAGAGGTTTTTGAAAACTTGAATTCGATCAAATATTACGCTTGGCTATAATCGTGTCATTTCGGTGCATTTATCGAAACGTAGATATTATAATATATTCTTAAAATATATCAGCTGGAATCTGATGAAAATATATTACAATTTATTGCATAATTTTGACAAATGTTTTGTTGAATATAATCTACATTTCAGGACCGCATTACCTTTTTCAGAGAGTAAACTTGATATGAAGCCAAGTTTGTTGGACCGGCAGTGTCCTGCAAATAGATCTATTATTATATCAAACAACATTTATGCTCGTTCCTTGTAGGTATCTTCTGTGAATTTAAACGAAGGGTATTTAACAAACTCTTTGGGCTGTCTCTGTCATGGAGAGTTTTTCACAATTCTGCTTTGCCTCGGATCCATTCATTAATGATCGTTCTTACGTTCGATCTGCTTAGACTGCAAAATGGTTCTGGGCCTGTTATGGTCCTGGGCGCACCTTTCTTAGCCTATTCATCTGCCTTGTTTGCTTTATAACACTCATATGCTGGAACCCATGTTAGTGCATCTTTGTTTGCACAACCTAGCTCCATTAGGAATGCCAAACAGTGTCATACGATCTTTCAATTGATTCCCATTGAACTGAGTGCCTTAAGTGCCGCTTATCTACGAGTATATGGCAATGGACTTGTTCGATACCCCTTTCTCACAATTCGGTTTTGCGCAATATTGTAATTATACTGTGCTTTTCTAGGCTTTTTGAAATTTTGGCTGTTGGCCTGTTTTTATAAAGCCCTGATCCAACACCTGTTTCCGTCTTGGATACGTCGGTGTACTACACTATTTGTACTGTCACCGGATAATCATTCATCTATATTTCCCTTTCTGATATTTCTATATTGCAATTTTTTTCGGAGCTATATTTAGTGACCATATTGTCAACGGGAATTCCCAGAATTAGTTCTGCCTTTAACTTTTGGTATAGTTTCTGATACTCTGCTTCATGCGGTTGGATAATCGGTGATGGACCTTGCATTAACCTATGTGTCACTAAGTGAGCGTGCAGTGGAGGCAGGTCAAAGAGGACGTCCAATGCTACCGTCAAGAATGTCCTCATGGTCTCGTGACATATATGCCATCTGAGCTTTGTACTCTACTTATCAGCCTGATCGCCACCCATGTCGGATTTTCGTTTACTGCAGCACCAATCCATATGTTATTATAAGTCTTGTGTACATTTTTACCACTTATTCGTCTACACATTCCAAAGGCAATTTTTGTCCTGTGTGTGACTTTTTAAATGTGGGCCATCCAATGTGAGTTTTAGATCAAAAATGATTTCAAGGTATTTTACCTCTCCCACAAATGGAATTTCAGTATTGTTTCATACCAGAGCTTTAGGGCCTTCCAGTGTCTATTTCTTAGTAAAAGCGAGAACTGTTTTTTTAAGATTTATTGAGGGCTCCTCCTTTTTACACCATGTTTCAACTGTTTCTGAGATATCTGATACAGATCTCGCAAATCGCATCCTGACTATCAGCACTAGGTCATTCGCATATCAGAGACATTGAAATCGCCTTGTTGATAGTTTTTTGAGAAGGTCATGTATCTAAGATTAAGTTGCTCACAATAGAAGAGGTGACACGTCTCCCTGGGGGCAGCCTCCCTCGTTTGCGGTGACTGTGGCCTCGCTTACTTGCGGTATTATAGTTCTTTCTTCTAGGCTGGACTTAGTTCACAAATAGAGCGTTTTCGGTATTCCCCTGATAAGCAAACGTGATTTAATGAGTTCTTTTTCTGTTGAATGCTCCTTCTTTATCCAATGAGGTGCGTAGGGCTATTTTTTTGTTTTTGTTTTAATTTTGAGAGTTGTCTATTTAGGCAACACAGCGCCTGGTCTGTTCATTTCTCTGATTGGTAAGCACTGTGACGATCACTATGAAGATTTCAATTTAGTACTTTCTCCTTAATGAACCTGTCCAATAATATTTCTAGTCTTTAACTAGGAGGAAAGACATGTCTATCGGTTTATATGACTTTGGCATTAGGTTTAGCACCCTAACTATTTTTTGTAAGTAGACAACTCCCATCTTTCGCCATATTCTAGGTGAGTATCTCCAAGCTAAACAGGATCTGAAGATATTACATAAATGTGGTATCACAATTCCAGTTTTCTTTGGATTAAGACTGCATATATTTCGTTCATTCCAGTAGGTTTTAGTAGACTGAACTTGTTTACTTCTCATCTGATTTTATTGGGTCTTACCAGTTTCGTGACCAGAGTCAAATTTTCAACATTAGGACCACTGCTCTTTACTAGGGGTTCGGCCTTTTAATATCAGTGAGCCCGGAGCACTGTCATTGTAAACCTTCTGTTTTCAATTTCCTGTATGACCAATGTATGTAACGAATGCCAGCTCGCTTGCACTACTACAATCTTTGGCCATTGGTATCTATGTTTCTAAAATTTCTTTGCATTCATCTGCAGAGCAACCTTCGCTGGGACATTCACTGTGGTCATCTGACGACTGCCCTTGGTTCCGCGTTTTACGCCATTTTTTATTTAAGATCTATCTTGAGCCTTGCGCAGATAAAAAATATATATTACTCATACGGTTTTCCAGGTTGTTTCTTGGAGTGATCTTTTAAGGTTCATCGCCAATGCTGGCAGACGGTTTCGTGATTCAGAAAAAAATAATCAGGTGCATGCTCTTTTCATGCCGTTTAAGTTCTTGTAGTCCTCCCTTCGTGGAATTTCGCATGATGACACTGCCTTGTATATATATCATCGAGATGCTATGTTCTAAATATAAAATTAAGCACAGACTAACAACAAATCGTGATGTACACGGTTATAATATACGCAGTGTTGATTTGTTGTTACCATTACCAAGACTTGAGGTATACAAAAAATCTCCATATTATCTAGGAATAAAATTGCATAATATGCTACCAGACAAGATAAAGAATATACAATCTTTTAAGCAGTTTAGGAGAGCTATTGGTGAATGGATGCTGGATAATGCTTTTGATTCATTAGAAAAGTTTGTTTGTTTTTGTAGCAGTGTAAGCTAGTCACTTGTGATTATATACTGTTTTAATGTTGTACGACACACCTTATGTATGCATGTGTTTTGTACGGTTGATGTAATATTTGTTTTTAGGGAATTTTCTTAGAATATATATATATATATATATATATATATATATATATATATATATATATATATATATATATATATATATATATATATACAAAAGTCTGGACGCAGCAAGTGCGTTATATTGGTGCCAGATCTTTTCTATGAAAATTCACTACCATAACGCACTTACTGCGTCCAGACTTTTATATAATTTGACATGTCCTATACTATGTATAATAGTATTCGGATCAATAAAGTTATTTTGGTGATGTTGTCGGGCCTTCATTGATCTCCTTGGACAGCCATTTCATGAGTCTCTCCTTGTTTGGGTGCACTCTGTGAGTTTTGTTTTATAAATACAGATACAGATATAGAATAAAAGCTGCAAGAGGCCAAGGCTCATTTGGGCTGCATAGCCTTGAAAAATTAAGAAATATAATATGGCGATAAAGTAGCGATTTTTATGAGTCTTTCATATAGGTCATGGGAAAACCACTAGGTGCTTATATTATGAAGAGCAATGAAGACCAGTTTTTTAGTTTAATGGTAATATAATTCACAATACTTGGAATTAAATCAGTGTAATTTTGGCAAAAGGCATCTAAATGATTTTAATATAATGGACACCCAAGTCACCATTTTTACAGCATTGCATGTCTAACAAATTTTTTCTCAACCAAAACAACCAATGATTTTACCAAGTTTGTGTAATATGCAGTGTATTCTAAATTCAGTGGTCATCATTACGCCATTCTGGAAACCCAAAGATTAGGAGATAAGTTAAACGAGGAAAATTTTGGCAGATGCTATGCTCTAAAATTATTTTAAATGATAAAAAAAACACGCACACACAAACTTGTTTTTGTGCTTTGGCAGACTAATGTTACGTCTAAGCGAAGTCTAAGTGGTTTTAAAGTTTTAGATCATTAAGATATTTTTTGATGATTATTGCCTTAAATCGATTTATTTGCTCTTACGGTTTTCAAGATAGTAATAGTGAGAATGGAACTTGAGACATATTGTATTACCTATGTGATCTGTACACCTAGAATTTTGTTACTTAACCATTCCTATTTCTGTATCTTTTGTTTAATTTAATCTTTTTCACTGCACTGAATTCTGCGAACGAATTTTTTGATGGTGCAAATAAAATATAATTTTGAAAATAATAAAATATTGCAACAAACTGTTGAGTTACACTGTGAACATCATCTTATCTTAAATATCCTGAACCAAGAAAAAGTAACAGTGACCCAAAAGCCTGTTGGGGCAAGTAGTTATTAAAAATTAGTTCATTCTTAGCTAGTAACGTAATCAATACTTACTTTATCGGCCTCTATCTGTTTTCTGTTTTCTTTCTTAGCTAAATTCTGAAACACTTTACTAATACTCTTTTGTTTTTGAAGATACTTCTTCTCATCAATTGGCACTATTGCGATTTCTTCTTTAGGTCTACTAGAGAAAGGCTTATTCTTGTTGTGAATCTCCTTGTTGTACTTTTTAGGGTAAGCGTTTGTTGGTAACTGTTGTTTAGTTAGAATTGCAGGAATCTCATAGTAGAACTTGGGATCCTTATCTGGATTCCAAGCCGTTTCCACTGGGGCCTTAAGGTCTTGAGATGGTACAGGAACATCGTAATATTGCGCTGCAGTGTTCTGGAAGATCTGAGGAGCATTGATTTCTTCTCTGGGTTGAGGATTATAATTTGGCTGGTATCTTGGTTCGGGGTTGTTGATGAGTTGAGGTAGTTGAACTGCGCTATTAGGTTGAAGATTGTAAAGACTCGGCCCACTGGTAGGTGCTATTAATATTTCACTGGGTTCTCTATTTTGATAAAGTTGTGGTACCCTGATATTTCCACCAATTGGTTGTGTGGGTCTAAAAGGTATTTTGACTGGTTCTTGTTTTGGCAATTGTAGACTTAATGGTAATGTGTAAGAATCTTGTGGTGTTGGGTTGACATTATAATATGCTTGTGGTAACAGCAATTCTGGGGTCTGTACATAAGGAAGGGCGGATGGTGCTGCCCTGGATATCGGTGTTCTTGATTTTGCTACTGTTGCTAAAGTTACAACAGTAATCTGGAAAAAAATAAAAACATAACTATAAAGAAGAAATAAATTGTTAAAAAAATGTAAGACATTAATAATATTATATAAAACAGGTGCATTTTGTAAAGGTCATTATAAATTTACTGGATGATTGGCAACAGATAACCTTTTGTTAAAGCTCTACATTTAAAAGGCAACTGATTTATGATATAAAAATGTTATAAAATTTTGAGTTTAAAAATATATTCATTTAGCCAATGAAACGTTAAAAATAGCTAGATATCTGGCCAAGAGGGTCGTTGTAAAAAATACAAAGCAAATGAAGGAGCAAAAAGTGGTTTTGCTTATCGAAAATTACTAAAAGTTGCACAGTGATTACATAAATTTTCAGGCAATTAATTAATTAATTAATTAATTAACTACTTATCGGCAAAGTAACTACTTGACAGTAAGCTACAAGAACTCAAAATGTCCATAGGCACAGCATATACAGTATAAAATATGTTCTTGTTTTACCATTTTTTGTACACATTTTCTTTTTGGGTTTATAGCATATCGTATTTTGTGTTTATTAAAATTCTTAAATTTTGTTTTTATAACTAAATTATTTTAAAACGCTTCTTATAAAGCAGTATAGATAGCGGTTGCAAATCAGACCTTTTACATTAAAATTATAATAATAAATAATTTTTGTGTTATAGAAATAAAAATAAACCATTTTGTTAATATTGTCTAACATCGAAAAGGTTGATTTTACTATATTGCCGTGTTTTTTCAACTTCCTAGGATCCAAAATAGAAATAAAATAACAAATAGATTCAAGAGAATTTAGAGTTGATACCAAAAACTGACTTATTTAATCATTGGACCAGAGTGTAAACAGATATATATATATATATATATATATATATATATATATATATATATATATATATATATATATATATATATATATATATATATATATATATATATATATATATATATATAAATTTCAAATTCAGATTTTTTCAATCTGCAAAAGCTGACCTTAAAGCATTTTTAATGTTTTATTAACTTATAGCAAAGTATAGAGCCAAATGAAAAAAGTTTAGACACAGTAAGTGCGTTATCGCAGTAAATTTCCATAAAAATTTCAAATCACGAAAATAAGGCAATAATTCGTTTCAGAAATAAAAAATTTGATTGAGAAAGAAACTTGCTTTTCAGAAAACTGGTTTGACAGGGTTGGCAAACAAACTCATCCAAGTAACTAACGAAGAGAAAATAATAAATAAATTTGAAAGGAATCTTTCATTGTGTAAAAAACCTGGATAAGTTTGTTAGCTAGCCTGTTCCAATCAGTCTTTCTGTGAAATGTTCGTATCTTAGAAAATAACACAGTTATTGGTAAAATTCCGAACGCAGATTGCTTTCATAGAGACTAGCACGTGAAGTTTTAAGTTTCTAGCTTTATATAAAATTGATTTATAGGCATTTATTTCTTTCCCCCTACGGGACCAAAAAAGACCGCAAGATTAAACATTTTTATGTAATAAAAACCATTTATTCAAAAAACGGGTCAAAAAAGTTTTGTACAAAAGTTGATAAAAAAAATCTTGCTGCAAATATTCACTAAAAAATTTTACGAAAATGTGCTGAAACAATTTACTATAAGAATTGCTTCAAAATCGCTAAAAGGAATTAATATTGGCTGGAAGATTTGCTGACAATTTTTTCCCGAAAAGTAATTAAAGATTTATTTTGCTTGCTACAAAAATTAACTAAAAAAAGTTTTTTACGGGCATTTAACTCAGACCAGATCACAAACCGGGAACCTCTCATGGAACCGACCGCGCCAGACGTTGCTAATTTATCAATGAAGCAACGCCTACACATAGCCGAATGCCAGCAATGCCGACGACTACAACGGTGGATTTTTTGGAAATGAGAAACTTTTTCCATCAATAATAGATGGTGCTAGCATGCACATTTTACTACTACCGCTAATTTGTTTTGCATAAAAACAGATTATTTAAATCTGATGTTTCATATAAATACAATATAAAATCCTAGAAAAAAAAGGTCCTTTAATGCAGATAAATGTGTCTTAATATTTTCATTTATATGCCACGTGAAAACCTGCAAACTAAACAATATACAGAACCTAACACAAAACTAAAACTGTAAGTAGTTCAATTTTACCTATTGATGACTGGAATCCCCTTTCTTAACGAATAACCAAAAACTTATATTGCTGTTTGGCTAGTTAATATACATGGACGGTATTCGAATGGAACTCATCCGGCTAGTACACATTATATTAATTTTTAATTAAAGTTAGACTTTTATAAACGTTTCTAGAAGTGATTATTATTACATAGAAATCGTATAACAAATATGTAATGTATGTAAAATACTCGTAAAATAAACGTTTGTTTAATTAAACCTAACTGAATACCCGTCACTCCCCGGCTATTATTTATCCCAATCTTCTATTAGACTAATATATATATATATATATATATATATATATATATATATATATATATATATATATATATATATATATATATACGATATATATATATATATATATATATATATATATATATATATATATATATATATATATATATAGAATACAATAAAAATCCCACCCAACCTTAGAAGTGCTAGGGGGTGTCTTAGCCAAGCAGTATTCTTAATTGGTATCAGGAGTGCCACTATTCAACTCAGATACCCTAAAAACCATTGGATAGACAATAATATCGATATTTTTACCCTATAACTCCTTCCCCAGCCTACTCCTAGAGATGCTAGGGCTGTCTTATGCGCACAATACTTTTTCCCAAATAGCAACATATGTGTACTAAATTTAGTTGAAATGGCGCCAGGCGTTTCAGAGTTACATTACGGGGTGAATCTGACCACCCGTTCCAGTCGTTTATAAGGCTACTGGACGCTCCAAAGAAAAAATAAGATATGTTTGTATACATTTGCATACCCATATCGATTGGTGATGGAGTCAACTTCCGAATCGGAAATGGGTCGTTCTGACCCAAATACGCCATTTTTCAATGGAACATAGTATTTTTTATTACAGATTTAGGTTACATGTAAAAAATAAGAAACTTTTAACCGAACCACTCTTCCGATATATGTCACTATTAACGTTGAAAATACATTTTAACTGCTCTTAACATAAATCAGATGTAGATGCAACAGGAAGTTATTTTTGGCGGGAAGCATGTAACGTCATTGATAACCTATACCCTGGATGGTGGGTCGGAAGAAAAGGGTCTGTAGCGTGGCCGGCTCGATCCCCAGACTTCACACCCCTAGATTTTTTTCTTTGCGGCCGGGTCAAAGATGTTGTTTAGTGACATCAACGCACTACCAAAGATGATATGGAGGTGCGAATCCGGGTAGCCTGCCAGTGGTTGAGCTGCGTAGAAATCTTGCGAGCTACCGACAGCGTTCGAACACGGATACATGTATGTGTAAATCAAGGTGGCAGATATTTTGAACATTAATGAAGGTTTTCATTTTCTGCCATCCATTCCTCAAACACCCAACGACAAGGACGTGGCTAAGAACAGAACAGTTAAAATTTATTTTCAAGGTTAATGGTGACAATTATCGAAAAAGTGGTTTGGATAAAAGTTTCTTATTTTTTTACATGTAACCTAAATCTGTAATAAAAAATAAAATGTTCCAGGTAACAGTCCAATATTCGGGTCAGAAAGAACCATTTCCGGTTTGTACCGGAAGTTGACTTTATCATGAATCGATAGAGCGTACCCAATTTAGGTATACAAACATATCTTATTTTTTCTTTGGAGTATCCAGTAGGCTTCTAAACGACTGGTATGGGTGACCAGATTCACCCTTACAGCGTTTTACACAAATGCTACTGAAAAAAGCAGACATATTCGCGAAGCAAGACGATACAACAAATTACAGGCCAAAAATGCTGCTGAAAAACAAAGATATACGCTAGGCAAAACAATACAACAAATTATAGGCCAACCGACTGCGCAGAAATTCAAACATTTATCGGTCTGAATTTCATACTTTTCTGCCTCCAAATATCTAGGTTCAGGATGGTTTGGACTTTTTCGTTTTTCGTACGTCCATGAGCAGAGTTCGGCTTTTTAAACTGAGAAGTTGTAAAGAGAAAATGCTTAAAAAACGATCTTTGCATGACCTAGGTATTATGAGCTGCCATTGGAGAGGGATCTTTGTAGAAATGAACAAAAGACTCATTTTCGTGGTCGGCTGCCAATAAAGCAGTACGTAAAGGAAAGCCAATTCCATAGGATGTAATCATTGTTATATTGTGTGGTTCTAGCCAACTAGCATATAATTTTTTCATATAGCAAGGTAGTACAATCGAAGTGAGTAACAGTTTGCTTAAGAAATACGGACAACTAACTCTCCTACAATTTTTATTTTTTTGAAACATTAACTAAAATATGTGTAATGTGTAGTATATGGCACAGGGACAGTAAGGACCCATCGGTTTTGCAGATGTTAGAAACGAGCGCGAATTAGAGCCACTAGAACCCATATCCGTGATCAGTTTCACACTTTATATATATATATATATATATATATATATATATATATATATATATATATATATATATATATATATATATATATATATATATATATATATATATATTTGTGTGTGTCTGCGTGTGTGTGTACAACATGATTTGCGTAGCATCTAGCCCTCTGAAGACTTTCGTTTTTCATTATAGGGGAAAATTATTTCCGAAGGCTAAGTTCGTTGGCCAGTTCTGATAGTCAGGTTTTTCCATGGAAATCTGCAAATCTTCTGATCAAAAATTATGTCTTAAATGATGCAGATGCAATGTTCCAAAATGCAGTTGTGTTGAATAAATTGTGTAAATCATGTAAACCGGAATTAAATTTAAGATAATTCGGAAAATTGCGCGAACTATATTCCTTGTTAAAAAAATTACTGTTAGATATAAAATATATAGTTAAATAGAATAAAGAAAGGTGAATATATTAAATAGTTCTGATCAGTACAATTTCTTAACAACCTAATGTCACAGTTGAGTCACAGTTCATACTGAATTGATAGAAAAAATTTAGATGCTTTGGTTTATAAAATGTAAGATAAATAGGTTAAAACAAGTCTCGGAGACAAAGTAAGTTGCGTGTGTATAGTATAGTTTATTTAGAATATAGAGCCTCGGTAGTTCAGAGGTAAGAACGTGTGCCTCTGAACCGAAGGGTACTGGGTTCGATCCCAGGGTTATCCTTCCACTTTTTCAAACTGTAACATTAACATCAACCGAGGTTCTGGCATTGCATTTGAGCAAGTTGAATGTCTGCACGTTCCGCCCTTTGGAGGGGGCGTAAATCAGTCGGTCCCGTGTCCATGCGATGTTGGGAACGTTAAAGATCCCTACCCTCCTTACAGAAAGGCAGGGGTTCGGCAAAATTTCCAGGATGGTGAGGTGAAACTGATCCCTAGCGCCGGTGATTGGCCATAGTCACGGAAATAGGCCGACGTTAAAGAAACAAAACACACACATTTAGAATATAGATATGATGTATTGTACAAATAAGTTTTTGCTTGTATGTGTATAACACAATTTAGCTCCACACGTAATGCGTCATTAAATAAATGTATAAAACTTTCTGGCATTGTCATTATCAATTTTGTTAAAATTGCAGCTTTTTTAGGAAGCTCCTACTTCACAAATACTACTAGCAACTCCTGTTAGTGCGACGTAAGTATGCAAAAATGTAAATTTTTGCATACTTATCTTCACTCACGGTTTATTATTACAAAACTTATGAAAATTTGCTACTATAACTCACTTGTTGAGTCCAGAATTTTTTGCTTATCAATAATTCGGGCATAAGAAGGTTTTTTTTATATTTAATATTATTGGCTGCGGCATCTCAGGCCATTAGCACATTCTTTCCCATCATTTAATATTTTTTACAAATTTTCCAGACAAAGTCAACTTGGCTCGCCCGGGAATCGAACCCGGGACCTCTAGCTTTGCAGGCTGGTACCTAGCCACCTGCGCCACGAGGGCGTCCATAAGAAGGTTAAACAGCAAACTATGATTTTTCACTTCAAGAGTGGATTATTATACAGGGTGGCGCATTGAAAACGAAACAGACCGATTTGCGTCCAGAGAATTTTTTTTAAGAAACGCTGATACACGTCAATTTTAATATTGAGGGGGACATGTTTTGACATAAAACTCAATTTTGCCACATCAACCCTTTAAGGGTAGTGATAACAACCCTTATATTTTAAATAGGGAACATGATGCGAGTGTTACATCATGTGAAAGCTCTTTCTTTTCTGAATTCAGCACACTAATTTTTTTGGAAGTTTTATTAACTCGTTTAAAAATTATTCACAGTTGGAGTTGCAAGAACGTATTTCATTCATTGTGATAAGAAATGCACTAATTACTCATTTTTTCGTTAAAAAAACTAAAAAACAAAACCAAACGTTCAAAAATGTTTATTCAGTTAAGTAAGTGTTCAAATTGTTGACCACCAGCTTCCATACAAAAGTACAAATTTTGTTCAGAACGAGCTCTGACATTCTGGAGCATTTGTGGAGTTATTAGACGGCATTCTTCAACAACGCGTCCTCGTAATTCTTCCATACACTCCGTTTCTGTTGCGAAAATTCTAGTCTTTAAATGGCCCCATAGAAAGAAGTCTAAAGGAGCTAAATCTGGTGATCTAGGGGGCCACTCAATAGCACCTCTACGTCCAATCCATTGTTTTGTAAACTCTCTGTTCAAAAACTCCCTAACACGTTGTGAAAAATGCGGAGGAGCTCCATCTTGTTGAAACACTAATTGATTTTCTTGATAGCGATCATCATTTTTAATAATGTCAATTAGTAGAGGGTAAACGATATCTTCTAGTAACTCCAAATAGGTTTCGCCACTCAAATTGCCATCAAGAAAAATTGGTCCAATTAAACGGTCTCCAAAAATGCCAGTCCAGACATTCAATTTCTGTGGAGTTTGAGTGTGGACTTCGTGAAAATTTCTTGGATTATTATGTGCCCAATGACGACAATTATGACGATTTACTGTAGAGTTTAATAAAAACGTACACTCGTCTGGAAAAGAGATATTGAACAGACAGTTCCCGTTATCAGCTATTCGTGCGGTCATAACTTCACAAAATTCCAGTCGCTGATCAAAATCATCTTCATTCAGTTGTTGTACAAGATCAATATTATACGGGTCTGCAGGAATTTGTTCTAAAACTTCAATCTCAGTAGTCTCATTTCTAATCGGAAATTCACGTTCAGGATCCCGTTTTTTGTTGGCTACTGAACCACTTTGTTGAAACTTTGCAACTAACTCCAAAATGTATTTTCTGTTAACATGTCTGTTCGGATGTCGTTCATTAAACAAATTTGCGGTACGGTTGGCACAGTCATCGTTTTTGAAAAAAAAAGAGTAATTATTTCAACTCTTTCTTCTACAGAATACACCATTGTGAAATTAATTTTCTGTAGTACTAGCAAGTATCAAACCGACCGATAAACTCAAATAACAAACCGCATTTCTCTCATTCCGATAAGAAATGTTCTGATAGTCAATTTTTTGTTTACAAAACAACAAAACATTGACTATCAGCACGTTTCTTATCGGAATGTTTAAATGTATTCTTGCAACTCCAACTGTGAATAACTTTTAAACAAGTTGATAAAACTTCAAAAAAAATTAGTGAGCTGAATTCAGAAAAGAAAGAGCTTGCAAATGATGTAACACTCGACCCATGTTCCCTATTTAAAATATAAGGGTTGTTATCACCATCCTTAAGGGGTTTATGTGAGTTTAATGTCAAAACATGTCCCTCGCAATAATAAAATTGACGTGTTTCAGCGTTTCTTAAAAAAAATTCTCTGGACGCACATCGGTCTGTTTCGTTTTCAATGCGCCACCCTATATATATATATATATATATATATATATATATATATATATATATATATATATATATATATATATATATATATATATATATATATATATATATATATATATATATATATATATATATATAATATATATATATATATATATATATATATATATATATATATATATATATATATATATATATATATAATTAATTACCGATTTATTATCGATACCTGTATTTTTTATGAATTAATCGATGAAAGGCAAAGCCCATGCGTCTAAAAGACATCATGCCATCAGATGGGTGTTTATTCGCTTAATGAATAGCTAGAGATTATATGTCTTCGTAAATATGTTATATGGCTGAAGAGCATTCGGAAGTTTAGCTGCAATTATTTAAATATTAAATGTATTCTCATAGAAACTTTATTGACTTTATTTGCAGATATGTAACCAAATGTTTCCCCAGCATAAACATATATACCTAGTTTTTATCTAACACAACAAGCTATCACTGCAGTTGCAATTACCAAATTCGGAACAATCTGTTACTGCATCGACACGCTATAATTTGCTATAGTTACACAATCTAGTCGTATTTATTCTAACAATTATACAGCCAATTATTTTACAATTGAGGTATCACCTGCAAGGAATATCGCAATTATCTTCTTAAAGCAACTACTTTTTGGTGGACTAATCAAAATACCACAAATCACTTCCCGTATAAAATATCTCTGGTTAAGTTTAAAAACCACGCTATAACTTTTTGTACCTTTTTCATTTCTTGTAGCAAAAACGATTTAAAAATATGTGGTACCAGTTTGCGCGTCTTTCGGTGCTGTCGTCATCGTAGCGTAACTACAACTGTATTCAAAGGCGTAACCGTAACTGTAATGGCTTGTGCTTATTAAATTATAAGTAACAATAGCATGTCTAATACAAACAACGAGGAACAGGAAACTAGAGAAAGTGTTTCTGATTTAAAACACTGGACTCTAATGTGTTAGATTAAATTTTCGTAAACGAGTTCGTTGTTGGTTTTAGGTTTACTACTCTGTTACATGCTGCTACTTCAATGTCTGATAGTGAATAATTATTATGGTGACTTATCTACTGGCAAGGGTCAAAGGGGCAATAAAAATATCTTCATTTGTTAGTTGTCAGTATAGACTGTTTTTGTGATTACATGAGTTTTAATATTTTTAGGTGTGTTAGATTGTGATCACCATCATCACAATCCAATGGAGATGTCGCCTTATCGTCGCTACCATGACACTCTGTCTCCAGCACTTCTTCTCATTGTAACCTCCACATTTTATCAGCAATAGGCCACTTTTTCCTGAAGTTTTGATTTTGGTCTACCTCCATATGTGTCCTTCAAATTTTCTTGTTTGAAAGTTATGATGTCTCAAACATGGCCCTATGGACCAAGCAAAGTCCTACATTAGCCCCATTAGCCTCACATCATATTTGCTAAAGACCATGGAGAAAGCATTAAATCAATACATTTGAGCCGAAACCCTCACCAGAAAACCTCTTGACGCACAACAATTCGCCTACCAGGCGGGCAAATCCACATAAGTTGCCATGTTTAGTGAAGGACATAAAACAAACTTTTGTGGCTAAATAAGTAGCCATCAGCGCATTCGTCGACATGGAGGGTGCATTCGACAACACCTTATATCAATCCATCAAATGCTCACTACAAGAAATATGAGTATAATTCTCCATTGTGATGGAAGATGGATTGAGTCAATACTAAAAAGCCGTGTTATCATACCACTATGAATAAAACTAAAGCAACAGTAACGACGGCAAAAGGTTGTCCTCTGGGAGCAGCCTTATCATCTCTACTGTGGTTGCTCTTTGTTGATAATCTCATGATTATATCGAGTGGAACAGGATTCACAGTCCAAGGATACGTAGATGATGTTGTCATGACAATAAAAGGCAAGCATGCTGCTGTAATATCTAGTCCAATTCAAACAGAACTAAATATTGTAAGAAACTGGTGTCCAGAGACTTAATGTCAATCCTCATAAGACAGTTCTTGTCCGATTCACGAGCAGAAGGAAATTAATTTATGTGGAGGGGGTAAATTGCTTTTAAGCAGTCCTATAACTGGCTGTACTGCGTTCCTAAGCATCCCACTAAAACCACCACTCTCTTAATCATAGTTGTGCAGCTGAATCACCATTTAAGTATTGCTTTACCAGATTCTATCATGTTTAAATTTCATTTCTTTTTTTAAATTATTTTTCATTTATTTTTGTTTGTTTTCGAGCATATACTGCATAATATCTTCTGTTGTATATTTGCCTCCAATCTCACTTACTACATCCCATGGTCGGACTATAATCTATCTGCAGTATGTATATTCTTCCTGTGTGTGTGTGTTTTGTTTCTTTAACGTCGGCCTATTTCCGCGACTATGGCCAATCACCGACGCCAGGGAGCAGTTTCACCTCACTATCCTAGAAATTTTGCCGAACCCCTGCCTTTCTGTAAGGAGGGTAAGGATATTTAACGTGCCCAACATCGCATGGACACGGGACCGACGGCTTTACGCCCCCTCCCAAGGGCGGAACGTGCAGACATTCAACTTGCTCAAATACAATGCCAGAACCTCGGTTGATGTTAATTTTACAGTTTGTACTGAAAAAGTGAAAGGAGTACCCTGGGATCAAACCCAGTACCCTTAGATTCAGAGGCACACGTTCTTACCCCCGAACCACTGAGGTTCTTATATTCTTCCTCGTTTACTATTTTGAAACACTTACGATAGACATAGTTATGCAGCTGAATTACAATCTAAGTATTGCTTTACCACACGCTAGCATATTTAAATTTCGTTTCTTTCTTCAACGATTTTTTATTTATTTGTGTTTGTTTCCCAGGATATGCTGCATAATATTTTCTATTGTCAATTTGCCTCCAATATCACTTTCCGCCCTTCCTACTACTACTAACTCCCATGTTCGGGATATCAATCTATCTGCAGTATGTACATCTTCCCTCGTTTACTATTTTGGATCACTTAAGATACGATTTAAAGCGCCTCTGAGCCGTAAAAATGTGTGAAGTAATAATTCACATGTTTTCTCGTTACTCACGACTCTATTGTTGAGATCAGTTTTTTGGTACGCTGGTCGTCGTTTCAGAGCTCTATACTCTAAAGAGGTAAATGCCAGGGTCACATTTACCTCCCTATTGGTAAGAGAAGACTTTAGCAATTGCAATGCCATATCTTGCACACCACAATACTCACTTTTAGTGATATTATGTAGTGACCAGTTTTGATAAAATTTAGCAAGAACCTTTCCTTTTGTGAAACGCATGGATAAGTTCGTTAGAACCCACGATTAGACCAGTTTTCCAGGAAAATTTTAAATTTTCTTCTGAATAGGTGTTGTATCTTCAAAAATAATGAAGCTATTTTAAAGAAATTTAGTATACACATTGGCTTTATAGAACATAGTAGGTACGCACCAACTTTCAATTTCCTAGCTTAAAGATAAATCGAGTTATAGGCTCTAAAAATTGTTTCCCTGCTTCAGAAGATAAAAGAAGGACTCAAGACTAAAAGTTTTTGTATGATAGAACACAGTTTCTTCAATGTAATGCAAAAAATCGTTAATTTGGGTTAAGGGGCCAAAAAATATCAAAACGATTAAAATTAGTTTGGAACCAAAAAAAACTTTGTTTTCTAAGACGTAATTATGTTTGATAGGATTTATCTATCCACTAGCATATGTTATAATTGACTAATTATTGACAAATGTCAGATGAAACTTCAAACAGACTCAACAATTTGAGTATTTCCGGCAATTTGTGAAATGCAAATATAAATATGCTTTTTTTCCCACTTCATGGGTTCAGATTTCCCCGGAAGGTTTGTTTTTTTGTTCAGTTTTTTTAATAATCACAGATTGTCGTATAATATTTACTTTCTTTATTTTATAAGCAAATTTTCGTGAAAAAATGATCTATCTGGTAGATATCCATCATCTTTTGTAGAAATTATTTTCTGGAATTTTTGTGCAGAAAAATTTATCGAATTTTCACACCATAAAGTTTCTTTGTGAATTATCATTAAAACACTTCCGGCATTTGTGTAAATACCTATATTTTTTAACAAACCAATTTTCTTGAACAATATTCTTGTTATATTAGGCATATCCTATTTACAGACACTCATAACCAATGTATAGTGTTTGTTTTAGTGAATTTTAGTAGAAAAAATTCACTAATGAGGAGATCCCGACTTTTGAATTTTGAAAAATTTTTTGCAAATGAGCGCAAACTAGGACCCCTAGAACCCATATCCGGGGTCAGTTTCAATTTTTATATGTTATATATATATATATATATATATATATATATATATATATATATATATATATATATATATATATATATATATATATATATATATATATATATATATATATATATATATCGTATCACACCGATAACTTAAAAAATAATGGGCCGATTTTATTAAAACATTTCATTACAATATTTTTCATCTTTTTCGGGATTTTCTTTGGCAAATTCTCGCAGAATATCTCGGGGTTATCTTTGGGTCTCCCTAAAGAAAAAAAAAATAACTGCCTATCACTTAATTTGCCATACAGCTGAGAACTTAAACTGTGGTATGTATTACTATAATAATAATAATAAATTTATTGTTCAATCGATACAGAAAACATGAACAAATGTGTGGTGTTTTCCAACAATAATTTAAACTTAAATATAAAATCCAAATAATAACTAAGCTAAATGTCAACACAGGGTAAGTCTAATAAAACTAGATATTAACACGATTGCGAATATAGAGATGTCCTTCAAAACTCAATGGCTATCAGAAACAAAACAAAAACAACAGGGGTTTTACTCATTCAATATAAACGATCTTATTAACATTGCATTCTTTAAAAAGTTATACAAAACTTTAACGTGCTTCCCGTCAAACTCCCTAAATACTAAGTCAGTTAATACTAAGTGTATGTCTATCCAGGTGGCGACTCTCAAGGTCTTTTCTAATTAGCCGGTACATGGGGCATTCAAAAATTATATGTTTTAGATCTTCATTTTCATTTAAGTTACAAATAGTGCATTTTTCTTCTAGGTTGTTTAATCGGTATTTGATAGTCCCGAAAATCAGAACCACCTCCCTGCTTCCCGCTGTACGCAGTTGGAGCATAAACCTTTGTAAATACAAAGGGAGTAATATGAATACAGTGCTGTCTCCCAACAGGAATTTGTACTGGGGGTAGTTAACAGAAAGCAAGGAGCAGTTCTCATTGAATGTTCGGCAATGATTTGTGTAAATGCCAAGATTAGTCGTTATGTCATTCTCGCGCAAATTGGCTAAGATATCCGTACCCTCCACTCAGATCCCCCGCTAGTATGCCCTTTAGCTGACTAAACCAATTAAGATCGATTATATTTGTGGCTGAGGAATCCAAATATTTCAGCTGTTCCAAAGCAACCGCAGGATACCTGTCCCTCTGCATGCTATTCAGCTTTAAGAGTAGATGTAGCGCCGCTCTCAGCACATAATATCCCAGTCTGGGTAGGTTACATTCAAGACGCAGTATGTAACCGGGCGTGTTCCTGGGGAGAAAATTTTGATATTTTAAGAATCTGCTCTGTATAACCTCCACCTTCTCAGTGTATCTGAGCCCCCAAATACCAGCTGCATAACTCAAGGCCGGCACCACAACTGAGGTGAACAACTTAAGATTTGTCGTCCATCCGGCATTACATACCCCTGTAAGCGCGTGCCTAACAGCTCCCAGACTGATGTTTGCCTCACTCACTCTCCCCTTTCATGCTTCGTGGTATATACATTTAAATTTGAAAGGAATCTCCAGATAGGTATACTCGTTCACAATATCCAGGATTTGCCTATCAAAGTAAAATTTATGTCTAGCAACAGCAGGACCTTTCCTAAAAATTAGGATCTTTGTTTTGGTTATGTTCAGTTCCAGTGCTGACATTGTTCTGTACTCATGTAATATGTCTATGTTCCTCTGCAAATTAATGGGTGAATCAGCCAAGATAACGAGATCATCTGCGTACATCAACATAGTTATCTGCACACAGCTATTTAACGATAAGCCATTGGCATTTCTTTCTTCGAAGAAGGACGGAATATCTGCAGTGAACAGAGAAAACAACAGCGGGCTCAAACTATCTCCCTGTAGTATGCCCTTTGTTATAGGTACACACTCAATGTGCTTTTCTGGTTTCTCGACAATTATAACTGCTTTATCGTACATGTCTCGTATCAGTCGTATGAGCTTTGCGCTCACTCCTGCCCTGTACAATTTCAACCACAGTACCGTTCTATCAATGCTGTCAAAAGCCTTTTTATAGTCCACAAATACTATAGTTTCTATGAAGGAAAGTTTTATTCAAAATTTTATTTATATTACCGATTTAATCTCTAAGATATGAAAATGATGCGAACAGATCTATACAACCTATTTACAAAATGAAGATACCTACTTGCCAAATTTATAATTTTCTCTTAGGCGCCTGGATAACTTCGTTAACCAACCCATCAAACAGGTTTTTCTAAAAAACGGATTTCCCAAAACAAATTGATACCTCCAAAAGTAATTACTTTATTTTTGTAACATTTAGTGTGGATGTTTCTTTTATAGAGGGTCTACTATGTACAAAATTGAAGATTCAAGCTGTATGGGATATTAAGTTAATATTTAAAAGACTTTCATGAAAATTCTATACCACAATGCACTTGCGGCGCCTAAATTTTTATCAACAGAGCAATTTGGAGAAAACGTTTTGTTGATTTGTCATTAAGTTTTTGGTTTCTCTTTCTTATACCCTGTAAATGTACTACGTGGAAGCTTGTGATGGATCTATCGTATTTTCGTCTTTATACTTGTATCGTATTGTATTATATTTTTTTCTTCAACATCGGTCTATTTCCGCGACTTTGTCCAATCACCAACGCCAGCGAGCAGTTTCACCCCCCCCCCCCATTCTGTAAGAAGACTAGCGATCTTTAACGGGCCTATCATCGCATGGTACACGGACCGACGGATTAACACCCCCTCCGAAAGGAAGAACATGCAGACATTGAACTTGCTCACACACAATGCCACAGCCTCGGTTCTTGTGAATTTACAGTACTGAAAAATAGTTTTACATTTCCACTGGGAATCGAACCCAGGATCCTTTGCTCCAGAGGCACATGTTCTTATCCCTGAACCATCAAGACTGCATTCTTTATCCTTGATCACTGTTATCAACATAAAGTATTTTAATTCCTGTGCTATTCCAAAATGTTAGTAAAACCTTCATCAGTAATGATGCTTTAACCTAATCTTAATTATTTATTTTGTTTTAGTGAATTTTCTTAGGAAAAATTCAATAATGATGAGATCCCGACTTTTGAATTTTGAAAAAATTTCTTCAAATGAGCGCGATCTAGGACCCCTAGAACCCATATCCAGGGTCAGTTTCAATTTTTATATGTTTATATATATATATATATATATATATATATATATATATATATATATATATATATATATATATATATATATATATATTTATAATTTTGTAAGCTGCTTGGATAAGTTCGTTAGCCAGGAAAATCTAACCAGGTTTTCCGGGAAAATTTTGGGTTTTCTTTCGAAAAAAATTTTATTTCAAAAAATAGAAAAGCTATGGTAACCGAATTTGGTACGTAAGTTTATGATATTAAATAGAACTATATGGCAAAAAATATTTCTATGTTAAAATAAAAAAAAGTTATAAAAATTTTTCGTGCCAGATCATTTCAATGAAAATTCACTACCATAACGCACTTGCTGCGTCCAGACTTTTATTTATTTATACAGATTATTTACAAAGGTAGAGCCTATATTGTAACATACAGCGTTTGTACAGTGCAACTGATTATCTCAAGAAAAAAAACACACAGCACTCAGTCCCCCCACACCAGTCACAGCCAAGTATCCAGCAGATTATTTTAGCTGCCTATTTGATTATGCTCAGGGTAGCAGCAATGTCCTCCAGCAGATTGTTCCAAGAATCAAAATACCGATTGGCAAAGAAGCTCCGCCTATATGAGGTACGGAACGGTTCCTATCTCAGCTTTAACCTGTGTCCTCGAAGTGTTGAATCACTGCCCAGGGTTAAAAATGCAGAATTAGGTCCATGACATAGACCGTGCGCTAGTTTATACATATACATAAGATCCAATCTGCTGCGTCTGGCAGAAAAGGAAGACAACTCCAGGTGAGAAAGCCTTTGCTGGTAGGTGAGATGCCTAATCTGCTGCGGCCATCGTGTTGTAACGCATTGAGATCGTTTTAAGACATCCCCGTCCCTAACCAGCGCTGGAGACCAAGCAAGTATCCCGTATTTAAAATGCAGAGGATATACGTGGCGTAAAGCTGCCAAGGAAACCCAGGTGATGGACGAAGAAATTACTTCTTGAACATCTACAGCATATTATGTTAGCCTTCTTTGCCGCTGCAGTCACCTGGGCGGTCCATACCAGCTCCGACTTCACCGCAACACCACTGTGTACTGTGTTCGAGTTTTTATAGCAGTAAGTGGTGCGGTACTCTGTCGAAAGCCTTACGGAAGTCCAGGTAGATAATATCAACAGGAAGCTTAAAGTCAAGTAGTCTAGTCAACTCGTTGATGGCGGCTAGCAGATTCTTGATGACAGATCTACCCGGAGTAAAGCCATGCTGTGTTGTAGGAATGATTTCGTGCTAGATGGGGAAGGGCAAGTCTTTGGCCACAATGCGTTCCATAACTTTTCACACCACACAGGTGGGACTCATAGGTCTGTAATTGTTAGGATTTAGCTTGTCCCCACCCTTATGTAGAGGAGTAAAAAGGCACATAGCCATTTATCAGGCGCAGCACTCAGTCGAAGTAATGTTCTAAGTATAATTGAAATTGGATAAGAAAGCTTTGGTACACAGGTTTTTAGAATTCTAGACAAGATGCCGTCAGATCCGGATGAAGGCTCAGCCTTCAGGTTCTTCAATTCTGCTTCTACAAGAGCAGGGGTGATAACGATGCCAGGCAGGGAGTCTTACACAGGATGAGCTAAAGGTGGTGGTGCATTACGGTGCTGATGCCAGCATAGATGCCAACGAAGTGTTCAGCAAATACACCAGCTGCAGTCTCTGTGTTATCAGGTACCGATCCAATGGGCAGTCTGACAAGAGGGGTAGATACACAGGACGATAGCTTTTTTTAAATATAAGAATAAAGACTTTTTGGATTCTCCAACAATCTACACTCATATCATCTCTAGGCTGATTTAATATCGCACCCCAATTTATTTGAGAAGACATGATATGCCTGAAAGTCGCTGCTGGTGCCACTACGTCTGAATCTTCCCCATAATCTTCGTTTGAATTAGATTATATTTTAAAGTAAATCCTAGAGCGATACGCCTAATGTTTTTTTATTGTATTTGGTATGTAAAATAAGAGCAATAAACTCTTTGCTGGCTGAATTATTTCCAAACTAATTTGATCTTGCCATCTTATCTAACCAGCGTTAGATAGTACATAAGAGTTAACTTGGTACATAAACGTTGAAAAATAAACATAAGCATTATATTCATGTGTAATAAACTCAATATTTACCTACTCATTAGACGTATTACGGATATAATGTTAATAAATGTACCTAGGGCTATAATGGGTATAAAGATAGGCAGGGCCTAAACAAACGTGTTGCAACATTGTATTCAATAAATTTATAGGTGGCATTTCACATGAGTGTAACAACCTTATAATATTAAATAATGTATTAAGCATACAACAAAATTATGTCACCATTTATCTTTCACCGTCATGTAATAATACTACAGTTGACTTTTGACCCTCTTTGTAAATCCTCGTATAAATTGAAGATTTTTAGTTATCTTGGATATTAATGCACGTCGTATGAATATGGCTTCCATTATTAAGCATATTTTACTTTACGTTCAATTCTAGTTGATATTTAAGTCACAACGTTTTGACCTGGAAAAGAATTACTTAATTCACAAAAAAAAAGGAGTTCGATAGTGGGTCAAGTGACAAACCCGACAAAATATATTGGATAAGATAAAATCTGGCGTACAGATATTTCTAAAAGGTTGAGACAACTCCGTACTACGTTTCCCGAGGCAAAAATATTACGATTTACCCTAACTTACGAGGTCGCGTCCTTGTGAGCCGTACCTTACCTATTTATAGATACTGTATGGTTCTCCTGGTTTAACCTTTAAGTGCTAGGTACATACCTGTCAAAAATGACATTTATAAGCCAGGTAGTAATCAAAATGCACTAGCTGAAGTAAAGTGATTACACACTGTCAGTCGGAATTTGATAGAGCTGAACAGATAGCGGCGATTAACTAACCTACAAAAAATTATATGAGTCCATCTTAAATCACAAAGATTTGGTGGTAAATCTTATGATGTAATCAAACCTTTTCATTGAAAAATAAGATGGTAGGATTTCTTGCTTGCGAAAATAAACATACCGGTGGCCCTGCTCATAACAGTCGTGACTCGAGAAAATGTTGAAAAAGCCCATAATATTATGCATTTAAGATCAAGCAGATAGTAGATTACCATATAGCATACAACACATTTTCAAATTTGATATGCCAACATTATCTGCCTTATGGTATCCACAAATGGTTACAAACGACTAAAAGAGGAACTGTGTTGTCATTTGTCTGCGGTTATTAAACAGGTACAATAGAGCAGACAAGAATAACTTTATTGGCCTTTCGGTAACTGTTGATGAATCTAGAGCTTATCACTATGATCCTGAGACCAAATGCCAAAGAATGGAGTGGAGACTCAGTGGCTACCCGTCTGTATTAGTCTTCCGCGCGAAAGATGTTGCTCACTGTTTTAAGGGATTCTTCTGCAGGAAAGCTGTTGCTCACTGATTTATGGGATACCCAAGGTGCTCCAAGGTGTTATTCTGGCTGATTATTTTAAAAAACGCTCCAGGGTAAACTATCCCAATTTAATAATATCGTTGCGCGATGCCATAAAACAAAATCACCGTGGAAATCTGAGATGAGGAATGCACCAAGCCACAAGTCAGTTATTGCAATGCTTGCAATCAAAAGTTCTGTGGCCGAACTATTATAACATCCACATTATTCGCAGATCTTGAGCCAAGCGACTATATGTGTTTACAAAATGAAAAAAAAAGGGGAACAGAGGTTTTCAACAGTTAATAAAATTGAAGTAGCTGTGAATGGGTGGCTTGAAGAAGTCGGAAAAATATTTTATTTATAAGCTGTAAAAATGTTAGAATATGATTGGGAAGAGTGTATTAGAGTAAAAGGAGATTATGCTGAAAAACAAAAATGCTTCATTCGTCCCAGCCTTTCTTTATTTAGTCCAGGGAAGTAGGAGAAGTATCCGCCCTCATAACCCCTTCTTAAATATAGATTCTTAGAAAAAGCCAACCAAAAATATTTTTTTCTAAATAATTAGAATAATAATAATAATAACACCACAGTAGATAAACTCCGAACCCAGAAGTCTTTGAGTTGCACGGGGGGCGCTTACCTACACATATAGACAAAGGACACCATCCATAACTCAACAGAAGCCGGACTTTCCACATTAGAGTGAAAAAGACCGACTAAGCAAAAGTCTTCCACCAAATCCTAAGGCTACAAGATATCGCAAATTGTTACAGAGTATTCATTTTTAAGCGTATAATGTTTATTTTTGCCATTTTTTTTACAGACGCCACTGTTTTTATGACTCTACTTTAATAAAACTTTAAACTCTACTTGTATAAAAAGTTAGTACAAAACATTTTTGTATATGTAAAATATTGATATCTCTTTTAGTTTTTTTAGTAAAGCAGCATTTTGAAAATTGGTGCAACCCATCTTTGTTTAAATCTGTAATAAGAGGAGGTATTGAAAAGAACCTGACCTAAAATATAAAATAGAATTAAATTATATTCCTTCAACATAGACTTACACATTCAGCAGAACAAGGATATTCTAAACCATTAAAAAATGTTATCTTGGTTTTAAACAACTCCTCAATGGCATATATATATATATATATATATATATATATATATATATATATATATATATATATATATATATATATATATATATATATAACGAATTTTATCAATTGTTTACAGTGCAGTTAACGATTTGTGAGCAGTGGCGCTGTCTTGGCATGTTTTTGGAGAGTTTCCTAGGCCTTTTCGACAATTTTCTCTAATATTACGGTTGACAACTCACTATCGTATACCTTTAAACCATTTATGCCTTGTTTTAGAAATTCTAGTATAATTCTCTCATCTTTGTCTAAAAAACTGAAACAAGAATTGTGCCAGCCAACTTTGAACTAGGAATTTTTTAGGTCGTGGAGAACCCAGATGTTTTCACTATTTCAATTACACTTTAGTCTGTGGATCATATAGATGGACCCATGTTTTGTTCAGAGTAAAAAGATGATCCAAAAAGTTTCCTTAAAATTACCTTGTACAATGCCAAACAAGCACCCTTCTGTCAGCGTCCAAGAATTTCGGGATTCATTTTGCGGAAAGCTGTGGGCGCTATATGTTTTCTGATTCTAACTATGTTACATTTAGATATTGTTTGAAAATTCTTACTAGTATGTCTCAGAGCATGTCAACAAATTTTACCTTCCTGCTTTCAATTTCTCTCGGTATCATTTTTTTTTCTCGCACCTCTTGTAGCACTCTTTTATTTGCGTTTGTCGTATTTTTTAACGTCAATATGCTGAGCCTCGGTGGTCCAGGGGTAAGAACGTGTGCCTCTGAACCGAAGGATACTGGGTTAGATTCTCAGGGCTGTCATTCACTTCTTCAGTACAAACTGTAATAAATTAACATTAACCGAGGTTCTGGCATTGTATTTGAGCAAGTTGAAATTCTGCACGCTCCGCTCTTTGGACCGGGCGTAAAGCGGTCGGTCCCGTGTCCATGCGATGTTGGGCACGTTAAAGACCCCTACCCTCTTTACATAAAGGCAGGGGTACGGCAAAATTTCCAGGATAGTGACGCGAAACTGCTCCCTGGCGTCGGTGATTGGCCATAGTCGTGTAAATAGGCCGACGTTAAAGTAAAAAGTTACTCATAGATGCCGTGCTTACTCAAGGTCCAGCTTTTCACCCAAATAAAATGTAAAAGGTATAAAAAAGTTTTACCTTGTTGGATATAAGTCATTTACAAAAAGTCGGTGGGGTACGTATAAAAGAATCAGAGGTAAAAATATAACATACCAACTAGATAAATTGAGAGCTAATACATAGTGCATTGTATAATACAAGATCTTTTTAGGGGAATACTAGTTAAATAGGTGTAATTCTTGGGTGCTTCAATACATACATTTTAAAGAAATTTGCAACACGTTGCTGAACAATAAAAACTACAAAAAAAAATGAACGGATTAATAAGCAACAGAAAAAACTTGTCAAAGCAATAGGCAATACATGACATCAGAAACTCAGACGGCCCTTGTTGTAAATGTCGATGAAATAATACTTGTTAATAAGAAAATTATCTGAATTTGGAATTCGCTCTCTTATTGGTTCGCCAAAACTGGGTTGGCTAGTCAATTAAAGTCGATGTCAAACCAATAATTACACAATAAAACTTAAGGCTGTTTCGTTTTTTGTAGATACGGAATGGCCCATCGGAAACTCAACAAATGGGTTTTTGAGTATTTAAAGTTCTCTTTGAAAAAGACTCGGGCGGATAGTTTTGTTTTTGAGGGAGCATCTTTTCATGCTAATATCAAAGCTGCTACCTTATCCCTGTAAACGGGGTAGTTACCTAGTCTTTATGTGTGGAATAACAAAAAAAAATTCATTATTTAATGTGAAATATAAATAAATAAACAATTCAGCACAGTGACTACTGTTTGAAACAACTAGGTAACAGCCCCGTTGGAACAAATTTTGTTATTAAATCGACCCAAAAAATAAAATTTTTGTTGAAGGCAATATGGCTTGCCGAAAGATCTAAATACACAAGTAGGCTAAAGCTTTGTTTACAACTTTAAAAAACTAATAATCAAATTAGCGAATTAGCTTCTGTATCAATATATTCTCACATTTTAATCATTTTATTATTATTTAATATTATTGGCTGCGGCATCTCAGGCCTTTAGCACATTCTTTCCCATCATTCTATATTTTTTTAAATTTTCCAGACAGAGTCAACTTGGCTCGCCCGGGCATCGAACCTGGGACCTCTCGCTTAGCAGGTTGGCACCTAGCCACCTGCGCCACGAGGGCGTCACATTTTAATCATGAAGCTTAACACTATCTTGCACATGATGATAAAAAGAAAGTGATTCTGAAGTATATAATATATGGAAATATATCTGTTTTGTATATTAAAAAGAAGGGAACAAATTAGAAATTCTTGACTAGATTACATAAAAAGAAATTGCTGGTGCTACTGTGAATTTTAAATTTCTTATTAGCGAGTTATTAAAGCTACATGTTATGGGTCATTAGAGTTCTGGTCCTGACAAATTTTCACCAGAAATGAATAAAATGAATTAAATGATCAGCTTTCAACAAAATGAGATATATAAGCGATTCGCAGTGGCTTAATTAAGTGTTCTTTATTTATATACAGCTGATTAAAAGCAGAAAGTAATTTTGTGGTTACGTTACAGATAAATTTTGCGGATATGCGTTGAAAACCATTTACTTCAACTTTTCTTAAAGAAATTGGCTTAAAGTTTAAACACATTAAATTATGCAGCATTTATTAGGAACAGGAAAACTGGAAGAAGCAAATAACTTAATGGAAAAAATAGATATAAATATACTTGGCATGTCAAAAGTAAGGTGGCCAAAAAGTGTATATATATATATATATATATATATATATATATATATATATATATATATATATATATATATATATATATATATATATATATATATATATATATATATATATGTATATATATATATATATATATATATATATATATATATATATATATATATATATATATATATATATATATTTGTGTGTGTGTGGCTGTGTGTCACACCGAAAATTAAAAAAAAATACGGTTTCGATGAAATTTGGCAGGTATCTTTCTTTTGTAGTTGACTTGGATAGGTTCGTTAGTCAGGAAGACCAGGTTTTCAAAGACAATTTTCCGTTTTCTTACGGAAAACGTTTGTATCGCCGAAAATAACAAAGCTATAGCAATCAAATTTGGTACGCAGACCTATATTAAACTATACACCAAAATTTATATCTCTAGGTAGAACGGAAAAAACGTTATATGCGTTTACTAAAAAAAGTTTGGACGCCGCAAGTGCGTTATGGTAGTGAATTTTCATAAAAATATTTTTAATAGCAAATATGTGTGTTTTTTTTAAGAAAGCAGGCATTACATTTGGGTACCAGTATAACCTATATAGTAAAAACAATGTGCCATGTTTCAATTCATTGATTGTTGTTGCCCTTACTTGGTGAAACTTGTCCATACTGCATACAGACTTTGAGAATACTTATCTGGCTTCACTGTTGGTTTTTGTAGGTGAAGGACTTAGCCAACGCGTGAGCTAACTGGAGCAAGTGGCCCTTCGAATTCTGGAAGTTCTAGGATGTTCTTCAATGCTTCTGTGACTATAGTTTCGCTGCATGAGAGCATTTTCAGACAGATTAAAATTGAATTAGTATGAAATCATGACAACTACAAATAAATATCTGTTGCTATGTTATGATATGATGTTTTGATCAAAAAATTGTATTAAATTGAAAATAAAATGAATAAAATGAAACACAGATGACAGATGAGGTTTTTAAAATGTCTATGTGATGTAAGTCAATATTTAACATAAAAACTAGAACTAGCCTATAATAACTATGATAACAGTTATAACAATAAAATAACTAAACAATAACAGTATAAAAGTAGTCTCTATACAACGAAAATATCGACATACATCAACTCATTATTTTATTACAACTTTTTTTGTTGTTGAAATAATAGTTAAATTTATTTTCTTTGACATATTTAATTAGAAAGAAGAATATCCAAGAAAGGGGAATTCATTAAATCAGTTTGCTCGTTTAAAACATGGTAGTTATTGTCGTGTGTGTGCCTTTTGACTTCTAAAGCTTCAAAAAAGTCTAGTTTACGTTTGTCATTATAAAAATGTAGTGGTTGTATGCGGTTATTTATTGTAGGTCTATGTTCGGTATCAATAATATGTTTTGCAAATGTAGATTTGTCAGCGTGGTTATTTCTAAATGCAGAAATATGTTCTTTGTATCGGGTGTTAAAATTTCTAGAAGTTTGACCTATGTAGATTGCGTTACAATGTGTACAAGCTAATTTATAAACTCCACTTTTGTCAGGAAATAAGATTTTTCTTTCGCGTTAAATAACAAATCACGCGGCGTGTTGTAAGATTTAAAAGCTACAACAGATACGTTTCGATAACTTATTTTGGAACCATTTCAGAAAACATTCCAAAAATTTTAAACACTTGTACAAATACAAAGGTAGCTTTTTTAAATCTTACAACACGACGCGTGATTTGTTATTTAACGCGAAAGAAAAATCTTGTTTCCTGACAAAAGCTGGAGTTTATAAATTAGCTTGTACACATTGTAACGCAATCTACATAGGTCAAACTTCTAGAAATTTTAACACCCGATACAAAGAACATATTTCTGCATTTAGAAATAACCACGCTGACAAATCTACATTTGCAAAACATATTATTGATACCGAACATAGACCTACAATAAATAACCGCATACAACCACTACATTTTTATAATGACAAACGTAAACTAGACTTTTTTGAAGCTTTAGAAGTCAAAAGGCACACACACGACAATAACTACCATGTTTTAAACGAGCAAACTGATTTAATGAATTCCCCTTTCTTGAATATTCTTCTTTCTGATTAAATATGTCAAAGAAAATAAATTGAACTATTATTTTAAAAAAAAGTTGTAATAAAATAATGAGTTGATGTATGTCGATATTTTCGTTGTATAGAGACTACTTTTATACTGTTATTGTTAAGTTATTTTATTGTTATAACTGTTATCATAGTTATTATAGGCTAGTTCTAGTTTTTATGTTAAATATTGATATACATCACATAGACATTTTGAAAACCTCATCTGTCATCTGTGTTTCATTTTATTTTCAATTTGATAAAATTTTTTGATCAAAACATCATATCATAACATAGCAACAGATATTTATTTGTAGTTGTCATGATTTCATACTTATTCAATTTTAATCTGTCTGAAAATGCTGTCAAGCAGCGAAACTATATTCACAGAAGCATTGAAGAACATCCTAGAACTTCCAGAATTTGAAGGGCCACTTGCTCCAGTTAGCTCACGCGCTGGCTACGTCCTTCACCTACAAAAACCAACAGTGAAGCCAGAGAAGTATTCTCAAAGTCTGTATGCAGTGCCATGTTTCATCAAAATAACTTTATTGTTTGAAAATGTACAAACATTTCCAAAAGTAAACTTAAAGTGTTCCCAAAAAAACTCGTTTCTTGGTCAAGCTTATAAGTAATACCAAATTGAGCTCTTCAAATATGAAACTATAGTCAAAATACGCTACCATAATGCACTTGCTGCGTTCCGAATTTCTTTTCTCACAAACATGCATTATATTTCGATGGAAAATGCAAAAATTCAAATTATGGCCACCATGTGATTGTAGAAATAATTTTTTAAGATGGAGCTCAAGACACCCTATAATTAACGTATACATCTGTTTCTCGTATCTTGTAGAATAACGGATGTACGAACAATATATATATATATATATATATATATATATATATATATATATATATATATATATATATATATATATATATATAATTCACACTGTCAGATAAAGATGTCAAAATTTTGGTACTACAGAATAATGCTTTTTTGTGAAGTTTTGGTTTGAAAGAAGGAATGGTTTCTATATTAAATGGATGTTAAATACATATGGTTGCAGCAGGAATGTTGGTGGGAATAGAAATCGCAGCTGAAGAAAAACATAGTTGAAAATCAAAAAGTGGCAAGAGCAAAATTATTTGACATTTATACGTTTAGGGAGAGACTGTTCAAAATAGTGTCCTAGTGCAAGCACAAGCATAGCTTTTTTGTATGGCATAATGTATAATTTGAATTAATAATAATAAATAAATAAATATATATATATATATATATATATATATATATATATATATATATATATATATATATATATATATATATATATATATATATATATATATATATATATATATATATATATATATATATATATATATATATACTCTATGAATCACACCGACAACTTAAAAAACAATAGGCCAATTTTAATGAAATTTGGCAGGTACCTTTCCTTTGTAATTGGATTGAATAAGTTTGTTAGCCAGAAAAATTATATTAGTTTTTCCGGGAAAATTTTGGGTTTTATTTCGGAAAATTTTTGTATTTCCGAAAGTAACAAAGGTATGGCAACAAAATTTGCTACGCAGGTTTATATTATAAAAAGTATATACCATAACTTAGATCTCTAAGTTAAAAGAAAAGAAAGTTATAGGTTATAGCTATTTAATCAAAAACATGTTTGGTGCCACTGACGATCACAGAGGGGAATAAGACCAAAATATTTGTGTATTAAACAAAATCTATTACATATTACAGACAGTTATAATTTCCCTGCCGCAAATATAATTCTTATGAAAAAATGCGTAGATCATTCCTATGAAAATTCATTACCATAACGTACTGTCTGCGTTCAGACTTTTTATTTATTTCGTAGAGATAAACTTTACAATGTTGCAGGTGTAGAAATACCAGCAAGGCACTGTATAAGTATAATAGATTGGTAATAGTGATTTTTAACTTAAACATAATCATCGCTTTAATAAATACTATTAAATCTGCAAATTGCTTTAACCAAGCATACACCCACAAACTACATGTCTCCGCACGGATTCAATAACAACAGGGGTAATTAATAATCGATTCAAGTTCAATGACTTTCGACACACTCGAAGAATTCGACACATAAACCGAAGAAAATTGGGTCACTGTGTGAGCTGGTCATCTAGCCACTGCTCTCGACAGACAAATAACTATTCATATCTTTATATTACCTTACCATATATTATCTTATTACCGTATGATGTAGTAATTTGTCATTATTCAATACTTTATAACATTAACTAACACATTCTAGTATCGCCTTATCAGCTAATGAAGCTTCTGTTCTCATTGTTAAACGTTCTTCTGCAATGTGCATAAAAAGTCCACTTTCATTTCACCTTGAACGGTATATAGATGGCCATTAGCATCATTTCTTTGGTGCAATAACGGGTTATTTCCATCGGAATCATCTGGACATAACTGTACATCAACAATCATTATTCTAAACTTTCTTATGTGCCTAGCCACAGTCAACTCGGACGTCCGTGGATACACTTCATTTAAAGACTCACTGTCCTTCACATGACAACATGCGTTACACAGTTTTATTGCTGGTTATTTCCTTATTTTGCGATACGTTAGATCTTACGCATGCTACCTGTGTCGTCGAATCAGACTTCGGTTTCAATCTCAATTGTGCTCTAAAAAAATCCGGTTTGTTCCGAGTGAGAAATCTTGGTGGTGTTAAAGCGCATATAGGACTCGGTATTAGTGTTGGTGATGAGTTAGGTTTTAAGGAATCACTTTCGAATCTTGAAAGTAACAGAAGAAGGTCTTCACCAGGCTCCAGGTTACAAGCTCAGTTGGTAGAATTACATAGACAAGGTAAACTTAATAATTCTTTTATGGTAAGGTCTGCACCTGCAACTGTGCCACTAAGTCCTCCTCCCTTCGTTATGATGGCACCACCGAGAGCTGTACCACCCCAGCTGCAAGAAGCATTGAGGAAGTCTGATCTATTTTTTGCGACACTTCCACCATTTAAGCCTATTCCTCCAGCTGCAGAGAGACCTACAATTATAAGTTCTCACACATCAAGCAAGACATCTCTTGCAACTCCAGCAGTGATGGGGATTGCCGTCCCAGCTTATAATTCTCTACCAAACTCTATATCGCGTCTTTCTGACGGTCCTACTTATTCCTCTGGCAAAAATAAGCCAGAAGTTATGGCAGTTGTAGTTCCAATCAAGAAAACGCAAAATGCTGAAAAGTTAAGTAGTACTAACTTTGCCATTAGAACTCTAAATTCTCCAAGCAATGACGTGGAAGTTTCCGTACCTCAACCATCAAATACAATTCAGTCTCTTCTAGTAGCTAATAATATAACCGAGGATGTATTGGAAGCAGCGTTATTACAAAGACAGCAACAGCTTGCTAAACAACGACTTAGAACAACAACGTCAACAACAACTACTACAGTAAGGCCAACATTTAGTAGAAACAGATACCATACTCCGATTGTTGGTAAGGTAATGAATGCCCCGAGAGAATACTATCCAGTCGCCTACGACAAAAACTTTGATGACAACTTTTCATCAAAAGTCGATTTACCCGAAACATCATTTTCCTGTGGTGACCAAAAGCATTTCCCAGGTCTATATGCAGATGAAGATTTAGGTTGCATGGTATTCCACGTATGTGCATTAACAGACGATGGATTGATTACCAAAAGCTTCCTTTGTCCAGAATCGACACTTTTTGACCAAGCTATATTAAAATGTAACTGGTGGTTCTATGTTGATTGCAAAAACTCAAAGAAATTATACGATTCTAACATTCCAGTATCTAAAAGTTACCAATTGATGAAAGCGTTGACATTTTTCTCTGGATACAAAAAAGACATAGCATCAACAAGCAAACCTGACGACAGCAGTGAGAAGAACTAGAATGGCTTTGCTCAAAGTGTTTTAATTTATTGGAACTTTATTTATTTTATTTATTTGTTTTTATGTTGTTACATTTGTGTAGTTTTACAAAAAAGGATTAAATGCAGGTAATGAATAATACGTTTGTTTATATTTTCTTTATTGATTTTGTTACTATACTAAAATACATAAAATTAATTTTTTAAATTGCCAAGTGCCAAAATAAAAATAGTGCTGCAAATTAAATCGTAACTTCCACATAGCTGTGATAATCTTCTCTCCTCAGAAAGACATTATCATGAAATGAATTTAGGGTCCATGACTTGACCACAAAGAAAAAATTGATATCCCTCTACTCATAAACTTCCGAGACGTTATATTATTCGAGTTTTAACGGAAAAATGTCAATTTTCACCAAATCACCCAACATTTATCCCTTACCTCCTAAAGCGATCTTACCCAAAAACAATTCGAAGCGTTCCTTTGTCGGGTGCTAACTGGATACCAAATTTGAAGATGATATCTCAATTCGTCCGAAAGTTATCGCGCCTACTAACAGACGTACAGGTGGACAGACCGACTGACCGATAGACAAAAAAATGTTCGTTCCTGAATCAAGTTTTCTACACAGTTTGATACCTTATACGCCGTTTTAATTAAAATAAATTGCGAAATTTCTGTCACCGAGATGCCACCCCCACACATTCAACTACTAATTTAATTTCAGCACAGAATACCAGATGTTTGATGAAATTGAAAGTTTTCTAATAAACAAACTCTAAAACGTTAGTTTCTCGGGTGCTAACTGTATACCAAATTTGAAGAAGATATCCCAATTCGTTCTAAAACTATCGTGGCTACAAACAGACATATATACAGATCGACAGACACAAAAATGTTCGTTCCGAAATCATGTTTTCTATGTTTTCAAACTTTTTACGACGTTTAAGCGAATTTTTTTTTTTCAAATTGTTGTCGCCAATGCCATACTTCCACACGTATTGACGATGTGGAAGTAATACATAAAGAACCAATACAAGGGAACTTAGGTAACTTTCGTTTTTACTTGCTTAATTAATTCCACATCGTCACAACGTGGCATCGCATCATTAATTCCACATCGTCACAACGTGGCATCGCATCAGCAAAAAAAAATTCGCTTAAACGTCGTAAAAAGTATCAAAACATATAAAAAACATGATTTGGGAACGAACATTTTTTTTTGTCTGTCGGTCTGTATGTCTGTCTGTTTGTAGCCACGATAACTTTAGAACGAATTGAGATATCGTCTTTAAATTTGGTATACAGTTAGCACTCGACAAACGAATGGTTCGGGTTGTTTTTGGGTAAAATCGCTTTAGCGAATAAGGGATGAATGGCGGGTAGTTTAGTGAAAATCAATATTTTTTCGTTAAAACTCGAGTAATATAAAGTTTTAGGGTTTATTTATTAGAAATTTGGTGTACAGTTAGCACTCGGCAAACGAATGGTTCGGGTTGTTTTTGGGTAAAATCACTTTAGCGGATAAGGGATGAATGGCGGGTGGTTTGGAGAAAATCAATATTTTTTCGTTAAAACTCGAGTAATATAAAGTTTTAGGGTTTATTTATTAGAAAACTTTTAATTTCATCAAACATCTGGTACTTTGTGCTGAAATTAAAATAGGGGTTGAATGTGTGGGGGTGGCATATTGTTGACAAAAATTTCGAATTTTTTTTGCTGAAACGGCGTAAAAAGTGTCAAAACACGTAGAAAATTTATTATTTCTGAACGTCAATACGTCTGGGTTTATCACGTTTAAAACTTGATTGTGGAACGACATTTTTTTGTTTGTCGGTCGGTCAGTCGATATCTCGGCATGTACGTCTGTCTGTTAATAGGCGCAATAACTCTCGAACGAATTGAGATATCATCTTCAAATTTGGTATCCGCTGAGCACTCGACAGACGACCGCCTCAAATTGTTTTTGGGTAAGATCGCTACAGCAGGTAAGGGATAAATAAGGGGCCATTTGGTGAAAATTGATTTTTTTTCAACAAAACTCGAGTAACATAACGTTTCAAAAGTTTATGGGTACAGGAATACAAATATTTTCTTTGTGGTCGAGTTATGGGCCCTAAATTCATTCCACGAGAATGTCTTTCTGAAGACAACAAATTATCACAGCTATGTGGAAGTTATGATTTAATTTACAGCGCAATTTTTTTATTTAAGAAACAAAACACTAATTGAGTATTTAAATGATATATATATATATATATATATATATATATATATATATATATATATATATATATATATATATATATATATATATATATATATATATATATATATATATTGCAGAAAGAGGTGTAATTATCTAACAATTTAATTTGTGCCTAATGTTAGTAGTTTTCTCTACTAGCCAATAGCAATGTGCTTTTAAACACAGTCTTCTTCTTCTATGTCTTTAAATGCCGCAATTTATCTTTAAGTGTTGACAATTTTCCCTACCTACCTAAATGATATTATGTGTTTCATATATACACAGACACACACACACACACACACACACACACACACACACACACATATATATATATATATATATATATATATATATATATATATATATATATATATATATATATATATATATATATATACGAGGAGATGGTCTAGCTTTCGTCCTTGTTAGGTCTCATCAGTATGTTATATCTACGCTCCACCAAGTCGGCCTTAAGGTAGACATTGCCACAATAGGCAATGGAGAATAGCGCAAGCCCCGGCAGGACTGAATTGATGGTAGCTAGTTAATGTGATGTGATTCAACGCCTGTCGCAGTATTAGCCAGGGCCAGGGGGGTAGTTGCTTTCGCTCGCTAGTTTCTTTCCACAGCTAGCTTTCTTGTTGCTGTGCTGTCTGTACGTGCAAGCCGGTGTGGTATCCTGGAACCGTCGCAAACGCAGAGATCGCGCTTTGCGCTAGTCTCAATATATATATATATATATATATATATATATATATATATATATATATATATATATATATATATATATATATATATATATATATATATATATATATATATATATATATATATATATATAGGGTTACAACTTTTTCATTGACCACTACAGCTATCTCCCTTATTATCAGATATAGAGATGCGCTTAAATTAGCAAATATATGCAGGAAATTCAAGTTAGCTGAGACCTGCTTTCAAATACGGAAAACTCCGAATGAGTGTTCTCATTTGAAATAAACCTCATCATTCGATTTGGCGTTTATTTTTAAGAGAAAAACCTTTTTGTTGGAAGAAAATTGACGGAAAATGACCAAAATATTAAGGATTTAAGAAAATGGCCACTTTTTTTACGTATAACTCCGGAACCATTCGGTGTTTTCCGTCTGTGAAAGCAAGTCTCAACTAACCTGAATTTCCTGCATATATTTGCTAATATAAGCGCATCTCTATCTCTGATAATAAGGAATATAGCTGTAGTGGACAATGAAAAAGTTGTAACCCTGTATATATATATATATATATATATATATATATATATATATATATATATATATATATATATATATATATATACAGGGTTACAACTCTTTCATATGTATCTAATAATGTTAATCAATCACGTCCAGGTCTCGATGGAAATGTTTTCAAAGGGGTTTGTTTTCTATGCTTAAAACAAAAGATACGGAATATGTATACGGAAGCACTTCTTGAAGAGGCACTTGGTTTCAACTAGGATAATAACTTGTGTTTTTATTGGAGAAGTACTTATCACAGAACTACATGCGCAGTACTGTTGTACTTGGTCAATGTTATCATATTCTTATACATCTAAAGAACCAAATGTATTTTCAGCTAGTTCTGTGGTCAGCTGATTACATATATCGTATATTTACTTCGGCAAAATATGGAATTTTCTGTCGCACGAAGTGCTCTTTGATAGCAAACTTTTATAATTATTTTCTCTTTTCAAAAATGAACAACAGAAAATCGTTTATTAAGCTAATAAATCATTAAATATTTTAACTGGACACCTTGAGAAATTAAAATGTCACTTAAGATATCTTTAGGTAAGCTTTACTTTTAATTTGTTCGGTTGGTAGAATGTGGTTTTCGGTTTATTAAAATGGCCCGAATAATTTGGACTAACGAAAGGTCTGATGCAGAGAGTTTGTTATGGTAAAGAATTTTAATAAAAATGCTTAGGGGGGTAGGGTTTGCTATAAACTTTGGTTATGCATTTATTATGGAATGTTTTCAAAGCAGTCGCAGTAGCTCAACGGGTGGAACGTCAGATCGCTGTGCACATGTTCCAGGCTTACAGCTAATCGCAGCCTGTCACTTTTTAGGACAATTATTAAACGATTTATTATTTCAGTACATACTGAAAATTAATAACCATTGAGGTCGTGGCAATGTGTCTGAACAAGTTAAATGCCTGCAGGTTCCCTTTTTCGTAGAAGGCGCGAATCCGTCGTTTCTGTGTACCATCTAATGTGGCCCCATAAATATCCTAAATCAACTTAAGTGCCGAGGTTTGCAAATTTTCTTGGTTTGTCAGGTGAAACTGCTTCCTCGCATCGGCCATTCGCAATAGTCGCGGAGACATCAAAGAACCAAACATATACACAATTTTTTTGTTAGGTTATTCCAACCTCCTTTGAAAAATCAGGGATCACGTGAGCAGAAGAATTATGCCTAGAAACTATTGTGCACATATTATTTCAAAGCAACTGTAAAAAAGTAACAGTGCATAAAATGTATTAACATTATTAATAAATTTGATTGGTAGTTATTTTATTTTCTATATTATTAATAACTTTTTTGAAAGTTATTACTAATAATTAAATATTTGGGTGACATCAAACGTTGCCTAATGCTGAAGACATAGTTGACGTGTCTGAACAATGTTACTAAAACCAAACCATGTCCATGTAATTAGCGATATTTCTCTACAAAAATTAGATTAAAAAATTGAAAATTGTACATGTTAATATATATATATATATATATATATATATATATATATATATATATATATATATATATATATATATATATTAACATGTAAAATTGAAACTTATACTATGTATGAGTTTTTAGGTCCTAGTTCGCGCTCATTCGAAGAATATTTTCAAAAGTCTCAAAGTTGTGATATCGTTATAATCTAACTTTTTTTAGAGAAATATCGTTAATCACATTAAATTCGACATGATTTGGTTTTAGTAACAATTAGTTAGTAATTAGGCGGTACGAAGTTCGCCGGGTCAGCTAGTATATATATATATATATATATATATATATATATATATATATATATATATATATATATATATATATATATATATATACTAGCTGACAATGAATGTCGTATTAACTTTTAGCTAAACTTCCACATCTTTCTTCTTAGCCGCCAAAATTGCTCGCTTACTCAACCATTTGTAATTTTTGTGGTTAGGAATGATGTTCGGGAACACTTTGTTGATGAGCTCGGCTTTCTATGAGACGAAATTATCGGAGGAAATAAAATTAATCCGCTCGATTCGTCGACAATAACACGGCCATTGCTGATAGTCAGCATTTGCTTGGGAAAATCTTCAGCAATGGATCTTTCAGCAATGCAACTCTCATGTTTGCTGCCAGCTGAAGTTTCTTCACATAGCGCCACAGATATCAAGATTTGAGGCAAGCGTTTATTTCATCGGCTGCAGTCGACGTTGGAATGACTGGCAGTGTTTGACTGAAATTGCCAGACAGTAAAATCATTGCGTCTCCAAAACATCTCGAGTCATTGCACAGATCCTTCAATGTTCTGCCAAGTGCTTCCAATGCGCATTTGTGCGCCATTGTGCATTCGTCCCAGGTGATGATTTTAGATGCTACTAAAACTTTGGCCATTGCGTAGTGTTTCGCAATGCTACATGTGGGTTGTTCAGTAGTTTGAAGGTTTAACGGCAATTTTAACGCTGAATGTGCATCATTCTAACAATGTGGTCGCTATTGCAGAAGAAGCAACTGCTCTTCAATGTCGGATCTCGCACGAACAGTGGCCAAAATCAATGACATGAGGAATGTCTTACCAGCTCCACCGGAGGCATTCACGAAAAATAAGCCACCATTTCCATCATTAATGTACCATACACTTTCTTCTGTTGGGAGTTCAACAGGGGTACATTCGTTTGAATTGATTGCTCAAATTCATGTCGATCATATTCGCGTTCACGTTCCAATTCTCGATTAAATGCGTCATTCATTCCACGATCTGGCGCTGATATTCCTAACCTGACTGCCGCACATGAGGTAACACATGTCTTCGATCAAGAGCAAAGCTTGGTTATTGTTGGGAAAGATGAGATCTTTTCCTTCGCGGCATTGTTAATAATAATACTGTCACAACAAGATTTATGAATAACACTCGCACAAAACAAACAAATAGACCGGTAACCTTTATGTGCTTTTTTCAAAACAAATCACAGACAACATGAAACAGAAAAATTTACACTTTCGCGACTTACAGCTTATATACTGATAGGCAGCGGCACCGGAATGTTCCGGAAGTTTCTCATTCATTCTGTGTTGTCAATCTTGTGGAACGGATGACTGATTGACCGAATGATTGAGACCAATCGATTTGACAGTTGTTGTCAGTTGTTCTCTATATTTCTGTTTATATTTCGATTGGAGTATTTACATTTCGATTAGAGTATTTTCTTTATATTTCAATATCGTTCTAGATTTCAATATGCTATTTTCCCACTATTTTCCGTCAACTTTCTATTCTATAACGTCTAGTATGTCACTGATTTGCAGTGGACATCAATTATTACAAATAAGTACATTTCAATTGGAGTGTTTACATTTCGATTAGAGTATTTTCTATATATTTCAATATCTTTCCAGATTTGAATATGCTATTTTCCCACTATTTTCTGTCGAATTTCTATTCTATAACGTCTAGTATGTCACTGATTTGCAGTGGACATCAATTATTACAAATAAGTACATTTCGATTGGAGTATTTACATTTCGATTAGAGTATTTTCTATATATTTCAATATCTTCCTAGATTTGAATATGCTATTTTCCCACTATTTTCCGTCGAATTTCTATTCTATAACGTCTAGTATGTCACTGATTTGAAGTGGACATCAATTATTACAAATAAGCTATAAGCGTCCGTGGGGTGAGCTGTTAATTGCGGAATATGGCGGAGTTCCAACATTATGCCACTGATTTGCAGTGGACATCAATTATTACAAATAAGCTACAAGCGTGCGTGACGTGAGCTGTCAATTCCGGAAGATGGCGGAGTTCCAAACCCAATTTATTAAAAAAAAATTTTTTTTTCTGTGAATCTTACCGTTATTTTAGTTATTCTACTATTCGTGGCGGGGACGAATCCAACAAATCAGAGATAATTAAAATCGGTCCAGCCGTTCTTGAGTTATAAATGGTGTAACTAACCCGACTCTGTTATATATATATATATATATATATATATATATATATATATATATATATATATATATATATATATATATATATATATATATATATATATAATCACAGGTACTCAAAAAATAAGAAATAATGGACAGATTTTAAAAGAAGAAGTTATAGGCATTAAAAAAAGTCGATCCTACTGGAGTATTACATATGTGTTGTAAAGAAACCTTTTAAATATTAGATACAAAGATCAAGTTCCCTTGACGAAAAAAATTCAAGAAATACAAAAAAATTAAATAAATTTTTATATATATTTTATATAAAAACATCAAAATGACGATCTCAAACATCAATATTGGTGATTTTTGAATAAGGATTTTGAAAAGAACGCCAAAAAAGGTGCACGCTGAGTGTGTTTTTGTCTTTTTACTGAGTTTTCTTTTAAAAAAAATCACTAATGAGGACATTCCGACTTTTGATTTTGAAAAACTTTAAATTAAAATTTTTATGATTTTTTATAAAAACATCAAAATGACGATCTCAAACATCAATATTGGTGATTTTTGAATAAGTATTTTGAGAAGAACGCCTGGCTATGAAGAAGAATATTGCAAAAAGTGTTTTGCAAGGTCTTAAATTTTTGTTTCAACAGTTATATTTTTTCATTTGACAAAACCAAATTGAAAAAATCCCTGTTCATTCAATAAATCCATAACCGGATAAATGATAAGTAACCTGTAGTAATAGTCCAGACGCAGGAAGTGCGTTATGGTAGCGCATCATCATAAACAATTTTTGTTTACAACTTACCTCATTTTCTATTAACCTATAGAAATTTTAATTCTCGTATGTCACAAGTTATGAAGTCAACATATATACCAAATTTCATCAAGCCAACTTTAGTATTTTAAGTAATAGTAACAAAGTTACCCATATATGCAGCCTGAAATTGGGACAGACTGTATTTACGTCACAGAAACTGGATCATTAATGCGTTATTAGCCACGAGGAGGAAGATGAAAAAATGAGTGAAATACTTAGCTAAAATGTTACAGACGCTTCTATTCAAAGTTATCAGTGAAACGGTCAGGTTATAATCAAATCAGCCAACAAAGAACTTTATTAGTGCATGAAGTTGTTATACATATTATAGTGTATAGAATATGTATCTTTTTAACAAAGTGGTATTTACAATGTCTAACAATAGGTAACGCATTTCTGTCTGCGAGTAGATGCTTTACACTTTCTAGCACACAGTAATAATACATGATATCACCACAAATTTGCATTATTGTAAAATCATTTCCATTATTTTTTTCATTACGTGAACTGATACAGTAACTAAAAAGTATTTCTTTTTCTGTGGCTTTTCTTCATTTACATATTTTCAGTTTTTTAAAATATCATTATCATTCACTTTGTTACGCTGTTAAAGTTACGTATTTATTTATATTAAGTAATATTGTTTATTATAATGTTGTGTGTCTGTATTTTGTTTCTTTAACTTCCGAGACTACGAGCAATAGAACAGTTTCACCTCAAAAACTTGTAAATTGTGCCGTAGGATAAGGATCGTTACATGCCCAATATTGCATGATACACGAGACCGACGAGGGCTACGTCCCCTACGAGGGTGGAGCGTGTAATGTTCAATTCACTCAGACAGTAGTCGTTATTTTTAGCAAATTTTTACAAGGGACAGTTTGCTTATAGAGAGGCAAGAAATTCCGAATTTTTGAAAAATTTCTTCCAATCAGCCCGAATTAGAGCCTTTAACACCCATGTCCGATGTCAGTTGCAGACTATATATATATATATATATATATATATATATATATATATATATATATATATATATATATATATATATATATATATATATGAGATGTGAACTGGTAAATTACCGTGGAAATTTACCGTAAACTATTGCTAGAAATAAATTACGGCATTCTTGTAATTTACAAGATAAATTACCGATTTTTGTGGTAAAAAATTTGCGTTACTTACCGTTATTTACTTGTAGTTTACCATATTTCTCTAAAACGACGTTCGACGTTCGACAGTGAGTTCAGTGTTAGCGATATGCGATCGGTTCGGGGAATTACTGCCGGCCGTCGGAGATTGTTAGGCCATTGTCGGGGATTCACATTGTTAATATTTGCGCTCTAAGTAAAAATTGTTCGGCACTCGTAACAGTTGATGATTTAGGGAATTTTTATTAAAAAAATTCACTAATAGAGAGGTATCGATGGTGAGACTTTGCAAACATTTTCTCAAATGAGCGCGAACTAGGAGCCCTAGTTCATATCCGAAGTCAGTTTCAACTTCATATATATATATATATATATATATATATATATATATATATATATATATATATATATATATATATATATATATATATATATGTATATATATATATATATATATATATATATATACTAGCTGACAATGAATGTCGTATTAACTTTTAGCTAAACTTCCACATCTTTCTTCTTAGCCGCCAAAATTGCTCGCTTACTCAACCATTTGTAATTTTTGTGGTTAGGAATGATGTTCGGGAACACTTTGTTGATGAGCTCGGCTTTCTATGAGACGAAATTATCGGAGGAAATAAAATTAATCCGCTCGATTCGTCGACAATAACACGGCCATTGCTGATAGTCAGCATTTGCTTGGGAAAATCTTCAGCAATGGATCTTTCAGCAATGCAACTCTCATGTTTGCTGCCAGCTGAAGTTTCTTCACATAGCGCCACAGATATCAAGATTTGAGGCAAGCGTTTATTTCATCGGCTGCAGTCGACGTTGGAATGACTGGCAGTGTTTGACTGAAATTGCCAGACAGTAAAATCATTGCGTCTCCAAAACATCTCGAGTCATTGCACAGATCCTTCAATGTTCTGCCAAGTGCTTCCAATGCGCATTTGTGCGCCATTGTGCATTCGTCCCAGGTGATGATTTTAGATGCTACTAAAACTTTGGCCATTGCGTAGTGTTTCGCAATGCTACATGTGGGTTGTTCAGTAGTTTGAAGGTTTAACGGCAATTTTAACGCTGAATGTGCATCATTCTAACAATGTGGTCGCTATTGCAGAAGAAGCAACTGCTCTTCAATGTCGGATCTCGCACGAACAGTGGCCAAAATCAATGACATGAGGAATGTCTTACCAGCTCCACCGGAGGCATTCACGAAAAATAAGCCACCATTTCCATCATTAATGTACCATACACTTTCTTCTGTTGGGAGTTCAACAGGGGTACATTCGTTTGAATTGATTGCTCAAATTCATGTCGATCATATTCGCGTTCACGTTCCAATTCTCGATTAAATGCGTCATTCATTCCACGATCTGGCGCTGATATTCCTAACCTGACTGCCGCACATGAGGTAACACATGTCTTCGATCAAGAGCAAAGCTTGGTTATTGTTGGGAAAGATGAGATCTTTTCCTTCGCGGCATTGTTAATAATAATACTGTCACAACAAGATTTATGAATAACACTCGCACAAAACAAACAAATAGACCGGTAACCTTTATGTGCTTTTTTCAAAACAAATCACAGACAACATGAAACAGAAAAATTTACACTTTCGCGACTTACAGCTTATATACTGATAGGCAGCGGCACCGGAATGTTCCGGAAGTTTCTCATTCATTCTGTGTTGTCAATCTTGTGGAACGGATGACTGATTGACCGAATGATTGAGACCAATCGATTTGACAGTTGTTGTCAGTTGTTCTCTATATTTCTGTTTATATTTCGATTGGAGTATTTACATTTCGATTAGAGTATTTTCTTTATATTTCAATATCGTTCTAGATTTCAATATGCTATTTTCCCACTATTTTCCGTCAACTTTCTATTCTATAACGTCTAGTATGTCACTGATTTGCAGTGGACATCAATTATTACAAATAAGTACATTTCAATTGGAGTGTTTACATTTCGATTAGAGTATTTTCTATATATTTCAATATCTTTCCAGATTTGAATATGCTATTTTCCCACTATTTTCTGTCGAATTTCTATTCTATAACGTCTAGTATGTCACTGATTTGCAGTGGACATCAATTATTACAAATAAGTACATTTCGATTGGAGTATTTACATTTCGATTAGAGTATTTTCTATATATTTCAATATCTTCCTAGATTTGAATATGCTATTTTCCCACTATTTTCCGTCGAATTTCTATTCTATAACGTCTAGTATGTCACTGATTTGAAGTGGACATCAATTATTACAAATAAGCTATAAGCGTCCGTGGGGTGAGCTGTTAATTGCGGAATATGGCGGAGTTCCAACATTATGCCACTGATTTGCAGTGGACATCAATTATTACAAATAAGCTACAAGCGTGCGTGACGTGAGCTGTCAATTCCGGAAGATGGCGGAGTTCCAAACCCAATTTATTAAAAAAAAATTTTTTTTTCTGTGAATCTTACCGTTATTTTAGTTATTCTACTATTCGTGGCGGGGACGAATCCAACAAATCAGAGATAATTAAAATCGGTCCAGCCGTTCTTGAGTTATAAATGGTGTAACTAACCCGACTCTGTTATATATATATATATATATATATATATATATATATATATATATATATATATATATATATATATATATATATATATATATATATATATATATATATATATATATATAATCACAGGTACTCAAAAAATAAGAAATAATGGACAGATTTTAAAAGAAGAAGTTATAGGCATTAAAAAAAGTCGATCCTACTGGAGTATTACATATGTGTTGTAAAGAAACCTTTTAAATATTAGATACAAAGATCAAGTTCCCTTGACGAAAAAAATTCAAGAAATACAAAAAAATTAAATAAATTTTTATATATATTTTATATAAAAACATCAAAATGACGATCTCAAACATCAATATTGGTGATTTTTGAATAAGGATTTTGAAAAGAACGCCAAAAAAGGTGCACGCTGAGTGTGTTTTTGTCTTTTTACTGAGTTTTCTTTTAAAAAAAATCACTAATGAGGACATTCCGACTTTTGATTTTGAAAAACTTTAAATTAAAATTTTTATGATTTTTTATAAAAACATCAAAATGACGATCTCAAACATCAATATTGGTGATTTTTGAATAAGTATTTTGAGAAGAACGCCTGGCTATGAAGAAGAATATTGCAAAAAGTGTTTTGCAAGGTCTTAAATTTTTGTTTCAACAGTTATATTTTTTCATTTGACAAAACCAAATTGAAAAAATCCCTGTTCATTCAATAAATCCATAACCGGATAAATGATAAGTAACCTGTAGTAATAGTCCAGACGCAGGAAGTGCGTTATGGTAGCGCATCATCATAAACAATTTTTGTTTACAACTTACCTCATTTTCTATTAACCTATAGAAATTTTAATTCTCGTATGTCACAAGTTATGAAGTCAACATATATACCAAATTTCATCAAGCCAACTTTAGTATTTTAAGTAATAGTAACAAAGTTACCCATATATGCAGCCTGAAATTGGGACAGACTGTATTTACGTCACAGAAACTGGATCATTAATGCGTTATTAGCCACGAGGAGGAAGATGAAAAAATGAGTGAAATACTTAGCTAAAATGTTACAGACGCTTCTATTCAAAGTTATCAGTGAAACGGTCAGGTTATAATCAAATCAGCCAACAAAGAACTTTATTAGTGCATGAAGTTGTTATACATATTATAGTGTATAGAATATGTATCTTTTTAACAAAGTGGTATTTACAATGTCTAACAATAGGTAACGCATTTCTGTCTGCGAGTAGATGCTTTACACTTTCTAGCACACAGTAATAATACATGATATCACCACAAATTTGCATTATTGTAAAATCATTTCCATTATTTTTTTCATTACGTGAACTGATACAGTAACTAAAAAGTATTTCTTTTTCTGTGGCTTTTCTTCATTTACATATTTTCAGTTTTTTAAAATATCATTATCATTCACTTTGTTACGCTGTTAAAGTTACGTATTTATTTATATTAAGTAATATTGTTTATTATAATGTTGTGTGTCTGTATTTTGTTTCTTTAACTTCCGAGACTACGAGCAATAGAACAGTTTCACCTCAAAAACTTGTAAATTGTGCCGTAGGATAAGGATCGTTACATGCCCAATATTGCATGATACACGAGACCGACGAGGGCTACGTCCCCTACGAGGGTGGAGCGTGTAATGTTCAATTCACTCAGACAGTAGTCGTTATTTTTAGCAAATTTTTACAAGGGACAGTTTGCTTATAGAGAGGCAAGAAATTCCGAATTTTTGAAAAATTTCTTCCAATCAGCCCGAATTAGAGCCTTTAACACCCATGTCCGATGTCAGTTGCAGACTATATATATATATATATATATATATATATATATATATATATATATATATATATATATATATATATATATATATATATATATATATATATGAGATGTGAACTGGTAAATTACCGTGGAAATTTACCGTAAACTATTGCTAGAAATAAATTACGGCATTCTTGTAATTTACAAGATAAATTACCGATTTTTGTGGTAAAAAATTTGCGTTACTTACCGTTATTTACTTGTAGTTTACCATATTTCTCTAAAACGACGTTCGACGTTCGACAGTGAGTTCAGTGTTAGCGATATGCGATCGGTTCGGGGAATTACTGCCGGCCGTCGGAGATTGTTAGGCCATTGTCGGGGATTCACATTGTTAATATTTGCGCTCTAAGTAAAAATTGTTCGGCACTCGTAACAGTTGATGATTTAGGGAATTTTTATTAAAAAAATTCACTAATAGAGAGGTATCGATGGTGAGACTTTGCAAACATTTTCTCAAATGAGCGCGAACTAGGAGCCCTAGTTCATATCCGAAGTCAGTTTCAACTTCATATATATATATATATATATATATATATATATATATATATATATATATATATATATATATATATATATATGTATATATATATATATATATATATATATATATATATATATATATATATATATATATATATATATATATATATATATTCGTTCGTTAGACAGGAAAATCGGACAAGGTTTTCCGGAAAAACTTTGAGTTGTCTTTAGGAAGAAAAAAAATTCTCCTAAAATTACAAAGCTTTTTAATGAAGTTTGGTAGATATTAGTGTTGCTTTAGGAAAGACCTCACTACGCACCAAAATTTAACTTTTTAAGTTTATAGAAAATTGAGTTATTCAAATTTGAAGCATTTAATGAAAATTCACTACCATAACGCGCTTGCTACGTCCTGAACTTTTAATAACATAAGTTAGTGGTTACGTAAAAGTATTCGACACCGATACTTACACACCTTAATTTTTTAAATCGGAAAAATAGTAGATTTTATTCCAAAAAAAGGTGCACGCTGAGTGTGTTTCTGTCTTTTTACTGAATTTTCTTTTGAAAAAATCACTAATGAGGAGAAACCGACTTTTAATTTTGAAAAATGAAAAACTATCTTCAAATGAGAGCGAAATAGGCCCCCTAGAACCCATATCCAGGGTCACCTTCAATTTTCATATGTTATATATATATATATATATATATATATATATATATATATATATATATATATATATATATATATATATATCCCTAGAATGGTACTGTGGTGTCGCAGGTGACACGACAGATCTACGGTTGTATCCCCATCACGTGTCTGCAAAGAAGGCATAACGATAACCTATGTACCTTACCAGTATCCAGTGTTCTTCTGATTGTGGTAATAGTAGTTTGTTGCGAGTTCGTTTTACCCACTAAAATATTAACGGTGTCTTATAAGACGCCACCGTACCAGTGAGGTAATATTTAACGAAAATGATATCTCTATCAAATAAGCCATTGACGCAGGCAGAACTAGAAAGTATTGTGAGAGCAGTCGAACGTGGAGAGGATGACATGAACATAGGCTCTAATTCGCCACAAATGTCAAGCGATGACAATGATGACGCGTAGTTGATAGAAATCCATCATCTTGATAATTTTTCAGCAGAATCAAACACCGATCATGAAGGTAGCGAGAAAGAAGAAGATCTAAGCAGAAAAATTATTTACGGCAAGAATGGCCTTCTTTTTTTTTCGAAAAACACACGGACTGTTCAGAAGAATATAGTGCTGCGTTTACCCGCGCCAAAGTCACGGGCATCAAATACACCAGAAGAAATTTCCGCTTAGAATTTATTTTTCACAGAGCGAATGATGGATTGCATCACCGTGTATACATGGACGAAGAAATTGCAAAACAGTCTAGCAGATACATGGTTACTCAAAGCTTCATCACATGTAAAGAGGAAATTCTTGTTCTACTTGGACTTTTGTATATGAGTGGCGTTCTGAAAACAAGTTCCCTAAGCACATCAGATTTATGGTCAGATCGATTTGGCGTACCCATTTTTAGAGCGACGATGTCGCAGAAACGTTTTGATTTTTTCTCCGTTTCTCCGTTTCGATGCTGAGGCTACGAGAGAAGACTGAAAACATGAAGACAAACTTGCTGCGATTAGGTTTTTATAGAATACATTCACTGACCGCTGTGTAGAAAATTATACTCCGAGGGCATACGTGACGATAGATGAGCAACTTCTTAGCTTCAGAGGTAGATGCCCCTTCAAGGTATATATTCCAAACAAGCCTGATGAATATGGAATTAAAATTGTAATGATACGTGATTCTAAAACATTTTATATGCTATCGGCAATACCATGTATTGGAAAGAAAACAGGTCGCCATCTGAAGCTCTACCCAGTCAATATGTTCTAAAATTGTTCGTGAGTATATACGGAACAAATAGAAACGTTACAATGGACAACTGGTTTTCTTCCTCGCATCTTGCCGAAAAACTTCGAATGAAAAAGCTTACAATGGTAGGTACCTTAACGAAAAATAAATCCGATATTCCGGCAGAATTTTTGAAAAACAAAGCTAAAGGTTCTAGTTCTGACTTTGTATACGATAAAAATAAGACTTTGGTATCGTTTTGGCCTAAAAAAGGTAAAATGTTTTAGTACTATCAACTTTTCATATACATGGTGTAATAGACGAAGAAACTAAAAAGCCAGAAATAGTGTTAGTTTATAACTCCACGAAAGGAGGAGTGTATACCTACCATCAGCTCTGTCTTTCTAAGACTGTAGCCCGTAAAACCCGTCGATGGCCCCTAAGAATTTTTTCGGGGATGCAATAACGCTTACGTGATATATAATAGAAACAAAGCGATAGCGAATCCTGATCATAAAATTATTCCTAGGAATCTATTTCTTAGACAATTGGCGATGCAATTAGTTACATCTCACTTGCGGACCAGACTAAAACTTCCATTGTTGCCCAGATATTTGCGTAGCCTAATTTCTGTCTTAGGACTGCAAACAGAAAAGGTCGCGACGGGTGTATACGCTGTAATGCTCACATTTATGCTGAACACAGAAGGTATATAGGCCCACCATGTACTGTAGAACTTTGAACAATGTGTTTAAAAAGTTAGTTAGTTGCTATTGTAGTCTTATATATATATATATATATATATATATATATATATATATATATATATATATATATATATATATATATATATATATATATATATATATATATATATATATATATATATATATATATATCACACCCATAACTCAAAAATAATTGGCAGATTTTGATCAAATTTTCTGAGTACCTTCCTTTTGCAAGTGGCTTGGATAAGTTCGTTATCCAGGAAAATCGGCCCAGGTTTTCCCGGAAAATTTTGTGTTTTCTTTCGAAAAAAAATAATATCTCCGGAAATGAGTTAGAGTTAACTATGTATCAAAATTTAGGTCCGTAAGTTTCAAGACAAAAAATTATGGCATTTAAAGCAAAAAAATGGGAGTTTTCCTCAAACATCAAAGTCGCGATTTGAAACGTCAAAATTGGCAACATTTAGGCAAAGAACCTGAAGCAAATACGGATTATTTAAAGAAAATGTCGCAAGAAGAGTGTTCTCTAAACGCTCAAGTTTCAGCTTCAACCGTCATTGTCCTTCATTTTACTACAATATTTCCAGAAATTTCGTTTCAAATAGTCCCTTTCTCTGATACTTTGGCCGTAGCTTGTGGTATAACGGTCTATAATTTGTAGCTAATTTTCGTAGAAAAAATTCGTTAATGAGGAGAGTGCGACTTTTGAATTTTAAAAAGATTTCTTCAGATAAGCGCAAACTAAGCCCCATAGAATCAGTATCCGGGTTTTGTTTCAATTTTTATCTGTTGGTAATACCTACAAATTGTTTTCGAATAGAATCCGTATCCGGGTTTTGTTTCAATTTTTATCTGTTGGTGATACCTACAAATTTTTTTCGAACACCCTTATATTATTGAATTTTTGCCTTTCTTTTATGGAAATATGATGCATGTTTGTAAAAAAAACGAGAGGTAGTAAGTGCGTTGTGGTAGCGAATTTTCATTAAATGCTTCAAATTTCAATAACTCAATTTGCTATTAACCCAAGGTTTGTTGGCTAGGAAACCAGTTTTCTCGGAAACGTTTTAAGTTTATTTTTTGATTTTTTTTTACATATTCAAACAATAAGTTATTTTGGTAAAATATGGTACATTATTTCTACTACATAGGTTATACCGGTAACCAGATTGATGCCTGCTTGCATTAGAGAGACATATTTGCTATTAAACATATTTTATGAAAATTCACTTCCATAACGCACTTGCTGCGTCAAGACTTTTTCAAATTTAAATGTTCAAAAGACAGAGATCCATTAATTTGCACCTATTTAGAAACGAAACTCGCTATTTCTTTACTTGCGGTTTACGGTAAATCACGGTAATTTGAAGTTATTAATATATATATATATATATATATATATATATATATATATATATATATATATATATATATATATATATATATATATATATATATATATATATATATATATATTAGGGTAAATTTACGAACAATTTTATTATCGCGGTAATTAATGTTGGTAAGAAAAACCCGTAAATTACCAAAAACATAAATTACGGTAATTTTATATTAGAGATGGGATGTTTACAAAAAACGTTTGTTAAAACTCTTAGATTTATGAACATTACGACTGTGCCATAAATGAAAAATGGTTAACTTTTTTTCAGCGAAGCGAAACGTCACTACTTTGATAACTAATACAATTTCGAACCGAAAAAATATTACATACGTGATGCAAGAGAAATAAGTTAAGTATATATAAGATAGAACAATAATTAAAGTAGATTTAAAGAACTGGTTAGTGATAACAAAAATTTTGATTAAGACCTATTAGCTTTAATATTTTATATATATATATATATATATATATATATATATATATATATATATATATATATAATATGTATCACAATGATAACTCAAAAGTAATGGGCCGATTTAGATGAAATTTGGTAGATATCTTGTAAGTGACTTGGATAAGTTCGTTAGCTAGGACAATCTGACTAGGTGTTCCTAGAAAATTTTGGGTTTCCTTTTGGAAAAAAAATATATCCGAAAATCAAACATCAATGGTAGGTTCACGTTCTAAAAATTAAACTACATGCCAAAATTTAGATCTCTATGTTACAAGAAAAAAAGTTATAAGCATTTAAAGAAAATATTTGGTGGCAGATCATTTCTACGGAAATTCACTAGCATAACACACTTGCTGTGTCCAGACTTTTTTTACCATTGATTAATTATTATAAACAATACCAGGTACAAATATTTATCATTATTATGGTTATAAAAATTCCAGGCCAATCTAATATTACGCTTGTTAAAAATGACGTGAGTAAACAAAATAGAAAAGACGATAACTACGTGTATGAAGGTTACCTAACTGACAAACTACGTGTCAACAGTAAAATAGCTATAAAGTTTATTAACTATTGCAGAAAATACTGCAGATTCATCTTCATTTGAGAAACAATTCAAAATGTAATTATACAAGGATTAGTTGTCAAGAGTAGCAGCTTCTTCAAATGTAAACAAATCAGTCAAATCGCTACTACGTGTGCTGCTATTAAATTTTCATTAAACGTATTTTTTTAGTAGTCACGATTTTTTTTTTAACCGCGATTAATTAATATCCCATTTCTGCTGTGGGTTTTTCCATGTAACGTACTTTAACAGAGAATGTACTTAAATTATAAAACATCATTCAAAGATTTAGTGATAGGGAAAATAGGTCTCCGTGTTCTATTAAGCATTTTTATAATTTTTTGTATTTGATATCAATTATGAGTCAAGACAAATTTTGTATTCTCGCTAATTTTTATGTTTTCATAAATAGTTTTATTAAAAAATTTAGGATTTGTTTTTAGTAATCGGCGATTTTTGGTATTTTGAAAGCATACCTTGCAATTCTCGTAAAAAGTTAAAAGTGAACCATAGTCTATAAGATAAAGTAGGTCTGAAAGCAATCATATTTGTCGTTTTTTGTCAATATCTTTTCATTTCAATTATCTTTACTGGCTAAAAATAACCTGCTATACGTAAGAAAAACTATATAACGAACGAAAATAAATTTACTTTAAGAATTGTTCAATATGATAACTTTTTTTACTTCAGCATAGCTGTAACGTTTTTGCATTTTAAAAATGTAATTTTTCTTAAAATAAATAAAAGCACTATTGTAGGACAAGCTCACATAATTATTCTTTGGTTCAAATGTTTATGTTATCGGTTGCCGTTTGGTAAACATTACAAAAGAAGACCACGAGTGTCAGACCCGGAGACCTGGGAAAGAGAGCTCTAAAGAACTGCATATATTCTATCCATCTGGTATTGTATTCCACATTCAAATAATCGCGAAGAAGAGCGCTTTTAGAGCAAACGTTAAAGGAGATGCTTACTCACATGTGCTCGGTTTTAGAAGACAAATATTTGTTCAGCCTCGAGATGATAGCACATTGCTGTCGTCGTCTGTAATTGATTATAATAGTACAAATTATATGACGTGTTACAAATGTAAACAGCCAGGGCATATAGCTAGCAACTGCCCTAACAAAACGAAAGAAGTAAGTCCACCGCCAATTACATCTGATCTAAATCAAAACTAAACACTGAAGAAAAACAAAACACTTCAAATGAAAGTAATATTACAGTTGACATAAACCCACCAGAAGCATCGCGTTCAACCAAAAGAGCTGCCCCACAGTCAAGCTCTCTCACCACAAGTTTAGAAAACAATGAGGATACTTTATTTTTCTCTAATGATCAAACCAATGCAAGAGAAGACTGCTTCACTGTTCCACCCCCTCAATACAAAAAAAAATACAAAAAAAAACCTAAAAGAGGTGACCAAACAGAAAACGTAGTACCTCCGATTACCGAAATGATACTTCCTGTTAAGGAATATATAGAGAATGGAAAGAATAAATGTTTTTTGAATGATTACATAAGATTGGTCTTCCAGGTCGGTCTCATCTTTGACATATGATGGTCCTCTTTTAAAATCCGATTTTTTATTTCTAAAGCTGAAAAAGTCAAGTTTGCGTTTGTCATTACAAAAATGTAGTAACTCTATGCAATACTGTGGGTCGATGTTGAGTATATATTGTAGCGCAGTCTACATCGGCCAAACTTTTAGAAGTTTTAATACCAGATACAAAGAAGGTATCTTTACACTTAGAAATAACCACGCTGGGAAATCTACATTTGCAAAGCATATTATCGATACTCAAAATATACGCATAGTAAACAACCGCGTAGATCCACAACATTTTTGTAACGACAGTAGCAAACTTTACATTTTTAAAGCTTTAGAAATAAAAAACACATACACGACAACAATTGTCTGTTTTAAATATGCAGACTGATCTGATAAAATCGCCATCTTGGAAACTATTCCTTCTAAATAAATATATCAAACATAATACATGTAACTATATCAAAAATAAGTACACTTGGAGAACCCAAATCACCACAACACATTTTAAAAGACCTGAATATCGTTTCACTAACCAAGTTAGCGTCATCAGAGGATGAAACATGATGAACACTGAATGTTTCATCCTCTGATGACGCTAACTTGGTTAGTGAAACGATCTTCAGGTCTTTTAAAATGTGTTGTGGTGATTTGGGTTCTCCAAGTGTACTTATCAGTGCTCATAACAGGTTCCAATCTTCACTTAGTATATCAAAAATAGTTGTAATAATGTAATGAGTTTATGTATGTCGACATTTTCGCTATATGCTTATATACTTTATTGGCTGAAATTACACAATACGTCTATAAAGCAAGTCCATTTTGATTGGTGTTGTATATAGTGACATAATTTAAAAAGCTTATTCTGAAAATACTTGACACAAATATGACATACTTCAAATTTTGACAAACCATTTAAAATAAACTTTTTATTTCATTTTGTCTTCCATCTTAAATTTCGTTTATTTACTACTAATATTTACACATCCATCATTACTTTCCAAACATCATTCTTCATTTACTTTTCAATATTTATAGAAAATTTATAAAATTTTATACAGAACTGGACCGATTCATTCTGATTCTGATAATTTTATTTATTTATTTTATCTAGAACCTTCTACAGATTTGTTAATCAGGTCATCTTACAATATTATAGCTATCACTGCTACTAGAATTTTAAACATCATATTTCGAAAAAAATGCAAAAATGCACTAAATTGTAGGTATCACCAACGACATGAAAAAAAATTGGTATTTTTCAAACTGTGTCTACCGATAGCTCGGTAATCAGAGTCAAACGAGAGATGTGACAAAATATGTTTTTCTTCATTCTATTAGTATATTTGAATCCAGTAACAGATTCAGTGAAACATCTTAAAACAAACAAAAAATTGGTATCTTTTCAAATTTTTCCCTCCGATAGCTCGATAATCAGAGTCAACCGAGAGATGTGACAAAATAGGTTTTTCTTCATTTTACTAGTATATTTGAATCTACTAACAAATTCAGTGAAACATCTTGAAACAAAAAAAAGGTCTTTTTTCAAAATTTGTCATTGATAGCTTGGTAATCAGAGTCAAACGAGAGATGCGGCTTAATACATTTTTGTTCTATTTTGTAGTATATTTGAATCCAGTGACAGATTCGGTAAAACATCTTATAAAGCAAGGAAATTTGGTATTGAGTACAGTGACAAATTCACGCAGACAGATTAAAATAATTTTTTAAAATTATTTCAGTTTGTCCGTAGCTAGCTCGCTAGCTCGGCAATGATCTATAATATTATTATATCATTACCTCGGTAATCAGCTAAATAATCGTACTAATCAGCTCGGTAATTAGCTAAACGGGGGGTTTTACTATTTTTAATCTACATTAAAATTCAGACATATATTAACTAAAATCTTCTGAAGTCAAGATTAAATTATATTATTTTTATTTATGCTCGTCGCTGGTTCGATAATCAGAGCCAAACAGGAAGTGAGAACCATGGTGGTTTTCATATTAGTAAATCTTCATTACGAAAAATTCGCTAATAGAGAGGTCACGATGAAAACTGCCACGCCTAGACTGATTCATACAACAGGTATAAACCATACATCAACAGTAACCAAACTAAAGATATACCAGGCATAAAACATACTATCCGAACCAACAATCGTGAAATTTCGCCGGAATTATGGAAAATGACACACGATATAAAAAAATTGCCAAGTGATTGTTATTTAACTGAGGGATCCAATCAATTATTAATATAAATATTATATTTGTAGCTTTATTAACGGCCCCAAATACAGTTTTAGTACAGCATAGATATATTATGCTGTCGCATAATATAGCAAAAATGTAACCAAAATTAAGCCAAGTCTCTATAAAAATGATTTTTAAAATAGTTTCTTTTATCTTTTAACTTAAACATAAGACGTCATATAAGACCGAAACAGTAGCGGGATGTGTTTCAATGGTAATTCTAATTATTATGTAATTAATTGTTACGTATACTTTGAATATAATATCCCAGGCATGAAACTGATCTACAGTATCACGCAAATAAAACGTTAGTTGACGTGTGACTAGATGGCGAAGGGGGCATCACGCTTGCGTCGTAAGCGGAAGGTTACGCGGTCAAATCCAGCTCGAGAATGTATATTTTTTATGTTTTCTTTGATATTTGGAGAAACAATAGTGCACAGATTTCAAATGTTTTGAAGAAGATCTCATTTTTGTTTAAAACGCCCAAATAAGTTTGTCACCTTTGAGTCTGAAATTATAATTTTGTTATTGCTGATCTTGAAAAAACCGGTTTGATTAGGTCGACTAAAACGAAATCATACTTGCGATTAATAAGACAAAATAACTGCTCCGTTTATAATTTGGCAGAAACATTACTTTACTAAATAGGAATTGAGTTTCCTTCTGGAAATAATATAATTTTAATGAAATTTGTAATAAAAGTTTCTTTTAAAGAGACTTACACTATCTACAGATATAGCAAAATTTAGTTCTTTAGCTTCATATAAAATTGAGTTTTGGGCATTTTTCTCAAAATGAGTTAGAACGCAAGATTTTTTTGATAATAGAGAGATATCGATGGTGTAACACTTTCGAAACAATTCTTCAAATGTGCGCGTATTAGGACCTCTAAAATCGATCTTCAAGGTCTGCGTAAGTTTAAGGTATAAACTTTACTAATATGCCGTATAATGATAGCGTACAACTCTTCTGAAAATTCGCTACTATAACGCACTTGCTGCGTCCGGCATTTTTTTACATAGTGAAAATTTGTGGGTGTTCTGTCTCCCTGGATGTCTGGAATTTATTTTTTATAAAGATGAGGTACTGCATTTTATGTTATATTGTTTTAAAGCATTACTTATGTGGTCCACTGCAAAATGTGAATCTATAAGGAAACATGAATCTGAAGCTAACTTCGGCCTCTTATGCAAAATTGGATGGAATAATACATGCTTCAGAAGCCAGCGCTTTACAAAAAAAAAGGTAATTGAAAGTCAAATCTAACTTTTCAGCAGCTGCTGGCATCTTAACACATTGAGTTGCCCTGTAGAATGGAGTGGAATAATATCGGAACAACTCTTTATAACTACTATAATTTTTATAACAGAAAAACTTGCATGAGTGAACCGTTTGTGAGGTTACATTATTTTTGTGTGTCAACACGTGCAGTATTAGGTACTTCCCTTGTTATTTCTAAACTAATAGTCCGTTAGTGAGTATAAAATTGAAAAAACTGAGTTAGTATATTATTTACAGTTGTTCAGAATAATTTGAAATTAAGGGTGACCAAAGTATTGTGGGAAATGAGTTTGAGGTAAGTTTTAGGTAATATATTATGATACTGAATTAAAAATAAATGTCATAAATGTTGTCATAGTATTCTATAAGATATATTTTCACAGTTTTTCTATATATATATATATATATATATATATATATATATATATATATATATATATATATATATATATATATATATATATATATATATATATATATGTATTGTAAGAATTGTTGTATGACATATCTTCCTGACAAAATGTTGTGCTGAAACGTTGAGCTGATCTCAGTGTAATAGTCCAATTCTTTTCAGAAAGTAGAAATAATCTCGCTTCTCAATTATTTGAAAAGTATAGAATCTGATGATGAATGTCATTACATAGTCAATTCTTGGACGTAGAACGAGTTGAAGTTGCCTTAGTTCCACCAAGTGGTGGAGCAGACACTGACAAAGATGATGCTCCAAATGACCAGCAATTTGTACCAACTATAAGATACCTTGGAAGAGGATTACTGTCTCAGCAGGTTAAAATATTCGCCGTTAATAAACGAAATGGTAATACATCCACAGCGTATTCAAAATGACACATGGAATGAAATATTGGATGAAAGCGACAACGAAAGATTCGCCAACAAACAAAAAAGTCTGGACGCAGCAAGTGCGATATGGTAGTGAATTTTCGTAGAAATGATCTGACACCAAACATATTTCTTTAAATGCTTATATTTTTTCTTATAACATAGAGAACTAAATTTTGGTATATGGTTTACATTTTATATCGTAAACCTACGTATCAAATTTGGTTACCATAGCTTTTTAATTCGGAGATAAGAATTTTTCCCAAAGAAAACCCAAAATTTTTCCAGGAAACCTGGTCCCATTTTTCTGGCTAACGAACTTATCCAAGCCAGTTACAAAAGGAAGGCACCTGCCAAATTTTATCAAAGTTGAGCCCTTGTGAGTTATCGGTGTGATACATACATACATACATATATATATATATATATATATATATATATATATATATATATATATATATATATATATATATATATATATATACATATATATATATATATATATATATATATATATATATATATATATATATATATATATATATATATATATATATATGTAAACTGAAACTGACCCTGCATATGGGTTCTATGGGTCCTAGTTCGCGCTCATTTGAAGACATTTTTTCAAAATTCAAAAGTCGGGATCTCCCCATTAGTAAACTCTTTCTACGAAAATTCACTAAAAGACTAAAACTCGAAGAGCTCAAAAGAAAAGTAAAGGGGATAATATAAATTAATTTTAAATTCGAAAATATTCACAAATGTTTTCACCTAAATGACAATTCAAGAATTGACAAAAATGTATTTTTCAATAGATGAGGCAATGGAGCCTTGGTAGACACGGTATGAAACAATTTATTAGGGAAAAAGCTATCCGTTTCGGATTTGTTTATGTACATTTAATAGCTACCTCATAAAATTTACAGGCACTGGAGATAAAATAGAAAAAAACTTTAGGTTCCAGTGTAACAGAAAAAAATGTGCCACAATTTTCTTTAACAAGAAAGTGTTATTTTCCTTGACAATTATTTTATTTCGATCTCTTCATTAGTCTCTAACAAAAAACAAACTTTTTTGTGTGGGTACTGTACGGTCTCAACAAATAGAAAAAACCTGGACGCAGCAAGTGCGTTATGGTAGTGAATTTTCATAGAAATGATCTGGCACAAATTATTTTATTATAACTTTTTTTCTTGCAACATAGAAATCAATATTTTGGTGTATAGTTTACTTTTTATATCGTAAACCTATCTACCAAATTTGGTTATCATAACTTTTTTACTTTTTGAAATAAAATTTTTTTCTAATGAAAACTCAAAATTTTCCTGGAAAACCTCGTCCGATTTTCCTAACTCACGAACTTATCCAAACCATTTACAAAAGGAAGGTATGTGCCAAGTGTTATACATATATAAACATACAAAAATTGAAACTGACCCCGGATATGGGTTCTAGAGGTCCTAGTTTGCGTTCATTTGCAAAAAAATTTTCGAAATTCAAAAGCCGGGATCTCCCCATTAGTGATTTTTTTTAATCGATTTGAACTGAGCAGATTTTAATAAAAAAATCGCTACCATAACGCACTTGTTGTGTCACGAAATTCTTTTCCCACAAACATGCATTATAATTACGTGGTCGAAATTCGATACATTAAAGGTCAGCTCAGGACTGACACGGACCGGGGGAATCCGACCATCTAATTAAAACGAAGCATTGTTTAATCTATTTGAACTGAGCAGATTTTCCTGGCTAACGAACTTATCCAAGCCACTTACAAAAGAAAGGTATTTACCAAATTTGATCGTCATCGGCGCATTATTTTTTGAGACATATAAAGTCTGAAACCGACCTCGGATTTGGGTTCCGGGGGTCCTAAATAGCGCTCATTTGTAGAAATTTTTTCTAAATTCAAAAGTCGTGATCTCCTCTTTAGTGATTTTTTTAAAGAAAATTCACTAAAAACGGTACTAAGAATGTTTTGTTGCCGATGATACTAATTTTCCATTAAATAGCCCAGTCATATAAAAATCATATCAAAAAATTACGCAAAAATTAAAAATAAAACAATTATGGGCATTAATGGGCTAAGATAATTGTAAATTATAAATAAATGCATAACATTTGTTTATATTTGTTTGTTTTATTTTCTAGTAATTCAAGGTTACTCAGTAAAGAATTTAGTTTTGTTAAGACAAAACCCTTACCAAATTAAGAATAGTGCACCATAAAGAATGTAATTAACACACTTAAGAAAGAAAAGTACAATGGCAAGGACAAATCTATATGATTATAATTGCAAATTTCTGAAATACATATCAAACAATGAGATATCGGATGTCTACCTTTTGTATCGACAGAAACATCAACCTAAGTGAATTCATTATTTGTAATATTATTATCTCTCGTTGTCTCTTTGTAAATAAACAAAGACGTAGATTTTCTATTCATCTAGCACGTTTATTATTTAAAATAAATGAATATTCAATGAATGTGTACACATCTCGACATTTTAATTAATTAAATTAGTTAATTCGTTTTAAGTTGCACGGCGATTCATGTATTGTCTATACATTTTTAGCGAATTTTCTTTAAAAAATTCATGAGTTTCGATTTTAAAATTAAATTAATAACAATTATTTGGTCTGTTGAAATAAACTTTCGATTACTCAACAGAAAAATATCCAAGGGAGTCACTCCTCGACGCCCTATCCATCTTTCAGGAAATGTAGCATCTAGGTATTGATGGACGTCTAAACTAAAGTGAGGAGGCGCCCCGTCTTGGTGAAACCAAATATCTTGATGAGGCACATATGCCACGTGCTTATTTGGAAAAAGTACAGCCAGTGCCGGCACTAAATCCAATCGCAAGAAATTTAGGTAACGTGCTGCTGTAACATTTTCTTGAAAAAAGTAAGGCCCTAAGAAACGCCGTCCGATTATTCCCATCTATACATTCACTTTGCGATAACTGTGGTAGTCTTGAGTCCAATGAGGATTTTCCCGTGACCAATATCTTGAGTTGTAACGATTTGCGGTCGCATTTAGGCAAACAGTGCCTTTATCAGAAAAGAGAATGTTATTAAGAAAATTGGGATCTTCAACGCAGCGTAACACTAATTGTCCACAAAACTGTAAACGGCGGTCTGAGTCATCATCGTTTAACCTGTGTACCAAATGCATATTGTAAGGATGATACTTCTTTTCTTTGAATAATTTTACTATTAAAGATTGGTCCACGTTGTTATTTAGGGCAAGTTGTCTTTATTCACTGAATTTCAAATCCATACTGCAATAAATGTCCGATAACTAAATACTGATAACATCAAGTATACAATGAATTATCACGAGTGTTGTTAAAAATTGGTTTTGACTTTGGTTATTGTTCCATCTGTCAAATAGTTATATGACAGCGTATCAATAATCACAAAATCAAGTGTTCATTACTTTAGAAAAGTGATTGAAAACCTCATTATTCTAAACAAAACTCATCATATATAAAAAAAACTCTGGACGCAGCAAGTGCGTTATGGAAGTGAATTTTCATTAAAATGTTTTTAATTACAAATATATCGCTCTAATGCGAACAGGCATCAATTTTGTTAGCGGTATAACCTATATAGTAGGAACAATGTATCATATTTTATCAAAATAATTATTTGAAAATGTACAAAAATTTTCGGAAAATAAACTTTAAATGTTTCTGAGAAAACTGGTCTCCTAGCCAATGAACCTTAGGTTAATAGCAAATTGAGTTATTGAAATTTGAAACACTTAATGAAAATTCGCAACCAAAACGCCCTTGCTGCGTTCATACAAAAATTTTCCGAAAATACAGTTAAATGTTGGTTTCCTAACAAACAAAACTTACGTTAATAGCAAATGAGTTATTGAAATTTGGAGGATTTAATGAAAATTTGCTACCAAAACGCACTTACTGCGTCCAGATTTTTCTTACAAACATGCATCATATTTCGATAAAAAAAGCTAAAATGCACTAACGAATTTTTTCTACGAAAATTAGCTAAAAATTATAGACCGTTAAACCATACACTTCACTAAACATACAGCGAAAGCATCAACTTAACTAAACCGACAGCATCAGAGAAAGTGTCTATTTGAAATAAATTTTCTGGGAATATTTTAGTAAAATGAAGGACAATGACGATTGAAACTAAGACTTCAGGCTTTGTAAAACATTATTCTTGAGACATTTTCCTTCCATAGCTCATATTAGTTTCAGGTTCATTGCCTAATAAATATTACCAATTTCGACGTTTAAAATCGCGACTTTTGCCGTTTTGAGGAAAACCCAAATTTATTTTTCTTTAAATGCCTGTAACTTTTTTGTCCTTTAACCTACAGAGTTAAATTTTGGTAGGTAACTTACCTATAATGATATAAACCCGCGTATGAAAATTGATTGCCGATTTTGACGTTTTAAATCGCAACTTTGACGTTTTGAGGAAAACCCCAATTTAGTTTTCTTTAAATGCCTATAACTTTTTTGTCTTTTGACCTACATAGCGAAATTTTGGTAGGTGACACCTATAAGTATATAAACCTGCGTACCAAATTTGGTTGCCCTTACTTTGTTAATTCCGGAGATATAATTTTTTTTTCGATTTTTTTCGAAAGAAAACACAACATTTTCCAGGAAAACCTCGGAGGATTTTGCTGGATAACGAACTAATCCAAGCCACTTGCGAAAGGAAGGTACTCACCAAGCTTTATCAAAATCGGTCCATTATTTTTTAAGTTATTGGTGTGACACATAAATATATATATATATATATATATATATATATATATATATATATATATATATATATATATATATATATATATATATATAAAGTCTAAAACCGATCTCGGATTTGGGTTCCAGGGGTCCTAAATAGTGCTCATTTGAAGAAATGTTTTCAAAATTCGAAAGTCGGGATCTCCCCATTAGCGATTTTTTTTTTAAGAAAATTAACTAAAAAACGGTGAGAAATATATCTCATTTCTTAATTAATTTATGTTTCCATTTTTTAAGGTATATAATTCAATTTTTTCAAAAAAAATTGTTGTCCAGTACCATTTTTTTTCATCATTATTTAAAAAGTAATCAGGTCTGTGGAAAAACAGCAAAGAAATATGGTTATCATTTAAAAAAATGTATGATGAATTAACTTCCAAACTTTATTCATCACACTGTACATATATAAACATATCAAAATTTTAATTAACCCTAAATATGGATTTTTCGGCTCTAATAGGGCTCATTTGAAGAAATCTTTCGAAAGTTCGAAAATCGTGACCTCTCGATTTTTGTAATGAAAATTTGCTAAAAAGTAATTAGTATACGACTTTGGCAAAGCATTTTAAATGCCATAACCACGGCGAATCAGTTTTATTTTCTCCAGTAAACAATTAAAATGCTTGGTTCAGTTATGACTAAAAGTCATGATAAGAAAAACTTTTATGTCCTATAAAGATCCTGATACATAGTGGAAGTAACCAAAAAACTCTTTTTATTGTCGAGGTCCAATAATTAATAGATTCGTAAATCTTCTCTTTTAGCAGTCAATAGATAAAGCGCATTAAAACGATTTTGTGTGGAATTTGTATTTTCTGTTGATTTGTGTTTTATACCTTTTTTTCATGAACCACGTTATTCTGAATTTTATGGTGAAAGTAGAAACAGTTTATAATTGAAAAGACAGTAAGAGAAATTATTGGACATCTGGATCTGGAGAAGATATCGTATCGGTGAAATATATCATATCATTTCATTTAACAAATTTACACTTTTACTTTCACATAGTTGCATATTAAATACCAGCATTTCTTCGTGTCAGTGTTAATTGTATATTTGAAGTGTTTTTAAATTTTAAATTAGACATTAATTGGTAGAACACAGAAAGGAAGCGTGTTCAGACAATTCAAGAGGTATAGCCTACACTCTACTTTAAAACGGTATTTGTATTTACAGTCCAACTATGTTTCAAGTTGGTGACTTTATTATTTGATTTAACTGACCAATGTAGATTTATTTGTCTTTTAGCGAATTTTCGTGGAAAAAATTCGCTAATGAAGATATCTGTATGTGTGTGTGTGTTCGGAAAGGTTTCCGCGGTCACTATTGTGACAAATACTTGGTTTTCGGGTTGAACCTCATCTAGAATTTATAAAAACTCCACGTTTTGGCTCCTGTTTTGGAGCAGTTTTTAACAGATAAAAGAAATATGAAAGGAAATGAACTCTTAAGGCCCGAATATGCCACTGTTGGAGAGAAGAAAACAAGAAATTGTTAACCTTGTGTATCTGTAATTGGTATGGAAGACTTTCACCAAGTAAGGGCAACACCAATTAATGAAGCAAAGCATTTATTAAGGTTTGTAAACTTGTTCAATTCATTGTTGAGTGTTTTGTTAACAAAACAACATAAACGGATATTTTTCGCAAAGTTGACATAAATTGGCACAATTACTTTAGGTGAAGATCGGTTAGACCTTTATATTTCTATAGACGCCTTTTTTAATATTTTTGAAACCTAATAATTGGAAGACATGTTTTGGTTATATATATATATATATATATATATATATATATATATATATATATATATATATATATATATATATATATATAATTAGGAAGAAGCATGCATCACTAAGGGCTATATAAAGCTTGAAACATGTGATAAGCATGATTGTTTAACTCATTCTCTAATAAAGCTAAATTTGTTGACGAAATTATATAAAAAAATTGGGTTTCCTAAAATATACTCAATAAAAAAATGTTTCATCTCTCTCTCTACATACACTATATTTATTTGGTATTCAATTATTTTGCATTAACAAGAACAAACTGAGGGACATGTATTTTAATAAAAGAGCTGTCTAGGAACATAAGTACATAGAAAATTAGAATGAACGGTATTAATGCAGTAGTAAGCGTACAAATGGAGAGTGCTCGAGCTAAAACATTTGGATTAGGAAAAATTAATGAAAATGGAAATGTTCACATGGATTTCTGTGAAGAATGAGCTAATTATAAGAAATAACATGTTTGAAGTACCTAAGAAAAGACGCCATACCTGCAAAGCACCAGGGGATACAGGAAGGTACCAAATATATTTTGTCATTACAAAGACAACAGACAGTGACCAGAATCTGATACTGACGAAGTGCAAAAATACATTAACAAAGAATCGAGGAAATACAAGGCAGTTCCTAAAATATGCTTAAAAACTGGAAAAGCTTAAAGAAGAAACCAATCTCAAGAGAGGATTATGTGGGTGGACACATAAAAAGCGGCTTAGAGAAACTGCGGAAAAAGACCTGGCCAAGGAGAAACTAGAAACAAGTAAACCATAGATAATAATAATATTCTTTATTGACTACAATCGTACAGCATGTCTATACAGATAAGTTCTCGACTTCTAAAGTATTCAGATATAATTTAGTTAAACTTAAGGGTTTGACAGCCACTTTTCAAACCATAGACATATCAAAATTCTAGAATTCAGATCTTCCGTTTCCTTTCTCCATCATAAAATTTTTCCCAAAACCTTCACCACTTGGTGTTGCTTTCTATTTAGCAATGTTGCAAAATAAGAATCTTCCTTTTCTGTTCCATATTTTGGCCAAAAATATAAATTTTATAACGAAACAACTTACATTGACTTGTAATTACATTCGAAATACTAATGTTAATACAAGAACATAACAGGTGGATAAAAGTTAAGAACGACGGGACATGCAGTGAATATAAATAAATTAAAAATATGATCATTCAAAATTGTAGGAAAACAAGAAATATATAGATTCAAAGGAATAGTGCAAAAATCGAAAATTATATGAAGAAAGGATGATGACATGAGCTTTACTAACAGGCAAGAAAGCTTGCCATATTAAGGAAAAAACCCAAGCCATAAAAGATGTTATTTATTATTTATTACTAAACACTGGAAAGCCTATCCAGGAGAGTTATATCACGGGATGAGCAAGATTATATAGAGCAAAAATATGCTCTGGTCTCGTCTATTTGCAACCAGCACAGGGCAATAATACGTGTACAGAGTTATGTGGCGAAGATTCTGCTAATCACAGTAAAATATAGAATAAGAAGCAACATTTAGAGTTGCTCATTTAAGCAACTCTCAATGTTGCTTCTTATTCTATTCTACCCGAACTGATCTTCATCTGAAGATTAGTTCAGATTTAGAAGCGTGACTAGAGAAGCAGTGCTAGCACTTTAAACAATTGCAGTCGAAAAGAGATAAGTTTATTGCTTTTGTTGAGCTGAAAAACCATTCGAGAATGTGGATTGGAAAATATTGCTATAAGCTGGATTGGAGGGGTAGAAGCATTACTGCCATTGTGTAGAAAAACAAGTACCATTCCTAACAGCACACGACGTCTGAGGGACTTCACTCTATGGCCCAAGTTTGGTTGGAATGTCCCGTACATTACTGGAACGTCCAAGTGATATCCGATTTGGGACATTCAGAAGATGCTTGATTGAGGATATCCAGTGGATGTCTAATCTAGGACGTCCTTGGGCGTAATTAAATTGTTATTTGCGTTTAGATTATTCATTGAATTATATTTCATATTTGGATAAATGAATATTGTCATCTAACCAATTTTTTCAAATATTAATAATACAATTAGGTGTAATTACACACACACACAAATATATATATATATATATATATATATATATATATATATATATATATATATATATATATATATATATATATATATATTAGAGGTTATAATTTTAGTTTAAATTTACGCCTCAGTGTCCAGAATTACTACGCCCATCGTTAGACAAATCCCCTGTTAATTGCACTAATTTCATAAAATCATTAACTACCTGTACAATTTCTTCCAGTTAACACAGTGTTCGCGTTTACTCGACTCGCACTTATGCTGCGCTGTAATCTGCAATGTTTATGTTGTTTGTAGGTCTTGTGTTGATAATTTGGTCATAGCATATAAGTTTATTGTGTCGTGCTTGGACAATTGTTTTTGTTTACATTTGGTGAAAATTTTCAGTCTGTCGATTTTCATATTTTTCTTCACCCCTGAGGGCGAGGTACCTCCGTTGGACGTCCAAATATCCCGCGGAGAGTGTTTCTCGGACATCCGTAGGATGTCTGTGTGGTATTAGGGATACCTACTAGACAGAGAGATAGCCACGGATATGAAACTAAAGCCGAGATATGCAAAGGTGTACAGCAAGAAGGCCTATTTCGCCATATTTGTCTAATTTATCAATAGAAAGTGCAATGTATAGGCCGCGGGAAAATACAGCAGAAATAAAAAAAGTTCGGGACGCAGCAAGTGCGCTTTGGTAGTGAATTTTTATTAAATGCTTCAAACTTGATTGGACTCAATTTTCTCTCAACTTAGAAAGTTGAATTTTGGTACGTAGTAAAGCCTCTCCCAAGGCAATATATCTAGTAAATTACATTAAAACAGCTTTGTAATTTTGGGAGAAAAATGTTTTTCTGAAAGGAAACTCAAAATTTTTCCGGAAAACTCTGTTCGATTAATGAAAGAAAGGCACTTGCCAAATTTTATCGAAATCGGTTAATTATTTTTTGAGTTATCAGATGGATACATATATATATATATATATATATATATATATATATATATATATATATATATATATATATATACATATATATATATATATATATATATATATATATATATATATATATATATATATATATATATATACATATACATATAAAAATTGAAACTGACCCCGGATATAGGTTCTAGGGGTCCTAGTTCGCGCTCATTTGAAAAATTTGCTGCAAAGACTCACCATCGATACCTCACTTCTATTAGTGAATTTTAAAAAATAAAAATTCACAAAAATGTGGACAACGCGGTCAACAGCTTTAACAAATAGAATTGTTCACGTATCTTGGGAGTATTATTACAGATAACGGTAAATATAACAAACAGCTGAGAAGGACGATCGCAATTGCAAAGCAAGAATTCAACAGATAAATTCCTTTTCTTACTGATAAATATTTTAACTTGGATCTGAGACAGAGGTCCATTAAGTCTTACGTATGAAACGGTATAATGAATGAGTTGGAAAGCTGGACCTTGCCTAAGTAATAAATCGAGAAAAGAGAGGCTTTTTAAACGTAGACATGGCGGAAAATGACAAAGACCAGCTACACTGATAGAAAGACGAACTAAAATGTGCTAGATGAGGTAAGAGAAGAAAGATGATTGCTAAAATAAATTGAGAGCAGAAGGTAAAATTTGTTGTATATAACTTGCTGATAACAGTATTTAAACGGCATATACTTGGAAAGAAGGGAAGCTGTAAACCGAAGAAAACCTCTGGAAAATCTGGTCCAATTGATGAAGTGCGAAAGCTGCAATGAAATGAAAAGAGCTGCTGGAGACAGAGAGTCATGGTTGCGGTGATAGCGACGTCACTTTTAGATTGTGATGCTGATGATGAATTATACATTTTAATGTGTGGAAATAAGGTTTTGCTCGTGATTACAAATAACTTTGTTCTTTAGTTTTTCTTATTATTCACATTTTATCATTATCTTCTGTCACCAGTGTTGACTTTGTAATAACGTCATACAGTTTTGATACAAAAATTTCAATTTACGATCGAAAAAAGTTGACGTTTATAAAAATAAAAAATCACCTACATAACTACATTCCACATATTACCTGATTTATTCAGTAGTCACTTTTAATTAGATATTCAAAGAAATCTCTTGTTGTTTTGAGCACAGATAATATTTAAAACATTTTCACTTTCTTATAAAATAGAAATGTAGGAGGTTGAAAACACTTCAAGCTTCACTAGCTTCACTTTCTAGATTAAGTCTTTTATATTGATTTTACATACTATTTTGCAAACAGGGTAACGATCATTTCTTGTGGAAATACTCTTGTAATTTTAGTACAATGACATTATACATTTATAAGCTTAAGTGGAATATTTTCAACCAATTATAACTGCATATGAATATGATAATTTAGTCATATTGTAAGTGAACTTTCTTGTAACTTTAGGCAGCACATTTATCTTTTTACTATTATCTAAATCTATATTAAATGCTATCAAATTTTTTATGTAAAGCTCGTACTTTCAGGTGCATTATAAATAAACCTAGTGGAATATATTTTCTAATGAAACTTCATTGTTGTTGTAATGAGTGTTAGTTATAATTTTTTTTTATATTTCCCATTTTTACTTATTAAATTAAGTATAAATAATGCTGCAAATTGAATCATAACTTCCACATAGCTGTGATAATTTATTCTCTTCAGAAAGACATTCTCATGGAATGAATTTAGGGCTCATGACTTGACCACGGAGAAAATATTTGTATTCCTGTACCCATAAACTTTTGAAACGTTATATTACTCGAGTTTTAACGAAAAAATATCAATTTTCACCAAATCACACCTCATCTATCCCTACCCCCTGAAGTGATCTTACCCAATAACAAATCGAAGCGTTCCTTTGACGGGTGCCAACTGGATACCAAATTTGAAGATGTTATCTCAATTCGTTCGAAAGTGATTGCGCCTATTAACAGACCGGCGTACACGCCGACAAACCGACAGATTGACCGGCAGACAAAAAAATGTCGTTCTAGAATCAAGTTTTCTATATGTAATGAGACTTTTTACTCTGTTATAGCAAAAAAACATTCGAAATTTTTGTCAACAATATTCCTCCCTCACACATTCAACCCCTAATTTAATTTCAGCACAGAATACCAGATGTTTGATGAAATTAAAAGTTTTCTGATAAATAAACCCTAAAACGTTATATTACGAGAGTTTTAAGAAAAAATGTCAATTTTCATCCTCTACCCTCTAAAGCGATTTTACCCAAGAACAATCAGAACCGTTCGTTTGTCGAGTGCTAACTGTATACCAAATTTAAAGACGATATTTCAATTCGTTCTAAAGTTATCGTGGCAACAAACAGACAGACTCAAAGACCGACAGACCGACGACCAACAGACTGACGACCGACAGACACCGACAACCGACAGACAAAAAATTGTCGTTCCCAAATCATGTTTTTAGTGAATTTTCTTAGAAAAAATTCACTAATAGGGAGATCCCGACTTTTGAATTTTGAAAAAAATTCTTCAAATGAGCGCGATCTAGGACACCGAAAACCCATATCCGGGGTCAGTTTCAATTTTTTATGTTTATATATATATATATATATGTATATATATATATATATATATATATATATATATATATATATATATATATATATATATATATATATATATATATATATATATATATATATATATATCACACCGATAACTCCAAAAATAGTGGACCGATTTTGATAAAATTTAGCGTGTACCTTCCTTTTGTAAGTGGCTTGGATAAGTTCGTTAGCCAGGAAAATCGAACCAGGTTTTCTGTGAAATTTTTGGGTTTTCTTTAGGAAAAAAATTATCTCAGAAAATTGAAAAGTTATGGTAACCAAATTTGGTACGTTAGTTTCCGATATTAAAGGGAAACTATGTATAAAAACTTATGTTTCTATGTTAAAAGAAAAAAAAGTTATAAACACATATTTCGTACCAGATCATTTCTATGAAAATTCACTACCATAACGCACATGCTGCGTCCAGACTTTACTATATCTTTTGATACTTTTTACGGCGTTTAAGCTAAAAAAAAATTTGAAATTTTTGTCGCCGATTTGATACTTCAACACATTGTGACGATGTGGAAGTAAAAATGCTATGCAGCACCTGCATTATTTTTTCGTATGTAAGTAAAAGAGTACCCTGGGATCGAACCCAGAACCCTTCGGTTCAGAGACACACGTTCTTACCCCTGAACCACCCAGGTTAATAAGATACACATAAAACGAGGTGTAAGACAGGGGTCTATACTTTTTTTATTTTTATTTTTTAAACCCTACGCGTTTCGGATAACTAGTAGCCATGCTCAGGGGCAAATTTTTCAATTCTTGAAAATTGAAGTCAAAACTATACAAAGGTTGACCAAGTTGGGATTTTCATCTATTGTACCAGAGGTCCAATAACATCGCACCCAAATGTGCCAGAAAATCGATTCACAGTGTAATCCAATCAATATAAAATAGCGATTTAATCACAAGACAGGAGCAAAAGTCGTCCATTTGTGAAATTGGTTATGTCTATCCCAACCTGTGTGACGTTTAGGAATGAAAGGGGTGTATACTGTCAGCAACGCTGTTCAACATGTACTCGTAAGTAATCATCCAAGAGGCACTCAAAGACGAAGAAGTGGGTATTCGAACGATTGTTATGCTGACGTCACTGTCCTCCTGGCGGAAAATATTGAAGACCTCCAAAGAATTATAGAACGAGTAATGCGCAATGCGGTTTACGTATGAATCTAAACAAAACTAAATATATGCGCTTTTGTACATCGCAAGATGAAAACACACAGTTACAAATTAGAAATAACCGTAAAAAAAACATAGATATAAATATCTAGGGACTTGGATTAACTCGAGAAATAATGACACTGAAGAGATAAAAATTAGAAGGGGAACACCTTTTATAAAATGAAAAACTTGTTCTGCTGTAAAAGCCTAAATAACAAATTGAAAATTGGAATGATGAAAGTGCTGCATATATTCGATCCCCCTATATGGAATAGAGGCATCTACCCTAAAGAAAACAATTAAAAAAACTGGAAATCTTCGAAATGTGGACAGTAAGAAGATATTACTAACATCATGGACAAAGAGAGTCACAAATAAACAAGTCTTGTGCAGAATGTCGACGAGAATTCATATCTATCATAAAAACACGAAAATTAGAATATTTTGGCCAGGTGATGAGGGGGCAGGGATACGGGTTTCTGAGATTGATTATGCAAGGACAGATAGAGCAAAAGAGGAGTGTAGGACGACGAAGGATATCATGGCTGCGCAACCTGAGAGAATGGTTTAACTGTATATCAAACAAGTTATTTAGAGCAGCTGTGAATAAGATACAAATAGTCTTGATGGTCACCAACCTACGTTTGAAGGCTGCACTATGAGAGAAAAAAATACATACATAGAGAAAATAGTGGTGCAAATTGAATTATAACCTCCACATCGCTGTGGTAGTCTGCTCTCCTTAGAAAGACTAATTTGGTACATAGCTACCTGTGTACCAAATCTAATGTCGATGGATCAATTATAAAAAAAATACATTTTATCCCTATATCATCAACCCCTACTTGAATTTCATGAGATAATGTCATGCCCGTCGTAATATTTACATTTGTGAAAATCCTAGGAAACGAAATTACTCTATTTT